>JANCMC010006320.1:12438-140567 GCA_024363005.1 Charaxes varanes
AAAAAACACTTTGTTGGTTTGTTAACGGAGACTTGAAATTGTACAAAATGTACCGTTCAAAATTCTTTAATTAAGCTTTCTCGGGTGTTTCTTAAGTTCGTTTGAGTGGGTACATGCGGGTACTTTGATATTTACGAACTAAAACTTTTAAAGTATAAGAAAGAAAATTTAAGTTGAAAAAAGTTATTTGTACAATTGTAGAAGGGGTGTTACCACGAGTGTGACGCAGCATTAGCTCTTATCAGACTAGGGAGCAAGGAAATCTTGTAAGGTTAGCTCTAATGCCGGAGCCAGACATAGCTTCATTTGAATGATCATTTCAATGATCATATAGTGTGGCAGGAGACTTTGTGTAGCTGCGCAATGTTTTGTAAAACTTTGTAGTCGTCAAGGATAAAAATGTACAGTCACTTTGAGCTATGTGTGACTCCGGCATAAGTCAAATATAGCGCATGTATAATCACAAACTGACCTAACTCAAAAAATTTAATTTTTGGGAAAAAAAAGTTTAGACATTCGCGACTTATTCCCCTTATAATTCGATAATAACGGCATTATAATAACAAATTATGTATTTTAATAATAGCTAATGAAGTGACGAATAAAAACGATATTGAAACATTATTTTTATGATATTTTATTATTTGTTGATCTTTTTATCTAAAAACTTATTTTAGTTAAAGAGTCAAAAAATATATTGAATTTTATTGACTCTAATTTACTTCATTCAAAAATTTTACAGTTTTTGAATAAATGAAATGTGTGCCTCGCGGAATTCCATTCATACCTTATACCCTTGAGCTATTGAGGCTCTAATATTGGCAAAAAAATAGATTTTGCGGAACATGGCTTTGTTTTGACACATTTATTAGGAAATTGCTGTATTATAAGAATCATAATTAGCTTTTCAAGTAAAAAAAGTTTTATGAAGATAGGAAAAGCCATTTTCCGAAAAAACTACCTTCTGGGTCAATTTAATAGCACGCGAGTAGAGTATAGGATAAAATAAATAAATATATACAGGACTAAATGACATACCGAGGTCTGTTCCTAAGGTAGACAAATTAATGCCTGTGTTATAGATAACAGACGCCTCTTATACACAAATATTTTTTTTAGAAATATATAAATACATACATACAGATAATACACCCAGACTCGAGGTGGGAATCGAACCCACGACGCCCGGAGCAGAAGGCAGGGTCATTGACCAATGCGCCAACGGGCCAGTCAAGTCAAGAAGCTTTAAGGTTCATCAAAATGGAAACACGTACGCAACTTTCAGGCTCATCAAATTTATTTGGAAAGTTTTGCAATTAAACTAATTCGTTCTCAATTGACTTTTAAGTTGTTTGGGTTCAATAGCCGAAAAACATATTGCTTGTGAACTCACTTGAGAAAATATTAAATTGTACAAAATCCTTCCATTAATATATTCCTTCCATTCCCTAAATAACCTTATTAAAAATAACCCTTATATTTTCGCTAAAATAAAATTAGCCTATATCATTCCTTGTTTCGTCGGCAATGTATCTGTCTCTGTGAAAGTCTCACTAAAATCGGTCCAGCTGTTTCGGATATTAACCGCATAAAAACACAGACACGTAGTTGAAGTTATAAAATTGAAAGCATTACTCATTCTCAGCATTCAGCAGTCTATGATTATTGCTGCGGTCAATTTATTTCAACGTCATAAACAGAAGGCTTTTTATTTGCTTACGTAACCAATATTATGACGTGCGAAAATGTAAAGCATTTTGTAGTTTTTCCCGGGTACTGTTGCTTTATAATTTAATGTGGCTAAATGTTTTTTAACGTTTAATGTGAATATTCTAAAATTCCCTTGAGGAGGTCGTGGCCTAATCAGTGGTGGGCATTTGAGTCGATCTCTAAGTTAAGTTACTCTGGCTGCGACCGGGTGATAGATGGGCGACCCATTCTAGCACTGGTTTATATTTGATATCCGACCGCTATTTGAACCTGCTATTGTAATAAGGGAAGGTACAATAGCAGCAAGGTGCTCCGGGGTCGCGTACCCGTAGTGTATCTGACCAGTTATTGGACAGATAAAGGAAGATCAACCCCCTGGGAGAACAGTACAGGCAAAATGACAATCAGTGTCATTTTTATGGTATCTTAATGTCATTGGTCTGTACAATAAACGTCACTGGATTTATAATGCCGGAGCTAGACATAGCTTCATTTGAATGATCATTTCAATAATCATGTAGTTTGGTCGGGGACTTTGTGTAGCTGCGCAAAGTTTTGTAGAATTTTGTAGTCTTCAAGGACAAAAATGTACAAACACTTTGAGCTACATATGTGTGCCTGGCGCGCGCATAAGCCTTCATCGTTCCCTACTGACGAAAATAAAGGCCAAAGTCATAAATCAATTTTGAGATATGCCTAACACCCCATTTATTTATTTTTAAAAAAGCTTTTTTATCGGTCAAAAGTGCTGGTAAAAGCCAATTCGAATAAAGAAAATATATTTGAATTTGAAACGTGACCTTTTGACTTGACTAATTTCAATATACTTTTTCTTTGAATATTCTTAGATACCTTTAGGTACAAAAATTGCCTTTTTTTGGACATTCCACGCGGCAGCCATAAATACAGTCGGGAAAAAGTCAGTATGTATTTAAGTTTATCAAGGAAAGTCCCAAAACGGCTTAACCGAGTTTTCTGGGATTTTCACTAGAAGATAATGGAATATTTATGGCTACAAACAGAATACTTTTATCACGCTTTTACCTAAATATGTAGGGAAAAATATTAAAGTATAACTAGGAGACCCGGCAGACGTTGTTTTGCCCAATTTATAAGCTAGTCTCTTACTAGCCAATTAATCAATCTCCTATCTCAGACAGTCTTTTGGGAACCTACCCCACTTACACCGATGCGGATCAGCTTTTTTAATTCTTTTCTTCATTCTTTAATCCGAACAAAACGCGACAACAATACCAGCACTTGACATGACATCAAGGCCCAATTCGGCTGCAGACAAAAAGGACTGCAAGCGTGGCGCTCTAATTATTTTTCACTTTATGTGAGAAACAGTTTGGAGGTTTGTTTAGTTCGTATGCCGTCATTATAGTAAATCTTAGTAAATTTTTATTAAAAAAATAATATTTTGTATGTGAAATTTGAAATAGTTTAATTAGAGCCCTATTAGCTCATATTGAATGGAGCGAGATTCAAATATAATATTTAAAATAATCGCATTTAAAGAGTCACCCCTAGCTGAGGCTTCGGTTGGAACTCGGCGCCTGGAGCGGCCGCTCCGTTAGTCCGTAGCTCAAGCTTTTAATTTAAGGTTTACCCTGTTACTAGAGGGTAAACCGGATTATTAGACATACCTAAAAAGTATACCTAAATGATTTTAAAAAGAAAAAAAACATAAGTGCACCATTTCGTAAAAAAAAGTCTATTTCACACCTACACCACAATAGGTGTAAAATTATTTGCTCAATAATTGTATAGAAATGTTTTTTATCTCTTCATTCATTTTTAACATTTTTACTTAACTAGGCGTTTGCATGCCCTTTTATTTAATTGCGTAAACCTAAATATTAAGGCAACGAATTCACTGTGCATAATAAGATGGGCTGCTGTTTGCTGCACTGAATATAAATTTACATATTTCGCAAAAGTAATGTAAAAAGTTAAAACAGTTATGGAAGAGCGGGACCACCTGCCACAAGTACCGGTAGCTATACCAGTAACTATGGCCGGTAGCTATACCAGTAACAAGTACCGGTAGCTATACCAGTAATAAGGATGGTCCCGATTTCTGTTAATAGTTTATAAATATCCGTGTTTCGGAAGACACGTAAAACAGTGGGACGCGATTAATGTCACTTTGTGATATTAATCGTAATTAGAGGTAGCGCCATTATTTCTTAAATTTTGTGTTTTCTTTTGTATGGATCTATGAGTCTGAAATAAATGATTTATTATTATTATTATTATAAGCTTTTGACTCCCCCCTGCTCGTCGTCACACAATGTCACAATTCAGTGACCTCCCCCCTCCCTTTAAGGGTGATCCCTTAGCAGTGTCGCGTTGTACTGTTCTTTTCAGCGTTGCATGGAATTTACCAACATTTTTTCTAGCTTTCCAAACAGTAGAAATTCTATTATTACTTTCCTAACAGAATGATACAATTTTACGGGCGTTTCATTGTGCTGTTACTGCTGTGGGGTCGTAAAATGAACTAATATGATCATAGAACTAGAAAGGAATTTCTGGCGCGCTAATAAAACTGCCGTAAATCCTGTCTACACTTGTATGACTGGCACGTTAGCGCAGCGGGCAGCGACCCTGCCTTCTGCTCCGGGGATCGTGGGTTCGATTCCCGCCTCGAGACTGGATGTTATATCTATATATATTTATTTATAATATGTTTCTACAAAAAAATATTTGTGTATAACAACAGGTGTCAGTGACAGCTGTGTGTGTGATACAGGCATTAAATTGTCTACCTTAGGAGCATACGTCCGTGTGTCATATAATCATATTTATTTATTTATTATTTATTTAAAGAGTTGTTCGAGCCTCTTGGGAACTAAGATATTGGTTTTTTTCTTTGATATATTCGGGTTGGTCCGTACTTTTAAAATCATTAAGTAACTAGCGGAACCGACAGACATTGTCCTGCCCGAACGTTGGGTCACTTACTTATTTACTACTACATTCTATTATCCTATAACATTATTCCCCGTTCACGTTCCGTTTCCGTTCCATTTCCTTTTCGCTTTCGCTTTGCTATTCCTTTTTTTAATTATATAAACCTTGTCCTAACAATAACGAATACAACAAAGAAGAAATTATCCAATTTGGTGCAGTCGTTCGGTTGAGTTATGCGCTTACCAATACATTTTGCGATTCATTTTTATATAGATAAATGACATATAACCGAACTAAGTGACATGCATACATCCTTCCATCAAAGAACTACCTAAACCCAGCGATCAACTCAAGTACCAGCCACTGTTTAAGCTTCACCGACGAATTTATGTTAATTTATATTAAATAATTTGATGCCATGTATTAAAAAAATATAATTAATTAATTATATATTAAAGTGATCTCATAACATTTAGTAATTTATGATACTGATATGGAAAGCGCGCAACATTATGTCGTCTGTGCTTCTTACTCTTGTAATGCCGGTGCCAAACATAGCTCAAGCTAAGTATTTGACATTAATTTCAACTTTATACAACTCAACGCATTCCTAGGTAAATGTGGCTTGACAGAAGTGATCCCGTAAAGGTTGATTTGTTTCCTTTGGAAATACGGAAAGGGCCCTTAAAATCACCTCCTTTATAAAATACTTATTTTAAGTTGCTCAGGTTTCATCATTATATATTGTATATATGTAATTCTACTGTACTCCCGACCGACTTGAATGATTTTTTTTGTATGCATTTGGATGGCGCTCTGGATGGCGGTATCTAGGTTATTTATCTATACTAATATACGGAACGGGAACGAGAACGGGGTATAATAAATAATATTATACGATACTAGAATGTAGTAAATAGTAAGCAGCCCAAACTTCAGGCAGGACAATGTCTGCCGGGTCCGCTAGTAATCTATATAAATAAAATTGAATTTCCATAATGTGTGTACGCGCATAACTTCCGAACCTTTTGAGAAGGTCGTGGCCTAATCAGTAGTAGGCATTTGAGTCTATCGCTAAGTTAAGTTGCTCTGGCTGCGACCTGGTGATAGATGGGTGACCCACTCTAGCACTGGTTTATATTTGATATCCGACCTCCTCCGTGTTTCGGAAGGCACGCAAAACATTGTGAATGTTTGATACAATCAGGTAACGCATTCCATAATTTGATTGCCTGCACAGTGAAGGAATATTTAAAAAGTTTTGAATTGTGCACATATATGATCATCAAATGTCAGGTCCTCGAGTACTGTGTCTAACCAGTCATCCTGTATAATAAGAGGCAAAAGAGTATAAAGTCAACCTGAGTGTCTATCTACTCGAATGGACAACTGCAGTACTAGAAGCCTCACAGATTCGTTGCCGCCTTTGAAAGATGTGTTCTTTTGTCGAAGGTAGACGAAGTCAGTATGATTTCGTTAACATTGGAGCAGACAATTCACAGACATAATGTATGAAGCAAAAAAAGGTAAATATGCAGTTTAAGGATTTTACCCAAAAGTGCACATTTTTGTTTTTTTTTTTCATCTGAAAGTAGTTGTTTACACTCTGATGAGTGAAATTCCGTCGGGGGAGGCTGACTTTTCTTCGAGTTATGTATGCTATTGTGTGCTGTGTATAATTGGGTATTTTGGAGCATTTCGACGTTAATGATAACATTTACATGCACACACACGTATATATACATGCATTTCTGTATTAAAACCAATAAAAATGACCGCTAAGCGGCCATGGCGATCGCAGCGCGGTTTTTTTTTGTTTTAATACAGCGATCACGAAGCGAACGCTTTGGTTGCTTGGCACCAAAATGCCTCGTTGCAGCATTCACAACTCGAAAACTTTACAAAAAAAAAACTGTCCGCCTCCATCAACGGAATATCACTCATTAGAATGCCAACAAAAACTTCGCATGGAAAAAAAAACAAGAATGAGCATTTTTGAGTATAGTCCTTAAGCTGCATAGTTCCCACAAAAATCTTAAAGGCGTACTTAGAACCGCAGAATCGTATTGAAGGTTAAATCTGTTAAGTTAGCGACGGCTTTGACAGGGCCTTCCTTTAGCTGTCACTGTTCTGGAACAGCAGCATTGCCGCCACTTCACGCCGATCTCATGTGAGAAAGAGGTACTGGTACCCGGACGTGCCGGCCCAATTCGGCTACTAGGCAATATACTAGGCATGGCGCTGCCTCTAATCGAAAGACAGGAGTGAGGGAAAGGGATGGAGTAAAAGGATTTAAAGGTAAATGGGGAGGAAGGATGCGGATACTATCGTCACGGACGGTATAGGGGGAGTGAAAATAGCAGCTAGGTCACTCTGGGGTTGCGTACCCGTAATGAATCTGACTAGTTATCGTACAGATAAAGAAAGACGAGTAGAGTTTCTCTCCCAGGGGGTGACCCTGGGCGAATGACTCTACTCGTCACATAACAACTTATAAAATTAAAAATTCTCCAAAAACACTAACACTGACTATTTACCATAAAAACACACGGCAATTAATACGTGATTGCAATTTTTTATGTGTTATCTACGTACTGCTCTTTTGTCTTTGATAACGCGAAGAATTTGAGGTCAACATACGATAAAATTAGGTGACGCGAAACTCAAGAGTTCACATACACGGGCGTTCTTCTTCTTCTTCCTAGCGTAATCCCGGTCTAGTACCATAGTCCGTCACCCATCTATCGCCCGGCCGCGATAAGATCTGCTTAATCTAGCAATAGACTCAAATGCCAGCCGCTGATTACGACTACGACCTCCTCAGACTATGCGGAAATACAAGACAAGCAGAGAGAGTTTGTTGCGGGCTCTTCTCGGTGCAGGGCGCATTAGAACCCTTGTTTTAATATGAAAAATTTATCACCGAATGTTATAATAGTGATTTAATAAAATAATAATAATACACATGACGTGCATAAATACTGTAAAGTCTGTATGAATAAAACATTTTTGACTTTGAATTAATTATTTATTCGGATAAAATGCTTGAGGTAAGCATGTAATAAATTGCCTTTTTTTTCTTTTCTTTTTTTATGTTACTGGAGATTTTATTTTGCGATATATCAAGGTATTCTAAAGCAAATAGGTTTTCAAATGCTTCATATTCCACTTCAGAAATTCTGCATCCACGGAGCGTGAGGCTTGTAGTTTTATTGTTGTCAGATACAAGCCCTCGTTGAATAATGTAGTCAATATCATCAGTGGGAGTGCATTTTACGTCAGCCTGTTGGTTTCCTGTGATTTCACATTTTGGAATTGCTTTGATGAGGGCAAACGTTGAAGCCAGAAAGCATACACAATATAGCTGATTTTGTATCTGCATCTGAAAAGACGGATTATTTATGATTCATCAGAGTGTCAGACTATTGATGAGGGAGTAGCTTAATCATTGGTTGGCATTTGAGTCAATCGCTAGGTTAAGCAATTCTTACCGCGGCCGGGTGATAGATGGGTGACCCAGTCCAACTAAATCTTTCAAATCTTCGAGCACTTCCGTATTTGGGAAGGCAAGTAACCACAGTGGGTCCCGATTAATGCCACTGAGTGATATTAGTCGAGAGATTGTAGAGATTGTGCGGATTGAGGGGCTGACCGGACTGGGATAACGCTAGGATAAAGAAGAATCTCAATCCTTGACGTCAGACGGCATAAGGTCATTCTTACTTAGATTTTAATACGAATAGGACCAAAGAGTTGGACATATTATTCTAAAACATGAGGACTAATATCCCTTATGTCATAGTCTGATAGCGTTAACTGAACCATAATAGTTTTTTTTTTATGTTATAAGGGGTAAACGAGCAAGCTATTCACCTAAATGACAACATGGCCAGGAGACTAGCAGAGGAGTTGCCAGCCTTTAATGACGAGTTTAGGCCACCGGGAAGTTCGTACCGTACTTAGGACGAAAACGTTTGTGCTAGGTCCTTGCGGGGCAAGTCTTAATCATGTCACGCTTTTAATCAACGCTAATGCAACCCGCGTGATGCCTATGAAGGAGAGGCCCAATTAGGTCAGTTTTTTCCTTGATTCACCACTTTCTATAGTCGTACATAAAAAATTGCCTTTTCTGATCTTGTTTTTATTAGAATTTCACGACTATCCCATCTTCCGCAGTCGATCCCCCTTCCTTCTTTCTATTTCGTCGATTTTCGATTGAGGCCAGAGAAAGAGGGAAATTGTACTTTGTCGGTTCATCCGGAAGATATTTCCTGGGAGGTCCTTTCGGTCAGTTTTTTCCTTGATTCTCCACTTTCTATAGTCGTTCATAAAAAATTGCCTTTTCTGATTTTTTTGTTTTTAGAATTTCACGGCTTTCTAATCTTCCGCATTCGATCCCCCCACCTTCTTTCTACATCTCCAAAATTCTGGGATACTTGTCAGTCCTTTTTGTCTTTATTTCTTGTTGCCCTCTGTATGTTCTTCGCTACTATATATTCGTTTTGGTTTGAGGGTTTTGCTAGTAGCCGCAGGGGCTAGCTGAAGTGTACAGCTAGTGGGGATTAACGCTCCCCCGGTTTCCCGAGTTCAGTACACTCACTTATACTTACATTATAACAGTACACATTACATTAACTCTAATACAAGGACATTAACCGAACACACCCTTCTTCTCTTTTCCGTTAGAGAATTTCACGTCATTTACATCTCCAACTGTCTCTTAGTTCTTCGCATTCTTACATTGTTCTTATTTTGAGAATGTGTCTAGGTGTGTTATCTAGGAACCTACATTAGGATCAATTTCCGTAGTTCTTGATTTCCTTTCTTGCAGTTCTCCATCGCCACACCCCTCCCTAAAACACCAAAATCTAGTGTATGCTGGTTTCATACACTCAGATTATGGGCACGCTTTTTGTCCCCCTCCCTCGCCTGAGTTTTATTTACTCAAAAGCAGAAGTTTCTGTTCATGTCTATGTTCTTGCCTGGTCATTTTTCTTTTTTTCTTTTTTGGTTCTTATTTATCTTTCTTTTTTAGAATTCTGCCGAATAAAATTTACTTACCGCAATAAATTACCTCTATTTTTACCCGCGGCACAAACCAAATTTTATTGGCAATACTTTCTGAATGGCGTATTTCATATTTTTGACACGTACAGTCGTGAAGTGAACTTTTACCGAGGTGAATGAATTGAATAGAAATCAAGTTCAAGAATACGCAGAATATATTGAATGAAGGGACATATTAAACCAAATATGTTATTTAATATATTAACGCCCGCAACTTTATCTACACGAGGTAATGGATTGCGAATTTAAAAAGATTTCCCTTCAAAGGAAAGGAGCGTTATAATAACCTAGTTGATAACCACGATTTCGTCCGCGTAAAAATAGGAGAAATTTTTTAGCGTGATGATATATAGCCTATAGCCTTCCTCGATAAATGGGCTATCTAACACTGAAAGAATTTTTCAATTTGCACCAGTAGTTCCTGAGATTAGGGCATTCAAGTACACAAACAAACAAACTCTTCAGCTTTATTAGTATAGATGAAGAATTTTTACTTGGCGTAAACATTTTCCTTGAATACTTAACTAGCTAACTCAGCAAACTTCGTTTGTCATGTCAATATTCACTGTCAATTAGGTATAGCGCAGTAAACGGATTTAATATTTTTTCAACCAACTTCAATAAAGGAAGAGGTTCTCCATTCGACTGTATTTTCTAGTTTTTGTTACTTCAGAACTTTCGACTGGTTAAACCGATTTTGATGATTCTTTTTTATTTAAAAGCTGGTTCTTCCTGCGTGGACCCATTTAAATTCGGTCCAGTTTTGGCAATCTGAATGCGGTTTTTTTTGTCAAAAGTTTAATCGTAATATTGTATGATTGTTTAATTTTCTATAATTCCCTAGCACACTATTTTTGTTATATCATCAAGTGTTTTTGTAGCAAATGCGAGGGACGGTCTTTCATGTTACCTATAACACAGGCATTAAGTTGTCTACCTTAGGAACAGACGTCCGTGTGTCATATAGTCCTATATATTTATTGTTATTTATAACAAGTGTTTGATATCTACAAAGTTATAAAATTAATATTTCTCGATTTAGAACCAGAAGAGTTCCTTCTGTTCGCGCAGAAGAATGCCGTGGGTCGTATTTTGATCACAAGCGGCGAGTGCAACGACGCCGTCATACCTTTAACCGGTCTGAAAAGTGTTCGAGCCATCGAATACGATCCGGTCAATAAGTAAGTTAAATAACCTTATATCAAAATCAAATCAAAGTATCTTTTATTCAATCATACTTTTGCAAAAATAAAAAAATTCCGGTCGCCAAATATTTTAAAAACTACCACTGATTGGGAATAGTCGAGTCAAGAAAATAATCGACAAGAAACAGGTTAGCCAATCTTTAAAAAAAATAGTTCTTACAAAAAACGAGCTTAAGACATTTCCATGTTTACAATAAAGTACAAAGCTGGAGCGACTTAAAAGCTATAGTTTAAGCAATGGCGTTCTTATGGTCAGAGTTATTAAAAGTTATTGTTCATGTAACATATTGTTAAACATCTTTAATCTAAAATTTTCAACTGTTTCTCTATCATAACAGAATCTAAGAAGAACGCATTTTGTTTACTTTAGTTTTTTTTTTTTTTCATTAAACTTTAAGGTGTTTCATATTAATGTCAAAACATGTTAATTTAATTGTTGTTTCAGGTTTTATTATTATTTGTTTTAAATATAATATTGTACATTCTTTTGTGTTTCGCTGATTTTGTCGGTGCGTATATTAATAAATAAATTTAATCACCTACTGTTTAGTAATTATTTTTTTAAATAGAATATTAAGATTACTTTTTAGGTATGTCTAATATTCCCTTTTTCCCCTCCTACTAAGCTTAAATTAAAAGCTTGTATTAGGAGTGGGTAACAAATTATAATTTTTAGCGCTTGATTACAATTTACATTAAAAGCAGATAAGGCACGATGCCGGAAGTCTGAGGTTTAATGCAAGTGCCAAAATTCGCACATGTCGAGTGCGTGATGACAAGGCTGCGGTGACAAGAAACTACATGACGGACTGTCAGTATCGCTACTTACGATAAAGACTCTGCGGGCGATGATAACGTGAACTTTGCTACGCGAGGCCAAAAATAATATACAATCGATTTTTTTTTGTCTGTAATGCTTTTTCTCTTTTTTAAATAGCCTCTAATGTCCCACTGCTGAACAGGACAAAGGCCTTCCCTCTCTCAGACCACTATCTATCCACAGCTAACCCAATCCAATCCATTTAATTAAAAATATTATTATTTGAATATAAGTAAATTAAACAATCTTTATAAATAAAGTATTTAACCAGTTAAATAAAATTATACTATCTCCCTACATCTATAATATTGCAATTGAAAAGTTTTGTCTTTACAATAGTAGATTAGTGTAGATTTTTCGAATAGAAAATTTGTTTTGTTGTTTCTACCAGTTCAGAAGATTGTTTCTAAGGTTAAAATGGATTTTTCTCAATAAGTAAATTTAGGTGAAGGTTTGAAATAATGACTTTGATTTATTGAGATTATAATAAGGAGGACCATCTTATATGAGGGGCTAGTTGAAAAAGTGGCCACAGCAGCAAATTATCGTTCGAAGATTTACCGAAATAGCGCTGGTGTAGTATGAAGAGATTATATGGTATAAATGAAGTAATGAATTGACCAATAATAACCTTAAAGATTCTTCCTCATTCTAATGTGGAGGCCCCCTTATTTGCAAATTTCAACGAACACTTTAATACTTTGAGATGGTTTTATATTTTATTGGTTATTAGAACCTCCAAACTTTGATTGAATATTTAAATATTATTGATTATAAGTAGACAAGTCGCATTATTTATTTCTTGTAATAATAAATTGGCTGGGAAATTTCCTTCAAGACTTTTTTTTTTCGGATTACTCAAAATGTTATCAAGGACTACCTTTACCTTGAAATCTTTAAAAGTACGCAACTAATTTTAGTGCGGTTTTCTTCGTTAAACAGATGCAAGAGGAAGGGCTATACTACTTCGGGTTTTTCTTGAGACCTAAATTTCAAGAGGAACGAGCCTCGAGGCCAACGTCCTTGTTCGGACTCGTGACTCACGAGCAGTCATAGCCACCCGGTATCCTATTTTGCCTTCGATACTCCACCTTGCGGGAATCTCGTAGGCATGGCAGGGCTGTGTAAAGAGTAGCCCTGCCATTGAGGTATCAATCAGATGACGTCATGTCCATGTAGTCAATTCTAGTATAGTACGGATTCTGGTGGACGCTGTTCTATATCCCCAGGGACTCGATCGCTGAGGCAGGAGTCGTCCGCGTTTATAAGCTTAATACATGACAAGCCACTTTCCGTATTAATAATTTTAGATTATATTCTTAATGTTAGAGTTCTTGCCCCGATTTTTATTTTTTTATTTTTTGCTGTCTGTTTTGTTTCTGCTTCTATATTTTAGTCTGTAAACTTGCTACCACAAATTCATTTCAAGTGGTGTCATTTATAATTGCAGTGGCATTTATAATGTAAATTTAATTTAAGTTTCTATTTGTTTAGTATGTAATGTACTCTGTGTTAATGACCTAATAAATAAAATAAAATAAATAAAAATGAATAACTACATTGCATACGTGCAAAGCCGGGCGGGTCGCAAGTACTATAAAAAGCATAGAAGATAATCGCTCAACAGACAGGAGACATGTTGAGAGTTGTGTGTGTATCTATTTCGTCTATTTATATACAGCTAATCTAGCAGGGGTGCGGTGGAGAGGCGCGGCGCGAGATAACACTACTCTTGTGTTATCAGTGCAAAAATAACCGTAATTATTACCCGGCTTGGAAATGTGTTTGTTGTCGCGATTGTAGATAAATTAAATGAGAACGAATTGAATGTTCAATGCTGCATCTATAGAGTTATCTTCATCCTATCGCACGCTGTGTTATAAAACCCATTTTTCGGACAACTGCTATTTATGCGAAAAACGGATACTGTTATTTTTTTTTAAATTTATTAGGTTTAGTAACAATGACTTACATTAATGCACTAAATAATAAAAGACAAATACAAGTAGAATAAATGTAGTGATCACTTAAAAGTAAACTCAACATGGGATCAATTCAAATGCGAGAGTAGAAGTCGGGTGTGACAAATATGCATTAGTTTCCGTGTACAAAAAAAAAAATCAGTTTTATTCAGGGCAAAATTTTAACAATTTAAACATTTTTTATCTCAATAACTAAGGATATTTATCACACCGCACTTCTAGTCTCGCATTTTAAATGATTAATAAAATCCGTTTTTCGAATGAAGAGTATATTTTCGGAAAATGGGTTGTATAACAGTGTGTATCGTTATCCCGGTCTAGTACCAAGGACCGCTTAGATTGCAGAGGATGTGGCTGTGGGGCTATTTAAGATGACCGAATGCCATCTGACGTTATCCCCAGAACCCCCACGATCTCTACGACCTTACGACTAATATCACTCAGTGACATTAATCGGGTCCCACTGTTTTACGTGTTCCGAAACACGGAGGAGGTCAGGTCAGGACCGGGTCACCCATCTATCGACCGATCGCAGTAAGAGCCACTTAACCTAGCGATCGCACTGCCGACCACTGTTCTGGCCACGACCTCCTCCTGCATCTATAGAGTTATAATATTCTTAACTTAAAAATAATTTTAGGAAATACTTTTTAGGTATGCCTAATAATGTCCCCCCCCCCCACTAAGCTAAAATGATTGTGTTAGGAGTGGGTGCCACAGCGAAAATAGCCCAATTGTGATGTTACTAATGCTGACACGTTTTCACGCATAAACCACTGAAGCAGTTTTCATGAATTTCGATAAAGAGGTTGGACCTCGAAGAAAGACATAGGTTACTTTTTGTCTCGAATATGCGATTTGAAATGGGTTGAAAATTTGTATGAAATTCGAAGAAGCTGAGCGGACGAAGTCGCGATTTGAAGCTAATAATACTCTATAAAAACTAATCAAAAAACCATGTTACTAAATAAAAAGTGATATATACTTACATGATGCGGGGAGATGACGTCGCTGCCGATGGGCGACGGTTGTCCCTTTATTATTGGCGACTTCAGAGCATCACTCGCTCCGGCACTCTCCTCTATGCTATTATTCAATTTGTAGAAGCTCTGAGCTGAAATAATAGCATATTTTTTCCTCTCTTTAAATGAAATAGGAGTTAAATGTTACAAACATTTCGACGTTTATATTGAAAAAACAGAATCTTCGGCGGAACTTTTATTTCCGACACTTTAAAAAAATAAGATGTTCAAAGATGTGCTGCGTCCTTATCTGATACACCATGTTTTGCGATGAGACCTTCTCGCTCACGCGTAATTTTTGGCTTAAGCCATTTTAAGATATACAAGCCTATATCCTCGTAAAAAGATAAATATTGGTTGTTTGTAAAGTCGGTTTAGGGACGATATTTTACGTGATAACGCGGAACGCTTAAGTCGATCGTGCCTCTTTATCGCTTGTACCGCACTCTTACTTGCAGGCTCGGCTCAGGCGGAACGTGACACTTTTTCGTGCGTGCAACCAACCCTCATCGATTTATAAGACGTTATCACGTCAAAACTACAAAAAGGTTTAGAATCTTTGTAAACCCAAAGAATGTTCAGACAGTGACAGAACATCGAAAGTATGCTCTACGTCTGTGTAATCGAAAAGAATTTGATAGAGTAGGGGTTTATCCCTTTGAGCTATCGCTCGTCTGATGTAAATAGGCCTTTCGGCCGTAACACGTACATTGCTGGCCGGACAGGAGCTGCGCGAGCATGACTGTGGCTTGAGGCAGCGCTGGTTCGGACGCCACGCTGGTGAGCGGCGGCCGGCGCGCGCCCGCAGCACCCGCGCTTGCGATCTCGGGTGGAGCGCCAGATATCGATCGCGAACGTATCTTTATCGCCCCAGGATTTTGCTCGCGAGTCTGTATCCAAAAATCTTCGATGTGACATCTAATGTTAGATCAAATCCTTTGTTGTAGCGACGATGCGTCACCACGCCGTGTGAAAGCAATGTGGCGACGTGTAGTGGTACTGGGGCTTCACCCATATACTCCGGCAGGATGTCATTGGCAGGCTGGGTCGCCGTGTGGGGTTTTACCCAATTAAAACCTCATGTTTTGTTTCAGAAACCTTCATTAGCATACAACCGTTTATATAGGAGGGAGGCCCCAGTACCACTACAACGTGTCACCGCGTACAAGTAACTCTGTGACTTTCGTCCCACTCGATTCGGCAAACTCCCATCTCTATTTCGTATCTAAACTATCTAACTGTAGGTAATAGTGTATACAGCGTTGTTTATTTCGGCAGGCGTTATTACTTATCTTGTGCTATATCGCAGTCTCTCACCGTGTACGCTTAATATATATTATAGTAAAATGTATACATGTGTGTGTAAATCGTTTCGCAGTTGTGTGCGTGTGGTTTTATTTTAATAATTTAATATATTTCTTATGCATATTTTATGAAGTATTAGCAATCACACACCATACTTTATGTAAATTATATTTGTGCCTATAGTTTATGAGTGTTACACGTATTAATATGTATATAAATGTATAGTGTAATCGCTGGTACCATTTACTAGGCACAGGTATCTAGAACTGAGGATCGTTGAGACTTGGGGTCTACATCTACTTTGTTTTTAATATTGGATATCTGTAGTTTCTTTATTTCAATATTAAGACATAAAAGAATAGGTGAAATATTTCCACAGAGAGAATTGTTTTGTAAAGACAAAACATGTTTTATTTTCTCCTTTACCACTTACTCTTTGAACATCCGCTATATTATGCCATGTCTGGACAGACAAATAAATATTTGTTTGCTACGTAAACCCTGATGCCGCACTAACCATCGAAGAAGTCATAAATATGCATAGAGAAGGTAAGTCAACTACGTGCTCATTTATGTATGGAGACCCTTCATTTCATATTTGTCAACGAAAAATATCACCCTTTCTTGAACTAATACTTCCGTAGACACTATCTACAGCTACATCGCGTTTAAATAAACTTTGATTTCTATTTTGAAGTCATTATCGATTCATCTGCCAAGCGTGACAATTTTAACACAAACTTACGATAGTTTTAAAATAGTATTAGACAGAGGTTTCCCACTTTCTAAAACCCAACAGCAATATTAAGTTTCAACTAAGAGCCATACTGTTTTAATTACCAGCTTAAATCGCTACTGATTTTTATTATTGGTTTATTTCTAACGTTGGCTATAGAAATTATCGTGATTTATAAGACCAAACTTAGAAATATTATTATAAAACCAGCAAATATAACTAATTATAAATACAATAATATTTTTGGGTCACACCATCAACTAGGTAAATATGAAAGTTCAAATTTTAATAAAGTTTTAAAACATCTAACCGATGCAAATCGGTTTGTATATTTATATATCTTTATCGTTAAACCTGTTAACTTGCTTGCTAACAGTCTATTTTATAGATGTTGGAAAATTTTGCATAAAGATAAGATAAATTTAATTAACTAGCGACGCGCTTTAAGTTTTACTCGACATCGAATAACTAGAGCCTGAATACATCGACGGTGAAGCATTCACTTCTGCTGCATATTCAGTTGTGTTACTTTATATTAGTTAGTTTGATCCTCAATAAATTAGATTCGGCAAATAACAAGAAACGACAGCTTAGTAGGAGGGGAAAAGGGAATATTAGACATACCTAAAAAGTATTCCTAATATTCTTTAAAAAAAAAAAAAAATTAGGATCGAAAGTTTGTATTAAAGTCAAAGAAAAGAACGCGGACGAAGTAGCGGGTTACAGCTTGTATGTATAGAAGGAGTAAAGAACACAGTTTAAGTGTAGACGTAAATTACTTCCAAACTTTATGGCTGCATATTAAGCCTCAACGAAAAGTTGCTGTAAAACCCGGCGTTTAGAGTCTCCGGGCATTGTTTCAACGGGTATTTATGCTCTTGCCTCATTCCGTTCTCTCGTACCTACCGTTATTGAGGTTGCTGAGGTGATTAAAATTAAAAAATATATAAGACTTAGTAGTCATAAAAATAGGGCTGTCTTCTCGTTAAAATACTATTAAGGAATTTTTATTTTATACTAGCGGACCCAGCAGACTTGAGTCTTAACCGAAATTGGCTCGTCTGCTTTTAGGCAATTAACCAACTTCCACTGTCTGTTATTTATATCATGATATTGGCCGTATGTTTTATAAAATAAACATTTTACGTGCCGCGTCAATCACTAGTACGAATGCTATCTTTTTGAAATATTCGAAATCTATTTTTTAATACTTTTCATTAATCTTTCGAGTTTTTCCTTCTTTTTTGCTTTTAAACCGTCCGAAAATAAGGGGAATAAAACTAAATAAACAGAAATCAAAATGGTTTAGCCGTTTCTGAGTTCTAACGAGACTAACGAACAAGGATTGATTTTTAATAGAGTTTGGATTATTTTGTATTATTTTTTTTATGTTACAAGGCGGCAAACGAGCAGGTAGCAGGTACCGAAGTGCTTCCCGACGCCCATGGACATTTGCACGACCAGAAGGCTAGCAGATGCGTTGCTGGCCTTTAATGACGAGTTTAGGCCACCGGGAAGTCTCACAAACCGAACGAAACGCGACATCCTTAATCCGGCCCTGTCGAAAAAACGTAAAATTAAACCCGTCCTTGGAGTTCCTTAATCCGGCCCTGTCGAAAAATCCGTTCTTAAATGTCTTACTGACTACAAACAACCCTCGTTGCCGAATTTGATTGTTTGAACCATCAAATTCGTCTATATATTTCGTGTTAAGTTACCTTCCGCATTTGCATATATACATAGATATGTAAATACTTTTTGGTCTATCGTTGCTTTTAGTTTTGCCGAGGTCAAAATTTTAGTTTTTTCAAAAGATTCTATCTCAATTACTAAGCATATTTGTTACAATGGACTTCTTCTCTCGCATTTGAAATTATTAAAACTATCCGACTTTCGAATAAAATGCAGATGTTCGAAAAATGGGCTCTCCAACACAGTGTGCCCCGCTATTCAAATACCAGTTAAACTTATTCAAACTGGCGTAATGAAATAGTACACAACTGCAGCGGCCGGCAAGAGAGGCATTGATGGACGAACGTGTGAATACGTAAGTTCATCAATGCCTAGTTGCGGCCAAGGCTTGTATAGTGCTTTTCTCAAATAATGCGCGGAAATTAAACTAAGTAGTACAATTCAGAACTTTTATTTGAAAAAGTATTTAAAACCAATGACGAAGTTGACGAACAACTAATAAGAATAGTTTTTTACGCGCCGAAGTATTTTTTTTTTCACAAAACAGCCTTCTATGTGCAAGCCAGTTGGAAATTTAAATTAAAGCTTTGATAAATTACCTCTATGGTCGTCATGTGGCGGAGTAGAAGATCGTTCCGTTTTTAAATTACACGACAAACATGATTTTACATAGTAATTTATTTGGCCGCTAAACACGACATATATGGATTTCCATACAACTATTGCCGGCCGCTGTTCGAACAGTACATTAAGTTCGATTTATCTCGAAGAAGGTTGTCAAAGTAATGCGTCTATTATTATCTAACGTAAAATTATGGACAGTAAAGGTTTTTGAATGACATAAACCGTAATAATTATTCACGACATTATAAAACACTTTACTATAACAGCTCTATCTCGCTGAGAAGCCATGGCGATGTCGCCGGCTACGTATCCAAACAATTCGAATTAAAATTTAGGACAGGTAATTTCACTTGGCGACAGTTTGGCGACTTCGCCAAATTTGAAGCGTAGTTATTACTACTGGCTACTCAACCTCAGGTATCCATGGCTACGTAGCCAGTGACGTCGCCATGTCGTCTCGGTGAGGTGCGGCTTTAAGATTGCGTCAAACCGTGGTCATAACGAACATATGTACATTAAATTTCAACATAACGCTGTTTTATTAGTTCACCAAAAAAGTGCTTTACCATTTTGGATGACAGTTCCGACTTAAAGAAAATTTTGCTAAAGATTATTATTAGAAAGTAACGTAATGCATAACAAGCAAAAATGAGCCTTATAACTAATTGACGTGCAAACGACATTCGACCTTAGCGTGGTAAACCAATTACTTGGTCGACTGTACAAATATATAGCTTTATTTAAATTTTATATATAGCTTTAAATAAGCATATAGTACTAAAATCGAATGATTTATGGCCGAATTTCCGCTAGCCGTTGAACTCTAGGAGAGTTGTAATAATTTTATTATGTCACTTTTATTGTGACGAAAAATCTACTCACGAAAAAATTTTCGTGAGTAGACTTTTCGTAAAAAACCTTTGAAAATCCTATATTTTTAAAACACTCGAAAGGTTTTAAAGTTGGCAACAGTAATTAAATACGGGGCTTACCGTAAAGCAGGGCCATTTCTCAGTGTCGTTGACGGAGTTCAACTAAAATAATTTCGGCTTTGCCATGTTAAATTTAAAACATTAACAACAAAAGGGAAATAATTGTTTAGGCTTAACGCGTTACAGAATATAACAGGTTTTGCGCTTTCTCCATGGGCGCCGGTAGGCACTTCGGTGCCTGCTGCCTGCTCGTCTGCCCCCTTGTAACATAAAAAAAAAAAAAAAAGGCAGCAACATTGAATTGGAATTAGTTCTGTAATGATGTTTGTAAAAGAAATAAATAAATGAAATAAGTTATATTACTTTTGTTTTGATTAGATGTCTTCAAGTTTCTTCTGGGTGTATATATAAAACAAAAATTAAATTACTGTCTATCTGTGGCATATAGTGTAGCTGAAAATACAGAAAATCGTAAGCAGTACATTCAGTTCACAATCTTGCAAGATAGATTACAATCTAATGGTTTTTACTATTTAACAGTGACATATATATATATTTCTTTCCATTATTGTGTGTTTGTATTTGTGTTTTGTTAGTTTATTATAATTTATTTGTGTTGTCTATTTAGCTGTTTGTAGTATTTATAAGAATTAAATGCTCTTTATTTATTTCTATTAGAGTTGCATCTTACTATGTCAAGTTTAGTAGCTATGTTTGTTCATTTTTTGTGTCATAACATGGTAAGATTTCAAAACAATGAAGACAAAGAGCATGATTTTCACCTACAAAGTTCATGAATACTCAATGAAGGTCAATAAAACCTATAAACATTGGGAGACTGTTTTAATTAGTTTCAGCAGTTACTGGATTCAGATCAAGATTTTGTTATGTAACATACACAGAGCCATGTCTTGTTTGTAAATAAAAACTGTTATAAAAGTTGCAAAACAAAGAATTGCATTGTTTGAGATTTTTTTTTTTTTTTTGAGGCGGTCCAAGAGGCCCTATCGTTACTGCGACCAGTAAGATCTAGTGTAACTGCCTCATTTTTTGATCTTCAATTGTTTGAGATATTAGAGACTTAATGCAGTACAAATACTTTTAGACTTCTTTCTTCCCTAGTGTCATCCCGGTCTAGTACCTGGGTATGCTTAGATGGCTGAGGATCGTGTCTTGATACGCTCATGGCCATTTTTATTCCATAGATTTGTTAAGGTAAAACACACGGAAATAAGCAAGGGTGGGTGAGGACTTTACTTCCCCCTACTCTGGATCCACCGCTAATCTCTTCACAAATATGTTTTTGGCCGAACAGTTTTCATCTAATCTCAAAAATGGAAAAGTGATTAGATTATGTTTCACGTCCCGTTAGTTTTAGAAAAGGTAAACCTTAAAGATTTTATCCACAATAGAGGACAAACCATTTATCAATTTTTTTTGCCTTTACTTTTTTGAACGGAAATCTTTAAAGCTTCTTTGTTATATTAAGAGAATCTACACTTTTGGTTTTTTCTTTACTTATTCATAAAGGTGCATTTAAAACAGAAGGTAGGGAGGTAGATAACTAATACTACAAGCGTAGAGGTTAACATAGGCGTTGGTGAAACTTAAATCTTTATAGAATCAAACAATCTAGCATAAAACAAAGAAGTAAAAAAATAACTAAAACTGTCATAGGCCATATTTACATATATATGGATAAATTTTTCTTGATGGACACTCTATTTGTAGCAATGAAAGCAATTTTAAGTGTCATTTTCGGAAACAATTTCACTTAAAACTGCACCTTGTTTACTTGGTCGTAAAGCACATAACCGGTGAAATACTATCGTGGTACAGACTCTGCTAAAAATTTAAGATAAGTTTAGTCGACCAAGAAAGTGTTTTACCATTTTGATGGCAGCTCTTAGTATTTTAAAAATTTTGCTAAAGGTATTATTAAAAAATTAACGTAACGCATAACAAGCAAAAAAAAGCCTTTTAACTAATTGACGTGCAAACTACATTCGACCTTAGCGTGGCAAACCAATTTCTTGATCGACAGTTCTCCTAAACAAAACCAGTTTTATAATGAAATTTTTATTTAGCGCTAACTTAATTACTTTCCCCAATTTGTCATTATTTACTCAACGTTCAGCGCAGAACAAAGTCCTCGAATGTGGTTCAAGGAAGACGAAGAAGGAGAGCCGACCCCAGATAAACTGGGAAGAGGGTAGGCAAAGAAGAAGGAGTGTTTAAATAAAAATATGATGTGTATAAAAGTTAGCGATAAACTCGCTAAAGTTTATAACTTGGGGCATACATCAACAGATTCCTTTTTTAGTTACATTTTTGAAATGCTTTCAGGAGCTAAAAAGATTTCCGATGATTTGTGATGTTGGCTGCGTATATTTTTAGCTAACAAAGATACGAGCTTGAGCACATTTTTCGTTATTGAAAAATCGGAATATTCCACTCAAAAATATCTTCTATTTTATATCTATTTATTTGTTTGTTAACAGAACCTTCTTAAATGAATTGATCGAAGTTGAATTTAATTATAACAATTTTTTATATGAGAAATAGTATACTGTATTAATTATTTTGAATCAGTCAATTGTTGAATTTACAATTATACCTATATATTTAATTATAATCTTATCTGTCATTAATGAATTTCGTCTGTTTAGATTGGTCGGGTTATTCTTCCAAATTATTAAAGTTATTTTGACGTATTATTAAGTTATAATAACAGGTATAAAAAGAAAAATAATTTAAAAAAAAGTGCGGTAGAATAGCTTTTATTACTAATTACAGGCCTTTAAATTGTCCCTCTACGATTTACATTGTAAGAAGTACTGAGGTCCTAACACGAACATTCTCGATAGTTTTACTTACTTTTACGTTCGAAATCGAACATCAAATGAAATATTAATATTACACTGCTTAATTGCTAAATATTTCTAGCACGAATGAAATCAGAACTCGCCTGTATCGAATCCACGATGAGAGGTCATGTGATTTGTGTACAACAGAAGCGCGAACCTTCATTTGACGTTTCGTTTCTAGCGTAGAAATAAGTAAAACTATATGTTCATGCTAGTCTTTAAAGGACTATGTCGTAGTTGTATGTTTGCAGTGAGATCCTTAGTATTTTGTGCATATGTATAATAAAGGTGCATGTAGTTCACCATAGACATTTACCGATTCGAGCATTTACTCTCATTCGCATTGCTGGTCTTTGAGTATTTAATATTATTATTTGGAAAATTAAGAAGGATACTTCTGCTTATCCAGTAACTGTTTGTTCTGTAGTTTTCTTTCTCACTTATAGCCACGACTGCATTAAGTTAAAAATGTTAATATTCCTTGCTTGATACCCCGCGGCGAAATAATTTTACTATAACTTCCAGTGAGCCTGTTAAGTGGTTCGACCCATTTCACTTTAAGTAACTTGGTTCAAAAAATATTATAATATAGGCGAGCTTCGTAAGGTTCATTTTATTTAAACACATTTCCATTAAAGGTCACTTAGTATGGAAGACGTTAGCATAAAGTAAAGTTCTTTACTCTCTCATTTCGTTTTACAGGCGCATTAACTATCGCAGGCTACGGTTATGTAAAGTAAAAATCGAGTGAAATCATTACCCTAACGGAGCGAAGTGTCTCCGGCTCCTTCGTTATAAGTGTCGATCCATAGAACTTAAATGACGATAGTTCCAGCATAGCTTTGAAACGACCATTAGGCACCAAAGTTGGCATATCTGTGCCCTGGCACCGTTTCGTCGTCCTACTTGCGTCTTGAATACCCTGTGCAGTTTTTGAAACTTTTTATTTGGCATTTCGTGGGCCAAATATTTTTTTTTACATCTTGGCCACATTAGCAAAGTATGGCTTATAAATTTAATAAATATAAATGTCATTTAATCGTGCGACTAGCAATAAAAAAAATATATTCATGTATTGTTTATTTTATTAATTTTTTCACAATAAAGCGATAGATAGAGGCTCTAGGGAATTCGGTTTATATCAATACTTAATCGAAGAACGCAGTACTGTAAGATTACTGTTAAAAGGTAGCTGATTGACATATAGAGTAGGCATGATGACAAATTTTGAAAAATATGTTATAATGTTGTTTAGAATCTACTATTGCTAAAAAATTTAATATTTTTGCAGAATTTTGATGTCCTTAAAATTCTTATAACAATTTAATGATTTTTAAGATTCACTCCAAAACATTTGGAAGTTGTCATTACGTCACTTATATATGGTGCGTTCCACTAAGCGTCACACCGACGTTTTCGTTGCAACCGTAACGCTCTCAATTGTTGTATTTTATAGTTTCCTTTCTTGTTAATTCCTATAAATGTCGCTCGCAATATAAAAATAAATACGTTTGTTAAGCTTTATATATCATATTTTATCAGATAGATTTATGATTATTGTTTACTGTCATCATGCCTGTTGTAATCCCAGCGTCAGACATAGCTTCATTTGAATGATCATGTAGTGTCGCCGGGGACTTTGTATAGTTGCGCAAAGTTTTGTAGAACTTACAAGTCTTCAAGGACAAAAATTTACAAACACTGAGCTATATCTGGCGCCGCCATAAATTATAGAGTACAGCAAGTTACACAGAGGGTTATTAAATCGACGTACGGTCTTTGCCCGCGTCGATCTGAGAAGAAATAATGTTATCTAAATGCAAATTAGAAAATACCTTAAAGTTTATTTCATATGATACGTAAGTTGGTTGTTTTTTATTAGAACCTTTAATATCATATAACTCAATATATGTCGTATGTAGTCAATATACCATAAATTTTCGTATATTTTAATTTCCTTAAATGGTACTGAAATGCATAATAAGATGGTCACAACACTTCGTTTAGCTTACAATTATATTTATTGCATATATGTACATATATCGATTAAAACTTACGGACTATATTCATTTACTAATAATCAACGAAGTGGAAAATTCCGAATACTAATACTATAATCATTCATTTACCTCCTCCTCCGCCACCACCACCTCCTCCTCCTTCACCGCCTTCACAGTCAGATTCCCAAGGCCAAACACAAGTCTGTAAAATGGAAGTACTATTTAAAAAATGTCCTTTTATGACTTACTTCGTCCGCGTAAGATAAGATAAAAAAAATTGATTCAATGTTAGCGTGATGGCATAGATGAAGCTATCTAACACTGAAAGAATTATTCAAATATTACCAGTAGTTCCTGAGATTAGCGCGTTCAAGCAAACAAACAAACAAACTCTTCAGTTTGAGTTTATCTATACTAATATACAAAGATATATTAGTGTAGATAAACTCAATGGACTCATGTATAAAATTTGTAATCCATTACACATCAGCTTAAGGACACATTCCAGCAGTTTTACTATAAATGAAGTGACTAAGAGCGTTTCAAGACACGCTTATACAGGATTCCATATCTGAGACGCGATATGTAATCAATAGTTAGGAAATCCAACGTAGCACCTTGCGAGAACAATCGGACAGACGGAGGAATGTACAGGTGGACGGACGGACAGAGTGAAACTATAAGGGTACCTTGCAAGGCTACGAAACCCTAAAACGTGTACTATCAGCAAAATTTGAAGTTATTGTTTAGCATACTATTTTGAAAATGTATGATAGTGTATTTTTAGCATTATTACCTTCTTATTATTGAATTAAGGGTCAAAAACCTTAATAAGGACTTATCTGATTTATAGAAAACCTTAGTGCGTTTTTTCAAGGATAGCATCACAAATACTTTCTAATTAAATATTTGTATTATTAACAAAACAGCATAAATTATTTACCTGTGTCACTGGATTAAAATGAGACCGGGATGACAGAAGCGTTCCACTCGTTCACCGCGGATGCAATTACATAATTTTCGCGAATACTCTTTTTGGGAGGAACTGGTTCATCCTCATGTTGATTGGTTGGTCATCATTCAGTTTTTTTTTTGTATTTGATTTATTTTACTGTTACCAAACAGTCAAAGTGAGTGATAAACCTAAACAAACCGTTGGGGAACACTGGTATCTTTTTTACGTTTTGTCTCAAGACTGTGTCTCAAGAATGAATATGGTATAGATGTTTCGGTCTTGCTTATTTTTCTGAGCATCACCAATCCACCTAATAGATACAAAAAACTTAACTATAGATCTCTTCAATGAATAAAAAACACTCGAAAAACTGAAGAAGAATAAACCTCTTCATAATTGTATTTTAAAAGATTATCCTAACGCCCTTGACGTAAGAAAATAAACAATGTAAATTAATGCCTCTCTTGATAAAGCCCTCTCAAAAGTTGTTGATAAGATTTACTTTTTTCTTTTCCCTTGTTATTTTTAATCAACTTAGAAGTCCGCTAACTTGAATCATTTACATATATTTTCTCTTGATATAATTTTTTTGGAAGATTTTTTTACATAATAACATTTCGACATAAAAGTTTTCATCGGAATTTTTTTGTACATTGTTTTATTTAAGAATATATTTCTAAGATACAATTTCGAGGCAAATTTTTTTTATTAACATTTCACTGAATCAGGCTTATTTTACATTCATATTAATTTTGATTATATTGAAACTTGTCTATAACAATATATTAATATTGTGCTATAAGTATTGTCAGCTGATACCACTTTAGTATAAGTTGATAAATTTTTATTCCAAGCTATCATCATATTGCGTGGCTACGGATTCCGTGGTGATGCGTCTGACTTGCTTAAAGAAGTTTTACAACAATATCTGCTTATACGTGCTAGAGGCACGCAATTCAAGGGTTGGCTATAATAATAAAAGAAACACAGTAAAGAAGCCTAAACTTTAGTAGAAGTTGTCATATATACATTAATGTCTGGCACCAAAAAATCTTAAAATCGGTATGCCAACATCAAACATTAATTACAATTGTTAACTGACAACTGACAAGGACTAACCCCAATAACAAAAGGAGGGCAGAAAGGAAACCTAATAATCCCATGGAAATTTTCATATATGTACATTACTATCTTTAAAAATGTACCTATAGATAGATGTAATTGTAGATATGTACCGTTAAGAGACAAGGATTGAAGGACATAAAGAGGGTAACAGGTAGTAACTGGATGCGACTGGCAAGAGACAAGGTAGGGCTGAATAAAAGAAGGGAGGCCTATGTCCAGCAGTAGATGATGAAGTTGATGATGACAAGGACTGACCTTAGTAACAAAAGGAATACAGAAATGAAACCTAATGATCTGATATTTTAAAAAATGTAACTGAAAACATTATGCAACTAAACAATCTCAAATATCTAAATACTATTATGAAACTCTAAGTATTATAGACTGACCCTAATAAAAAAGCAGTACAGAAAATAAACCTAATATGGTCACATAAACATAACTGATATCCTTAAAAATGTTACCGAAAACGCGACCAAACAATGTTAACTAACGGAATGCCATCATCGAAATATAATTGCAGATGTGTAGCGTAAAGTTACAAGGACTGAACAGCATGAATAGGGTGACAGGAGTGAGTTGGATTCGACAAGCGAGGGCTGCATAAAAGAAGGAAGGCCTATGCCTAGCAGTGAGCGATCAAGATGAAGATGATCCTAATAACAAAAGGTAAAACCCGATCCAATGGAAATTTTCACATACACATTGCTGATACCCTTAAAATGGTACCAAAATCGTTATGCGACCAAACAATGTTAACTAACAGAATGCCATCATCGAAACCTAATTGTAGATGTATAGCGTCCAATGACAAAGACAGATTGAAATAATGAGGGTAACTGAACCTAATAAAAAAAGGTAAAACCTGATTCAACAGAAATTTTCAACTACAAATTACTGATACCCTTAAAAATGGTACCAAAAACGTTATGCGACCAAACAATCTCAAATATCGAAATGCCATCATCAAACATTCGCGAGACGTGAGCGGTTTCACAATCGACAGCGATCGCGGTTTCATTCGAAGCCCGAACGTCACGTAATGTTGTCCAATTTCCGATGTATACGCGCTTTTTATACGAAACGACTAAATTTGCGGCGACAACCGACCGACCCCAATTTCTATGCGAATTGCTTTACATTCGCTAAAATTGTTCCCATAGTTGTATTCTTATAAACAAGCGAGGTAAAGAAGTGGGGTATATTTTTATATTGTTTCCTGATATAAAAAAAAATCGACGAGTAACACAATAGATAATAAAAGTTATAGACTCTGATAAAGTGTCATTTAAAAATACTATAAAAATACAGGCGCACTTATCGAGTTCAAATACACTTACTTTTATGTATGTACAACTAACTAAGATCCATTTCATAAAGACTAATATGAATGTTAAACTAACATGATATAATACATTCACTAAAAGTGGTTTATATTTATAAACAAGCGCGTTGAAAAATTGGATTATCATTAATAATTTAACCGCTTGTTGAGTTTGGAAATCACAAACACACAGGGAATAAAATTTGTTAATGTGATTCTTCGAAATGCGATAACCCAAATATTATATCACCAATATCAAAGTACAGTACTGTACTGTTTGATGTTGTCTGTTGAAGATTGCTATAAGCATTAAAACCTCTGCTTTCCTTTGTCTCTACACTTTAATTGTTTTGAAAATCAAATGTGCTTTTACATCACTTTTTGTTTTATACGTGCAATCAAGTATTTAACTATCTGTCCTAAATGGATGTCGTATCTTTAAGGTCATTTTGCTCTGCAAGTGTAGAATCGTCAGGAGACAGACTCCACAAATGTTGTTCTTAAAGTGAACAACCTCTATGCTATAAAGTGTATTCTATGCTGAGTCATGTCGTACCCGTGTCGCTAAGTAAAACCCGAACTACAATGTTCGGATTTTATGTTGAAACTTCGGTAGCTATTCGCAACTTTGGTGATTACGGGGTGTAATTAGCTTCATACAGTCCCAGTTCAGTGGACACGCTTTGATGTTTCATATTGAATAAATTGATATCTGTATATAAAGGGACAGCATTTTTAATCTGTGATAAAACTAATTAGGATACGCGTTTAGTAGTACATTATAGAACAACGTTGCAGTACAGTTTGTTTTGGTACCGAGCCGGGTGACCTATCACGAAATCTCAAAAATGCCGAGACGTACAAGGATAAAATTTGGCAAGGAGGTGGTTTATACTATAGATATCCGCTAGGAACGTTTATTTTTATAGGACCAGATTTAGTAGGTCTGAAAACTCTCGCAAGTTTAACTTTATACAGGCGAAGTGGCGGGGAACGTCTATTTATTTATTTTTTATTATCTCTATTAATAAGGAATTGTATGAAGCACACAACACACCAAAACTCAACTCCCAAACGACACCGTTGATTGCAATACGCACTCATAACACATTATACGCCCCCAAAAACACTGACTTAATTAATCCTGGGAGAGCAAAAATTCACACGTACACGGTTGAAAAATTAAATACCATATTTTTAAATAAGCATATTGGTTTTTCGATTTTGCGTCCCGAATTTTAGAATAAACATTCTGTCTAGTTCGTTAAACTGAATTCATCAAATGGAATATATAATTTCTGCCGGTTCATGTGTTATTGTATCTCATCAAAGGCGGATAAAAATAGTTTTTAGTAAGTTTTTTTTTTTGAATTTATAATTAAGGTGTTAAAAAAACCCAACTTATTACGGGTTAACCCCCTTATTAAAGCCTTATAGCGGGTTGCCACCGTATAATATGCTAAGTTATTTTATGTAAGGTGGTCGTCAATGAACTCTTAGAAACCTATCTCACCTTGCAGCCATGGTTGCCAGCTGACTAATCAGTGGCCGAAATTTTAGTCGATCGTTAGCGTAAGCCGCTCTTACCAGTTAAAAGATGGGTGACCCTTCCAATACTGGTTTTCATATATCCATCCTTCTCTGTGTTGTGAAAGGCACGTAAAACCCGGTCCCGATTAATGTTCACTGAGTGATATTAGTCATGAATTTGTGAGAGATTCGGGGTTTAAAAACGGCTTCTGCAATTGAAGCGGATCCTGGTAATAGACTGGAATAACGCCAGGTAGAAAAATCCTTAATAACCTAAGATATTTTACCACATCATTCATGAACCGTGGTGTCACAGCGAGGAGTGGGGATATATGCAGCTTCAGGCTCGAGATTATGACCGCGTCGCGTAAGGTGCGCGAGAACGGCATATGGAAGGAGTTTTTCACCTAAATGTAAGCTATAGGATAATGTAGATAGAAACAAACAGACATTATATTATATGAAACACTGTGAATTAACGTCCCGAATAATGCCACTGAGTGATATTAGTCGTGAGATTGTGGATTTTCTGGGTATGGCCGCAGACGGCAGTCAGTCATCTTAATTCGCCCCACAGCCATATCTTCAGCAATTTAAGCGGTCCCTGGTACTATACTGTAATAACGATATGGAGAAGAAGAAGAAGTTTAAAGGTAGAAAGTACTCTGACTCTGCTCCTAGCACTAGATCAACGCTTAATTGAAAAAGAACCGGATTTCCTAGACATCCTTAAAGTGTTAGTAGTGAAGATAGAAGTATAGTCATATAAGGAAGCTTACACGATGTTAATCTTATCTCATATTAATCCACAGGCCTTACAAATTAACATCGTTATGAACAAAATTAGCACTACAAAATAAACGAGCAGAACAAACGATGTTTTCCGTCTAATAAACGAGCGGCGATAAATTTAACCAGGAAAAGTATCTGGACTATTCACTCAAGTAACTTACATAAATTAAATGCAAAATTTTGTCCATCTCAAATATTATCGGATTGATTCTTATTCAAGTAGTCGTATCTCAACATAAATCTGAAATTCAACAGCGGAACTGCATAACAAATCGAATTGGAAATGGTAATCGAACCCGCTGACGACATCCTTGTGATATTTCGTATTCGACACTCACACGGTCGGAATGGTAGTATATATTAAATAACATTGTATCTATACTAATATATAAAGCTGAAAGCAGAGTTTATTTGAACGCGCTAATCTCAGGAAATGCTGATCCTATTTGAAAATCTCTTTCAGTGTTAGATAGCTCATTTATCGAGGAAGGCAATAGGCTATATATCATCACGTCAAAGTCAAATACGAGCGGAGCAGGATATTGGCCGAATATATAAAATACCCTTGCTTACATGACATGCCAGTAAAAAGGTCTAAAACACACGTCATACATTTGAAGTATTCTAAAGTAGCGACCAAATCTGCATTTTTGAAACAATTTTTCTCTCTTTCTTTTCTTTAAAACCAGCCCGAAAATAAGGGGAATAAAACAAAGCAAACAGAATTCAAAATGATAAAATTGTCTTTCTTTTAAGCTGATTTATTCTATGCATGTAAAAATATTTGGTATTACATTCATGATATGAAATAGATTTGCTTACACAAAAAAATTATAAACCAACTAAAGCCACTTAACAAATATTTGAAGCGTCCTACAATATAGAAACGATTTACCAACAAAAACCTTATCAAAAGATTAGTCTGCACCGATAACATCGTAACACAATTCAAAAATCTAGAACTCAATTTTAGATATGCCAAGTTCAGGTAGTCTGAAAAGTATTTGCTTTTGTTGTATTGATTTAATCTCTTTCCGACCACTGGTATACGAAAAACTAAAAGATTTTAAACCCTTGGTAGAATCTGATTAATATCTCCTATTCTGTAGAAAATTCTGAAGTGGTATTTAGTCTATAGAATAGCTTAACTTTGACGGCAGAGATTTACTTGAATAATAGTAAAATTATCCAAAGTTAGTTCTTAATAAAGTATACAACCAATGACTCCACGGATTATGCAAATGAGCAAAAATTAACGACAAGGTTCTCGCGCGCGTAAACGCGTACATATATTAATATTTTTCAATTTTTACGAGATTTTTCCTCAGCGGTAAATATCTTTATAAGTAATTAAAATTAAAGATTATTATCTGTTTGTTGCCGAAATAAAATTTCGCACTAAGCAAACAATTCAGTCCATTTTTTTAATAGGTTCCTTAAACTGGTAACACCTACAAAACTATATTCCATAACAAAGAGTCCTTTGCTACGGGGCTATTACCTACTGGAAATTAACACAGTTTGCCTTATAACTTAAAAATTAATTTCGAAACAAATTAACTCAATTTTACGTTATAAAAGCTAATTATAATTAAAGAAACTAAAAGTATTAAAAAAAGAGCTAACTTAATTTGAAGCCGGCTTCTGAAGCGCAGTACACAAAATTGAATACGTTTCAATATTTCTGGAGATTCTACAAACCCATTCAGAACTTTGTAGAAGAAAACCATATCGGTAGCTTAACACGTTCCCTTAAAAGCCATGATAGATAAATACGTAAACGTGAGCAGCATAATGTTCCACAGTTATTATTTTGGAATGACAAGTGATACGAATGTTTTTATACGTTCTAGTCTTGCGCTATGTTATTATTGAATCTGTTCGGGGGCGGCACAACGCCACTGGCAGCACTATCCTATATATTACATTTTTTTTTGCTCCCACAAAGAGTTTTCTTTCACATCCCAAACATTTAGAGACGGTACAAAAATCTGTCAAGTGCTCTCAGCACTAAACAACGTACACAGAAATGCACCAATAAAAGCACTTTCATCCGTCTCCTCGTTCAAACTCTCATGTAAGAAATGGCTACTCAATTGTCAAAAAGTGCATTTTTTACATTTACAATTAAAGAAGCGAAAGCTTGTCACGTTTTATTGGCGTCGCAAAAATCAGTAAAAGTCCAGTATCACAGCTTTCGCTTAAATATCGGTATTTTTATTCTTAAATATTTGCTGTTGTCTCTGCCTATCTGCCTTTTATTTAATTGAAGTAATTGCCTAAACCTTTGTGTTCTTTTCCTCGGTTTATCTGTCTGTCTGTACGTTTACGTTACGGACCTCAATTTGATCAATAGAATATAAACTCTGCACAAAAAAAAAAAACCTTTAAAATTGGACATTTATGTATGTGAAAGCGAAACGTAACTAAAATGTCGAAAACCGCGGGACGTAGTAAGATGATATTTCATATATATTTCAAATAGTTAGTAGACGTTAGCCACGAACGGATTTTTCAATAAGGTCAAATTAAGGAGTTCTAAGGGAATGTTTAATTAATAAAGACAACGCAGACGAATACGCGTGTTACAGCTAGTTAATAAAATACTAGGTCATCTCGGTCTATGTTCATTTGTAGTTCAGTTATTTCCATTGAAACCACAGAACACAAAACCATCGGTCTCGTATCGGATATGCAAACCCTTGGAGACTAGGGCATTGCAATGTAAAAACATTGGACGAAACCTCATTCATTTTCTATTACCATCTTTTTTTTGTTTCATTGAAATATTCTACTTTCATTAGTTGACTACCGTGATTAATTTTAGAGCCTCAATAGCTCAACTTCGTTCAGAATAATTTTTTTTCTAATGAGTTTTTAGCCTGTTCTATCAACATAAAAAATTTCAAGTCTCTAAGTATAATAGTTTGGAAATGCTAGGGGGGCGACCACCTTACGGACAGACAGACGGACGTACAGCGTGAAATTATAAGGGTTCCGTGTAGTACTACGGAACCCTGAAAAGGTCTTTGGATCGAGTAGATGGCTCGATAAGGAATGTCGTTCAGAAGAAAGAAATGAATAGTCAAAAGATTATTTAAAAATACTAAAATAAAGAATAACGATTTCTTGGGTATTACAGAATGTCAGACGGCAGTTAGCCATCTTAACTCTCCTCACAGCCACATCCTCTGCGATTTAGCAGATCAGTCACACCTTTACCAACACTGGTCGCCAATCTGTGACTAAGTATGTGTATCAGTTCGCAGAATAAGATCCTCTGCGATTTAAACGGATCCTGGTACTAGACCGGGATAAGGCGAGGTTGAAGAAGTCTAATACTCTATTATTCCCCCCTCCAAAAGAGCAAGCGACAACTGCATTATTGTCTATGGGCGTCGTTAGTTATTCAGACGAACCGACTACCCTTTTGCCTCAGGTTATGTAAAGGAATAAGCGTAAAGTTCAGGTTAGGATTGTAAAGAAAGTCCAGATAACCGAGTTTTTATTGTCGGTTACCGGAGAAAATTTCACTCCATAATAACCCAATATTTTTACTTCACAAAAACCTATACAAGGCAATTCCAGTTCAAAAAAAGCATTACGTCAATCAAAGATAAATGGAGTCTTAACATTAATTAAAATTTAGTGAGAAACATTCAGTATTTAATTTTGTATACAAAATTTCATACTCGCTAATCGCTCGCGCTTATTTCCTAAAACAAACTTTCCGTTTCAGATTACAAATAGCTTACACGAGCTTACGTGTATTAAATCTAAAGTTAGTTTAGTATGCAATTATTTGTTACCCCAGTAATGGCTAAAATCTTTTTCTTAATTACGGATTAAAGAGTTTGCCCAGTGTGATATTCATTGTATTAAATAATAAATTATTATGACACTGTAATTACATCGTTGTTACCCAATCTACGATTGTAGCACGACTGTCCCGTTTACCTGTGTGTCGCAGTATTTATATTTTTTTTTTCCTCTTCGTGTAATGCTGTTGGTCAGAGTGACCTTCAGAAACTGACTCTCTATTTTTTCGTGTGATTTTCCAACTAATTTCTTTAAAAAGTAGAACCGTTCCTTGACTCTGTGTTTGTCAGTCATATTGGCATCATTTTTATATCGAACAATGGGTCGACATTCATTGTTTGGTTTCAAAATTAAGTGCAGCTTAGGTGTATCTTTCTTGAGCACCTTTAATTTAATTTTATCTAGTGCACTGAATTTTCTTTTTAACTTATTACCTAAGCAATTCGGTTCGTATTTCTGTATGATTTTATTAGATACCATTTCTGATATCTTCCTATCATAAAATCTTTGCCACTGATATTTCCAAAAGAAGTGTAGTTTGTTTTCATCGTTATCTATTTTGCATGTTGTGACATAGAAATTCAAAGAAATAATTGCTGATAGAATATATTTAAGTATCCACTTCAAAACTATATGTAAAACTTGAGCTGAAAATGTAACAGAGGTGTTCTGCCATAAAGATATTTCAAAGTCCCACTTCTGAATAAGTTTTTTTAGATCCAAATGTTGACGATTCATACCAAATATTATGGTTGTAATGCATTTTTTAAGTAGTTTTTTATTGTAATTGCCGTCAATTAATTTCTTGGGAATTATTTCGGTAAGAGCACTCCAACAACCTTGAACTACCATTTCTTTACTCACAGAAATTAAAACATTTTTCTGATCTTCTACAATCACAAAGTAATTCTTAAAATCTTGACTACTACACAATTTCACATTTTTTTGTAGATCATACAATAATTCTTTTAATTCTACACTAAGTCCATTCACCAATAATTGTTCGCCTTGAAATATTTTTTGCAAATAAGCTTCACTGTTTTCACTTTTAAATAATTTTAAATTTAGAATATTACCAAATGACCTCACATTCTGTTTATTTACAAAATGTTGGGTAAAACAAATTAAGTCGCTCATATTTTTGTACAAGCCAAACACAAACTATGCTTCTGTAATCAAGACCGGTGACACAGCTCCTAATGAGTGGCATCAGGCGTCGCCCGTGATCAAAGCTAACAAAGTAATCATGCTTAATAAATTTCTGGTGTAATAAAAAAAGTGTTTTACTCGCTACTTTGGTTACCGGTGAATGAAATTAACTTTTTGATCTTGACGACAGTGCCGGAGATCGAGGCAGCTCCGCTCATACTAATAAATAATTTGTCCGAAGACAATTTTTAGTGTGGGTAGTTTTTAAGAGGTTTTATATTATAGGTGTTTATTATTAACGGCTTTCTATAAAGCCGCGAGGAAATGCCGAAGCCAGACATAGTTCAAAGTGTTTGTACTTTTTGTCCGTGAAGACTACAAAGTTCTGCAAAACTTTGCACAGCTACAAAAAGTCCCCGGCCACACTGCATGATCATTGAAATGATCAATCAAGTGAAGTTATGTCTGGCTTCGGCATAAGAGTCAACTTTGAGTTTTGCTAGAAAATAGATTGACAGTTACAAGAGATTATTCGATAAGTACATGACCTAATCGTGTATCAAAGGTATTAATTACAATTATTTTAAGTGTTTAACTAATTTGGATGCTTATAAAAGCGATGCGCCACCTATCGGGAAATCTTGAAAACCACAAAAAAAGAATTGACGATGCGGTTGTTTATAGTTAGTTTAAATTCGTTAAGAACGGATTTTTCGATAGGGCAATTTAGAAGGCATTAAAGATGTCTATGGGCTCTTGGAAATTTAAATTTACGCTGACTAGTTCGCGGTAAACAACTAGTTTCTCATATATAATTTTAATATATGCTTCACGTTTCCTTATACTTAAAGATAAAAGTGAGATATATGATAAATAAATGTTAATTAGTGGGCAAGAAATAAAGATCACCTCGTAAAGTTCCACTAAGGAGATCAATAGTAATCAAAACTGGCTGTAAGTAGCTACGCGTGAGAAAGAGCGAATGATTGTATCATGTATTTGTGGGGAGCAAGTCCAGAAATTAAAATTAGGGTCCCAAAATGGAGAGGTCTTTGATAAAAAGAAATACGATATTAATTTAATCTTTTTTTTTAAACCAGCCTATTCTTCCATTTGCTTTATAACTAGATGTAATTGATTATAAGAGGGCGTAACGAGTATGTGTTTAGCAGATCTTCCTTTGAGCTTAGACTCAATTAACACAGCTAGAATAACGGCAATCAGTATTCAGTTCACTTTATCAATGTTATGCAGGAGTGCAAAATAGTTTATTTAATACATTTGTACTATACACAGCTTTTTATAATTACCTTAATATTTATAATGATACGTAAGCTATTACCGTATTTTAGATTAAGCATAGATTATCATGACCATGGTCATGCCAAAATTTCACTAGAGCTGGACCAATTTAATTACTTTTTAATAGAAATATTCCTTGAAATCACAATTTTTAAAGAATAGTACATATCTTTAGGAGATGGATCAAGAAGGGGAAGCCTTTGCCCAGCAGTGGGACACAATAGGCCAATTAAAAAAAAATACATACCTTGCAGATTGAAGACTACCCTTCAATCATAGAGCCATGGAAGCTACAAAGACCCCGTATATTGTTTTGTTAATAAAATACATGTATGTATTAAATAAAGAGAAAGTAATTTTTACGTTATAAGAATTCCTTCTCATGAATTTAATATGGCGTATGAATTTTGACAAATACGTTCATATAAAAAACTGTTGTTAGGCTGATTTTTATTACAATTTATATTAAGTATTTGTATATACATAGGTATAAATCTTTATATATATGTATTCAACTTCCGAATAGTTATTTGAAAAGGTAGGTAGGTAAGTGACTGGCCCGTTGGCGCAGTGGGCAGTGACCCTGCCTTCTGCTCCGGGGGTCGTGGGTTCGATTCCCACCTCGACAACCGATGCCGACATAACTCCGTCGGCACTTGCAGACTTTAGAGGAGAGTGCAAAGTTACGGCGTTATTTGTTTGGTTTAAAAATCGGCAGTGCCTTTCAGGTGTGCCAAACTGGAAACTCACTTTGCCGGAGAGTTTTTTACGATGCAACGTATGTACATGTTATACGATCGTGTTTTAAATCTGTGACGCAGATATAATAAAGTAGGAGGTGTGGCTATAGTATATTTTTATACTTGTACACTCTTATCGTAAATTTGTAAGGCATTTGCATAAGTGCCAGCGCCCCTGTTTCAGGGCTGATAAAACTTGGGTACCCTTCAGGAAATGAGTATACTGAAAGGCCGTCAGTGCAACTACGAGTCGTCTAGTAGCGCAGTTGTCCGTGGGCGTCGATAGTTAAAAACAATTAGATTTACCACCTTTTGTAATAAAGAAAATAATTAAAAATTTAACAAGAAAAAAACAACTTAAAATTATCAGAACTGGGCCAAATTAAATTGGGAATACACGCCAAGCGGCAGCTTTCAAATAAAAAAGAATCATCAAAATCGCTTCACCAAGTCGAAATTTCTAAGGTAACAAACTTAAAAAAAAAACAAGAGTCTTCTTGAGAACCATCTCCTTTTTTGAAGTCGACAGAAAAGTTATAATTTTGATGATAATGATAGTTTATTAGAATCTAAAAAATTTCACATAAAGAAAGCTTTAGAGTAAAAGTTTTTATGGAGCTTCACCTAGGGTACTTAATACGTATACTTTTTCCACATGAACCTTTTTTTAAGACGGTCGAGCTTTCACCCCCTACTCCAGTCTCTACCTCCTCAAATAAATATTATGCCGTACAAAGCTCGGAGGATTCATCCCTTTATGATTAACATACATTAAAAGGGTTAGATTTATCAACGTCCCAACATTTTTTTAAGAAAAAACGAGGAATCGCCGGCTCTACACATAAATCCTCCAATGAAATTCAGTAAACTACCTTGCTTAAAACCACCAATGAAATTCAGTAAACTGCTTTGCTTAAATCTTCCAATGAAATTCAGTAAACTACCTTGCTTAAAACCACCAATGAAATTCAGTAAACTGCTTTGCTTAAATCCTCCAATGAAATTCAGTAAACTACCTTGCTTAAAACCACCAATGAAATTCAGTAAACTGCTTTGCTTAAATCCACCAATGAAATTCAGTAAACTACTTTGCTTAAATCCGCCAATGGAAATCGGTGCAATGCCGCAACCCGAAAGCCACAACAAAGAACCCGCCATTAACAAACAGAACTACACTGCCTTTTTTTTCCTTCGGCGCACGTTTCGTCGACACGGCACCGAAGCTTCATCAGGAGATAGATTCTACAATTCAATTTTCAAAGTCGGTCAGTCAAAGACTATCTTTACCAGATTGACTGGTTATCTTAGAATAACACGTAAATTTTCCCACTCAAATTTATATTTTTGTATATTTCGCCTTTTAATCGCTGTTTTTGAATTTTGACAACTTTCCAGAGGTAGCCCAATGCTTGCAGTGCTTAATTTAAGAACAAATTCGGAATTTGGATACATGCCTCACTCAAAAATAAATGTAAAAGTGCGTTCGTAAATTTCCAAAATAAAGATTTGCTTTTAGATGTCTATGTTCAAAATATAGTATTTATTGATACTATACATTTTTTAAGCAGTACGCAGTCTGGAAATATAGTACAAAACTATTTTTGTTGTTGTTATTGACAACCCTAGTTGCAACGTAAGCTTAGATTTATGCACAAATGAGGTATTTGTATACAAAAACGTATAAATATACAATAATAATCTTATATTAATGCATTCAATATGTGTGTATTAATAGGAAAATGAAAAACTTAGTTTGTCAAGTAATGCTGTTTTTTCTCAGATTATCTAATCTATAAAGCTGTTACACACAAATATATTTTTTTAGAAATAATAAATACATACATATATATAATACACCCAGACTTGAGGCGGGATTCGTAGCCACGACCCGGGAGCGAGAGGTAGGGTCTCTACCCATTGCGCCAACTGGCCAGTCTAAATCTATCTCTCTTAACGATATTTATTATTATATTTAAGCTATCAAATATTGTGGTTATTACAATGTCGCTCAGCGCTTATCTGACGCTATCTCGCCAAAACGTCGCTATCTGCCGATCTGTGCACGACCCAAGTCTCCTCTGCCGGCCTTTAAATAGTGCCTCTATAAGTGATTCTTCCTAATAATGATTTCAGCTTAAATTCTTCTTATTCTATTTGAAACATAAATTGTTTGAAAGCGTAGAGTACGATCCATTAAAAATCAAGCGATCAATAAGGGTATGTTAATGTCGCTCAACGCTTATCTGAAGCGATCTCGCCGCTATCTTTCGATCTATGCACGAGTCAGAACTCTTCTGCCGGCCTTTAAACAGTTTATATATAAGTGATTCTTCCCAACAATGATTTTTTTACGTTATTTAAAAACGTCAAATTATTAGAAACCTGAAATGAAAATGTAATAAAAAGTTAGTTATAGCAAAACCAGTATTAAAATTAATAATAATTATTATTGTTTTAAAAATCAACTAATAAACGAAAACTAACTCCAGCAGCTTTAAATGGAGAATGCCAAAAAATATGAACAATTATACCAAGCAATCAAACAATTCGAGCGTGAGAATGTCGCGCATCGCTTATCTGCTGCGATATCGCTGATCCACTATGATATGAAAATAATAATATTACTCATCATCAAAAAAAAAACTTTAATTTCCATGAAGTACCTATCCAGTAGCCTTTAAATGGAAATTCTTCAAATTCAAGCATCTGAAACCATCTATAAATACAAAAATATAAACAATTATATCAAGCAATCAAAAACTTAAAACTATAAATACGCGTGCAAAGGCGGTCTTATTGCTAAAGCAATCTCTTAACAGACAACCTTTGGCGAAGGAATTTTTGCAATATACTCACAGAGTGTGTAGAACTTATAGAATAAATAAAAATTAAATATCTCATAATTACAATATTGATTGGTATGGACATAAAATAAAACTGTAATGTATATACAAATATAAATTACTGAAAAGAATTGCGTTTTATTAACTGAAGGAAAACATATATTGAAATTGTTTACTATTTATTCCCCTTTTAATTATTTATATTGCTTATATCAATACGTATAGTATTTTAGTACCTACAAACGGAAAAAGAACTCAAGAAAATAGTTGTCAGGGCTGTAAAGTTCAGAACATATCCATAATTCTTGCCGATGTAAGATAAACTGTAAATTAAATCTAATCCTTGAACCAACTGGTAGGCGGGCCTTAGAGATGTTGGTTGATATTCTTCGCTACCAGAACCCACAATTGAACCCCAGAATTGAGTCCACATTTAAAACAATTATGGTCAAAAATAACGGTGATTTAGTTTTGCCTTCCGTTGTTATGTAATACATAGATAGATTTGTCAAAAGCATTGTGCATCTATGACAGATGATGTAAAGCACCGTCAGTTCTAAATACACTAAGAGCCCTACCTTACCGAGACACCATGGCGACGTCGCCGGTTAAGTATCCAGAGAATTCTTATTAAAGTTTAGGATAGGTAACTCATTTGGCGACAGTTTGGCCACGCCGCTAAATTAGAAGCGTAGTCACAATTACTACTGGCTACTCATTTGGCGACCACAGATATCCATGGCTGCGTAGCTGGCGATGTCGCCATGGCGTATGGGTGAGGTAAGAGTCTCACAATGATGGCCTAAGCAGATCCATGTGGGATCCACGACTGCATCCATAGCGTATACATATTAGGCAATGTGGATTTAAAGGTGTTGCTGTCATTTTGTTGTGCTTGCATGTCCGCTTTTGGGCCAACATCATAAGCCATGTCTTGTGCGACATCTATACCAACCTGAAGGAATAATCAAATAATATTGCTGGATTATGAATGCAATGTATTTTAGTTTTGAATACATTCCATATACTTGATATCCCCCATCTATTTCAAGTATTAGGAAAAATCTGCACGCTTTATACTTGATGCTTGTAAATGTAGAAACTCTTACTCTGCACTTCGGGCCCCTATACTTTATTCAGAGGTTTGTTCCTTACATTTTTGTTTTTTGATAGCGTTCCCCTGTTAAGGCTAAGTGTTTCTTGTTCCCGCTTTGTCGTTCGAGTGTTTGAGTTTCGTCGGAATATGTGATTCCGTCATTCAGGCAAAAATATAATTTAAAAGATGGAATGTTTCACGTCCATACGACAGAAGTCTTTGGAGCAACAGCATTGAAAAGATACTTTGTGGGTTCTTAATTTCCAGAAAGCGTACATCTACGTTTGCTAGAGGGGTAGGAGAATGTTTTCTTTTAAGAAAATATCGTCGATCTGATTGGGCTTCGGAAGAATCGTTCTGAAGTACCTGGATGATTGGTATTTCTTGAAGTAAATTGTTTTTCTTTTGATATTATGTTTGGATCTGAAAGTATGGACTAAACGATATAAAAAAATAAAACCTAGCTAGATCGATTAGACTGACCCGTTGGCGTAGTGGGCAGTGACCCTTCTTTCTGCTCCGAGGGTCGCGGGTTCGATTCCCGCCTCGAATCTGGCTGTGTTATCTATAAGTATGTATTTATATTTTTCTACAAAAACACGTGTATAACAGGCGTATGTCACCTATAACACAGGCATTAAGTTGTCTACCTTAGGAATAGACGTCCATGTGTCACATAGTCCTGTATATATTTATTATTACTATTTATCGCCTCCGAAACCACCTGCATATTAAATTTCATTAAAATCGTTCCAGCCGTTTCCGAGATTCAGATTATATATACATAAATATATAAGAATTGCTCGTTACTAAGATGTGGCATCTACAATAAGTCCCTTAATCGTCTTCTAATGATTTTACAAGAATCCTCTATACAAGAAGTTTCTGCAAACCTCTAAGCAATTATATATTTTTAAATCAATGGCAAACCTGTTAAAACAAAAGGAAAAACAGTAATTATGCCGTTTCGATCAACGACAACGACATGGAAGATTGCTGCCGCAATTTGTCATCGGCCGCGATGACAGATGGACAGACAATTTTACTGATTTATTAGTGCATGCAGTAACGTATTACATCCTAGCTGGGTGTTGTTTGATCTATGGATGCTGGTGTTATTACGCTTTTGTCACTGCTCTTCAGTCTAATCTCTCTCTAGAACACGACTTTCAATTAGGTCTCAGTGAGTTTACATTAATACTTTCTTTTTAAATTTTTCACTTTTGGCGTTTAAACGACCTTTTTCGCTTAGAATATTTTTTTTTTTTAAACAAGTAACAAACGAGCAGATGGTTCATCTGAGAGACCAAAGACACCTTTGGATAGCTGAAATACCAGATAGCTAGTGATGTCCATCTTTGAGGCATGACTGAGCTCAATCCTTGGCTAAGTTAGGTCGTAAAGTTTTTGAAATACCTTAGCTGGCTAATTATTTAGTTTTTCTTCGAGGCAAGAGATTCGTAGCTAATCTCATGGTGAGGACTTTTGGATATCGAAGTGATGTGGGTGAAATTTCAAGTTCTGACGTGATATCCTGTGGTGAAATTCAGTTGCCGAAAAATATGGGTATGTGGGTTTGACTACTACACTGGCTGTGTGTCTAGCGTGGTCTAGCGACTATCCATTGACCGTGCATGACAATTCCATAGAGAACGAATAGAAGCGTTATTTAGACTGTAACTTAAAGTCTTTTTTTATGCTTCAAGGGGGAAATGAGCTGGCAGCACGCACCTAAGTGCCCATGCTGACGCCCATGAACATCTGCACGACCAAAAGGCAAGCAGATGCGTTGCCAGCCTCAATGACGGGTTTAGGCCACCGGAAAGTCTCGCAAACCGAACGAAACGCGACAACAATACCATCACTTGAAGTGACAGCATTGCCACTACTTCACGCCGATCTTACCTAAGAAAGAGGTACTGGTACCCGGACGCGCCGGTCCAATTCGGCTACTGGCAAGGCGCTATCTCTAATTAAAAAGTCTAGAAGCATTGTGTAGTTCTTGCTATCATGGGATAGAGTTGCTTTATTTATTTATCTGAGATAACCATAAAAGTTTTATACCAGCGAACATCGCTTGACATCACATTAAGTGCACTCAGAGTGATTACTTGTGTGTAGGAGATAAAGTGTGGCGTAAAAGTACAATTACTGTCAAATTGATCGCCATAAACCCACAGATTATTAATTTATTACATTAACAACAGCCCAGCAGTGGAAAAAGAGAGAGATAGCACAATAAAAAGGGTAGGATACACAAAAGTTTTAGCATTTTTGTGTGTCTGTTTGTTACGGATAATCTCCGGAACGGCTGATTTTATAAGCCATAACGTGAAGAACCTTCAGTTTAAATTAGGTTTCCATAAAAATGAACCCTTGAAATATTAGAATTAAAGCAGGTGAAATTAAACTGTAAGGTGCAATATTTTCGCCTTTGCCTTAGATACTTTAATATACAAATGTGAAGAGTTCGTTTGTTTGAACGCGCTAACCTCAGGAACTACTGGTCCGATTTAAAAAACTGATTTAGTATTAGAAAGCCCATTTATCGAGGAAGGCTATATGCTATAAATCATCATGCTACAATTGAATCCATGTTTTTATCCAATTTTACGCGGACGAAATCGCGGGCACAGCTAGTAGTTTAATATTTCCCAGCCATCCCTATGTAAATCGGGTTATAAATAAAATGTAACCTTTAATAGAAATATCATAAAGCCTTCTTAATAACCTCTTTGTATTCAAAAAGTATCGGCGCCTGACGTCATTTAAAGTGCCCCAGACATTTAACGGACATGTTCATGAATACATTGAGGGCTCTAGTCAAAACAAATTTTACGACGTCTAATAAAATCTGCAAGAAAAATATTGCGCTTTAATGGCGCCTTTATTTTTCGCTATTGCCAGTACATTATATATTTCATTTTTTTTCTATTTCTTTAACAGGCGATTCTCTTTAGTGACAACTGGCTCCTATGGACAACTAACTAACCAGGAGAAGAACAAATAAGAAACACCGGAACTTAAGATATAGTTATAAATAGCCTAAGAAGTTTTTTGAAAATGGCTTGGTTGTAATTTTTTTGACATCGACGTTTTGGGGAGGCGTCTTTGTGAGGTCGTATTTGCGAATCGTAAAGTTGAAAGCGATGGACATCATTTCGTTATAGACCACAATCTTCTTTAAAACATTAAGCTATTTTTTTTTCTTTTGTAGACATTATTAGGAATACTTTTTAGGTTTGTCTGGTACTACTACGTAGGCGATTTAAAGCGAACACGATAGCGAAGCGATTCGAAGTGGTGACACGCAAATTTAAAACAATGCGGTTCGACGCGGCGGTTCTGTCCTCCGTGCGCGCGAATCCTTCCGCCGCAGGACAATCCCGTATTAAACGCATCACATTCGCGCGAAAATATCAAACCAATTGATTGCGCTAGCTTCGCTTTGAAGCGTTCCCGCTCCGCGCCTGCATTGGTCACGTAGGCCACTTCCATAAATATTGCCTGTTTGTTTTTTTCGCGCCGTGCCGCACTGCTTCGCACTCGCAAGGAATTCGCTTACTCAGGACACTGGGTAAGAGTGGGGTTACAATAGCCCAATGGCGTCGGGTTCTTTTTTTTTTTGAGGAGTTTCTCGGGAATATTTAATATTACTGTGAGACCGAGTCCGCGGATACCGTGTGTTATTCAACGTCTATATATATTATAATATTACGTCCAATAGGACGTAAGTAGATTGATGCCTCCGAGCGCTGAAGCGTGCGGAGGTCATTGCGAATCGAGATACTTGTTACCCACTACTCCGGCCGCGTAAAACTAGGTTAGAAATTGATTTCAGCGCAATGATATATAGCCAATAGCCTTCCTCGATAAATGGGCTATCTTACATTGAAGGAGTTTTTCATATCGGACCAGTAGTTCCTGAGATTGGCGCGTTCAAGCAAACAAACAAACCCTTTAGCTTTATATACTAGTAAAAGTATAGATGAACTGAAAAATATTAAGGACGATAAATCTTGTGACTTAATCCCTCCCTTTAACTTTATAGAAAAAAATTATTCTTAAATAAAAAGGAAACCGCCTTCAAAAAATGCCAAGAAACTAAAATGTGTGTTGAAGTCGGTTCCATCTTCATCGGTTTAGCGCTGAAGTTATTTGGCTTAGTAAACAATTTTTTTGCGTTGTGTTGATTTCTCAAAGAGTTGATTTTTATATACTACAGCACCCTAAAAAAGAAGATACGACTTAGGGACCTTCAAGAAAAGAGCATACTCATTTCTCAAAGGCCGGCAACGCATCTGTGAGCCCTCCGGTGTTGCAGTTGTGCACGGGCGTCGGTAGTCACTTAGATGAGTGCCGGCTGCTCGTTTGAAAAAAAATAATAAAATAAAAAAACCCATATCAAACCATGAAAGCATTAATACACCGACATGAAAACATTTATATGTTTATTTATAATATTGTCACAAGTTTAATCAATAGTTCAGTATCGTCATAACTTAGAGGAGGAGAACTTTGAGGAGGTCGTGGCCCAATCGGTGGTCGGCATTTGAGTCGATCGCTAAGTTAAGTTGCTCTGGCTGCGACCGGGTGATAGATGGGTGACCCATGTTCTATCGTCGAATTTTTAGCATACTCCTCCAAGTTTAATTATAGCATCGATAGTGAATTGTTTAGGGCATATTTATACGTAATGATTAAACAGCCTACCTATTTTATCGTAATGTAATTATATATATTCGTTTTATTTTATTTTGTTTTATAGACCCTTAGACGTCGTACTCCACAAACTGACTTTCTAGCCTAGCAAGCAGAATTAAAAATACGCAATCGCAAGCTTTGTAGTCTCCCGAAAAACGTGGTCAAGAGTAATATTGCTTTCCCTGTACACAGAAGCGAAAATAGCACAAAACACATTCGTTTCACTGACATATTCCAATTACTGAAACGTCTGAATTTAGTCCCAATGCCTATTACAATTTTTGTATCTGGATATGTCGCGAGAATCGCTGAACCATAGCATACTGTTAATATGTATGTATAAATAAAGCTTACACGACCACTAATCATTACATAGTATATATAAAATGAAGTCGCTTCCCAGCGTTGTACGGGGAGATCTTTCAAATTACGCAACGGATTTTAATGCGGTTTTCACCAATAAACAGGGCGATTCAAGGAGAAGGTTTTTATATATAATACATTTATGTTATATAAGATAAAAGCCGATAATTTCAATGATTTGTAACGTGATGTCGTATTTTTATACGCCTGCGTGCGCTAGCTAAACCTTACAAGATAAAATAAAATAATGTAATACGAAATTGTCTATCTTAAAGAGATCTATTATAAAGTCCGCAATGGCATATGTCTATCTCCTAATTATAACCCATAGGAACCATTTCTATGTTTTATATTTTACAAAAAAATAACGTATTATTTACGAAACTATTTTAACGAATGCCCTATCAATTTAAATACGCTAGATACTTTGTACATTTTATGCAGATCAAAGTTGTCCTGTACTGCATATCATTAAAATGAATAACTTAGAAAGCCAACTTTCGGCCACCGGGAAGTCTCACAAACCGAACGAAACGCGAAAACAACACCATCACTAGACGTGACAGCATTGCCGCCACTTCACGACGATCTCATGTGAGAAAGAGGTACTAGTACCCGGACGCGCCGGCCCGTATGCACAGTATACTGATACTGTGCATACGGGAACAAATTTATTACCAGCGCGAGCACTATAATATTAGTAAGGAGGAAGGATTAGTCACACAAGAATCTAGATGTGCTACGAAAATATAACTTCAAAAGTTAAATATATGCTTAATAAGGAATAAGACAGGACACTTGTTGTTCATATTTTTATTTCATTATATTCTGTTTTTAATTAGCAGATTATTTTTTTCAAAATAGAGAGAGAACAAACGATCAAAGTAAAGTAAAAGCATTATGTAGTGTTGCCTTATAAATGATTATGTCGACACATATAGCTTTGTAAGTACGACTATTTCGACTTATGCGTGTAACTCCCCTTACGTACATATAGGAACAAAGTTTCAAATCCGATATTAGTCTAAGCCTCGCGATTGTTTTCCTTGAAAATACACACTGTTTGTAAAATCGTCTACTATAGTTGAGATAATACTGAAGCTGACTACATATATCATTAAAAATAAATGTTGTTTTAATACCGGAGCCAGACATAGCTTAAAGTGTTTGTAGACATTTGTCCTTGAAGATTATAAAGTACTACAAAACTTTGCGCAGCTACTATACAAGTCCCCAGCCACACTACATGATCACTGAAATGATCATTCAAATGAAGCTATGTCTGGCTCCAGTATTAACATGATTATGAATTTCTGATGTCAATACATATTTCGCTTCAAAACCAAAGCATCATCAAGAAATAGATCCTATAGAGGTTATTTTTTAGAGGTAGCGCTATGCTTGTAGCCGAATTGGGCCGGCGCGTCCGGGTACCAGTACCTCTTTCTCACATGAGATCGCGAAACACGGAGGATGTTGGATATTTGAAAACCAGTGTTGAAATGGGTATTGTAAGTTGTGACATCAATTTTATATTCTCTGAACAGAATTGATGTAGGATTAATCCAAAGTGCTCTTTCAGATCCTACATCTAAGTTGGCCAATGAAATGTGCACAATAGGTAAATAGGTTTTGGCATGTCCTGAAGGACAAACAATCCTAAAGTAAAGTAGATAAAAAAAATTATATACTGTAAAGGTGTTCGTTTTTCGCTTGCTATCTGGTTAAAACTGGTTTAAATGGTACGTGATCCAGTATACTCTCATCCCCATTCAATGTTTCCATTTTCACAAACATTGTAGTATGTATCTTAGAAACAGGTATATTTAAAGAAGTTCCTAGAGTTTCTTCTTTCACAAAAACAAGTATTTATAGTACATTGTATTGAATTCCTTCTTTGAGTTTTAAGTATTAAATCATTTTAAGATTTGTTTGCTAAGAAAAAGTGTCTCACAAATTTCGCTCTGTAATTGCCAATGAATTTAATATAATTTTTCTTAAATAGCTGTGTCTTTAATTTGGAATCCACCAGTACAGCCCCAACGTTACCTCAGAAATGCAAAGCAAAACAAGTTTGCAACGATTCATTTCAAATGTTCGAAATATGAAAAGGAATTTGCAATTTCGTATTTTCTTTTGAGTTGTTATGTTAGGATATTTTTCTTCCAACTACGCAGTATTGTTATCATTAATCACTACATAACCGTTGACAAAGGACGCCTTTTCTGCTTAGAACCAAGACAGTGCGGTGTTGTACGAAGTTTCATTACTGCACTTTTTTTATTTTCGTATAAAATTATGAGAGGTGTAATGTTTCCCATTGAGCTTCATATAAAATGGCACTGGCAGTGAAGGTGAGTGTTAGTGATCACTATAAAGAGTGCGCTCTTAAACCTACACCTGGGTCACAAGGCACGTACTCTCGATACCCCTAATCTTTAAACGTTATCGTTTATCATAACGATGATGAAGTTAACATCGGTGTTTTGATGGACGTTTAAACTGGAATGCACCGTTACCAATTACTTCCATTTGAGCTGATCTCAAGCAGAATTGTCTACATTTCTCAGCTATTAGGTAAATTAGAGCAGCTCGAACTGCTGTGAGATGTTTGAGCTCTTTGTTTATTCAGTCTACAGTACAATGCCATTAGGTACGGGTATAATTCGATGTGATCTTCCGTGTTATACATATATTTATCTTAAAAGTAATAGATCCAATTATTTCTCTATATCATGGACCCGCTCTGGTTTCGCAGGGTTATTAATATTAACGAAGTTTTCACACGAATCCCTAACTTTTTTGAAAATATTTCAACTATGTTCATCGGGGACATTATAGCATTCTAACGGTGAATGATTTTTCAAATCGTACCAGTAGTTTCAGAGCCTATTTCATTTTAGCAAACAGTCAAATCTTTGCTCTTTATGATATTAGATAGATGGTTTTTTTTTGGTTCCGTAATACTACAAGGAACCCTTATAATTTCGCTCTGACCGTCTGTCCGTCCATCTGCCCGTAAGGTGGTCCCCCCTAGAATTTCCAAACTGTGTGACATAGAGACTTGAAATTTTCCATGTTGATAGAACACGCTAAAATATCATTAGGGAAATGATTTTGAACGAAATCTGACAACAACTTTTGAAGTTATTTAACAAATACGTTTATAGCGTATCAGATACGGAACCCTTCTATGCGTGTCTTAACACGCTCTTGGCCATTTTATTCCGTATGTAATAGAAAGAAGTATATACAGTTTTACTTAAATCATATTCAATTTTTATTTATTTATTTTTTTTATTTTATTTATTCATCAATTTATAATAATACACTTAAATTAAACTTCTTCGCGCCCTTAAGCCTATACATACGGCGCTCAACGGTATAAGGTATGATGGACTGAAATCCGCAAGGTACCCGGTTCAAACCCCACCGCCGTTGGGGTATTGTCGGACCCACTCCTAATACAAGCTTTTAATTTGAGCTTAGTAGGAGGAGAAAAGGGAATATTAGACATACCTAAAAAGTAATAAAAAATAGTATTAAAGGTAACGTACAAAATATTGGCTGGGCTATCGCCCCGACCTTTCCTATTACAAAAAAAAAAACTCAACTAAAGTCATAACAAGATTATTAATCATACTCTTAGCTCTCATTATTAATGACCTTTTATGACGTTTATTTCTCACGATACAATAATATATACAAGTAGTACTTGTTACAGTCTTATTGAGGAAAATAAATTTAATCCAAATTCTAAAAAAATAACGTTATCGATGATGTTGCCTTATTTAAAGGAAGGTGATATAAAATAATAGCAAATGGTGAACAGATGTATCTAGATGTTGTTCTTGGTCAGAAAAGAGACACTTCTTAGCATTCCAAGGATTACATTGGAGGTGCCGGGTCCATCGCGTTGCCGAGGAAAGAACCATAGCAGTGCCCGGGACTTGTGACCCAGGTGTAGGTTTAAGAAAGTGCTCTTTATAGTGATCACTAACACTCACCTTCACTGCCAGTGTTCCCTCCCCTGCCTAGCCAAATCTAGGTATGATCCTACTAATGCGGCTTTAGATTTCCTTTCTAATAATGAAATCATGATAGTTCTTGACAAGCCAAGGTCATTATACTATATTTAAGATTAATACTTTTTTTGAGATTTATTTTAATTTCACCGCAGTTTTATTTATGATGGAAGTACAAATTTACGGTTTTCGGAATTTTTCCTATACTTGTACTTGAAGACATACTCTTCTTCTTGCCAAATTAGATCATTCTCGGTCAACGGGAAGTGTCCTATAGGTTTTTATTCCCTTCGAATGTACGTACTATTTTGAAGTTATTTAACAAATACGTTTATAGCGTATCAGATATGGAACCCTTCTATATAAGCGTGTCTTGACACGCTCTTCGCCATTTTTATTGGCCTTAGGCGCGCAAAATTGCAAGGCAGAATTTTTTGTTTCATTTTGGAGAGATACCTATTACAGAATATTTAATTTTAATGTATAACTAGTGGATCCTGCAGACTTTGTCTTGCCCGAAAGTTGACACGAAAAGACTGGATTTTTTAGTAGACTTAAATAATCTTTTGACCATTTAATTTCCCTCTTTTCTTTTTAATATTCCCGGAAATAAGGGAAACAAACAAAACAGAACTCAAAATGGTTCAGTTAATAATCGAGATTAACTAATAAGGATTGATTTTTGAGTCTTTATGCATAGATAAATTAAATATAAATATTTGAACAATGCATTAATTTTGGCCTAACAGTAGCCGGAATATTAAACTCTGTTGACATCTCTCCGTCTCTGTTCCATTTTATTTTATTTTCAGGTAAAACACGCGCATATTTTTTATTAAAGTTTGAAGAGCTGTCGACAAAATGCGACATTAGGTTTTGCCGCAGTTTTTATTTTCAAATTTTTATTTGATTATGGCGTGTCCAGCGCACAAAATGTTATTCTTTGTCCGAGATTTTGACTATGTTTAAAAAAAAAACAGTAAATCTATTTGGTAACAAAAGTTATTTCGTATGAAATGTATTGTGTGTAAAAATTTCAAGATGATCAGGTGAAGAAGTATCTTAGTTCGCAGCTTTCACGTCTCTTTAGAGGCCGAAGGCGTGAATGCTGTGAGCTGATATTCGCATTTATAAAATAGTGAAGGAAATGTTGATTTTGTATCCTATGAACTAAAAATTATACAAGACTGTACTTTATGATAAAAGGAATTCAAAATGTATTTAATGCATAATACAATTTTAATCAATAATGTCTCAGATTCACTCATGCTTACTAGTCCTTACTAATATATAAAAGTGAAAGTAACTCGGTCTGTTACGTTTTCACCCCTAAACGGATAAAACAATTTTGATGAATTTCGATATTAAGATACATTGTGCCTTGAGAAGAATATACGCTACTTTTAGAACTAATTTTTTTATGTTACAAGGAGCAAACGTACATTTAAGTGACTACCGATGTCCATGGACATCTAAACTACCAGGAGGCTCGCAGATGCATGCTGACCTTTTAAGGGGGTTAAGGCATCCGGGAACTCTTACAAACCTAACGCAACGAGAAGACAGCATCAGCACTTGACGTGACAGCACTGCCGCCACGTCACGCTGACCTTAAATGAGAAAAAGGTACTGGTACCAGAAGTTACTAAGACAAACAAATAAAGAAACGTAACTCGAAAACTCAAAGTACTAACCCCTTGACGTCAATGTCCAAAAGTCCTCAACCGTTTTGCTAAGAACTTCTTGCCTACATCTCTGTGGGTTTACTTTCCAGGCGCTATATTACCAAATGACCAAAATAAAATAATTACTATCCAAATAATATGATTTAAAGCATTTCATGAATAACTTTGAATAACATTTCACGAATAAATAATTAATAATGAATATTTATCGTTAACAATTCAATCGCTACTTGTTAAATTGTATAATTAATTACGGTATATTTTCCATATAAAAATTATCGTTTACGGACTCGTCCGAGCGATACGAAAGCGTTGCCTATTTTTGAAATTATAAAGTAAATAACAGGTAGGAATTTCTTGCCTCGCACAACAACTGTCTAAATATTTGACTGGCCCGATGGGGCAATGGGCAGTGACCCTGCCTTCTGCTCCGCGGGTCGTGGGATCGATTCCCACCACGAGTCTGGGTGTATTATCCATATGTATGTATTTATATATTTCTAAAAAAAATATTTGTGTATAACAGGCGGCTGTTTAGCACTAATCTCAAAGTTAACATCGTTTACTTACGCACTAGCTAGACTATACCATTTTTGAGAGAGGTTTAATATATAGGCTATATTTAAAAATAGAAGTTAATAGCGTACTCCGATCCATGTAATTATTATCGATTAAAGATAATAAGAAAGTAATCGCGACCAATCTATATAATAGTACTTGAAGCAAAAACTTTCTGTAACATTTAACGAAAATTGCGCGAACGTGGTGCATTTCTTTTAACGGTGGAGCACGAAATTTAACACAATTATAATTTATACGGAGGTTACTGTGCGAATGCTAATATTTTTGATAAATATGAATTATAAGATTATATTAAATCATTGAAGTAAACCTTTTATGCACACCAAAGTCAATTTACACCGATTTTACGTACAGATTCTTTTATTGACCGGTGTTAAAGAGTAGTCATGCCAACCGTATGTAACATAATATTATTATATTAACTAATACGTTTGCAATAGCTGTATATTATCTACGTTTCTATACTAATTATATATATTTTGTTTGTTTGCTGGAGCGCGATAATCTCAGGAACTATGAGTCCGATTTAAAAATTTCTTTAAGTGCTAGATAGCCCATTGTCGAGGAAGGCTATAGCCTATATATCATCATGCTAGAATCTAATTTTTTACCTAATTTTACGCTGACAAACATACCTAGATATTACAAGCATAGCTAGCTATTAACAAGAGAGAGGATAAAGAGGTCATATTGTCCTTACATTTAAAAAATCAAACATACTTTTAGGTGTTTTTACCGACATTGTTATGTTTAAACATAACAATGTTGGTATCGGCTTGTTAAATGACCAAATTAACGTCTCAAGCTCGCCATTGCTTAGAATTTTTGAAGGTAATTGTTTGCTGTGTTTTTACTAATCACTTTACGAATAACCTTTGTAGAGTCTATCTCCTGATGATGCTTCGGTGTCACTGTATTACGGATTGTTTTTATATATAACTATGCGATCAGTGTCACCTGATAGTTTGTAATTCGAATTCAATTGATGCATGCGATTCTCTAGAAACTTCTTACCTCGCACAATTCTTTGTGGAATCAGTAACTGATAACACCAGCTCCGGTATTTCCGACCTGATACAACTTAGTAACCTTCAAGAAAAGAGTATATATAACATACTCATTCCTCAAAGGCCGGCAAGGTATCTACGAGCCCTCTGGTGTTGCAGTTGTCCATGGGCGTCGGTAGTCACTCAACTTAATGCCATATGCTCATTTGGCCCTTGTTATTTAAAAGAAAAAAATTCAGAAGAAGAGTTAGAAGATACAAACACCCAAAAATAGTGAATATTTAGGCCTGTGTGGAACAAACCTAGCCTTACGTAATATTTTATCAAGAACTCAGACTCTCATGTTTTCATTCACGGTCAGACCACCTCCTACAGGCTCTGTTTCTCAGACGACGTTATTTTATTTGCCTCGAGGGTCAAATTCTTCGATTAAACTATTTGCATGCCTTCGTCTGGATGGAATTTTTCGATGATATTTTGAAGATATTTTCTTTGTTCTGTCGCTGTCGACGAAGGGACTGGAATTCGGTCAAAGAAATGATTTCTTATGATTGATTCTGTAGTGATTAAAAAATATATCACAAATGTGTGCTTTTCTAGGTTGTCTATTATGGATGAATGTTTTTATTTTTTAGGGTTCCGTAGTACTACAAAGAACCCTTATAATTTCGCGCCGTCCGTCCGTCCTTTCATCTGTCTGCCCATAAGGTGCCCCGCTAGCATTTCCAAACTATTAGACGTAGAGACTTAAATATTTCCATGTTGATAGAACATGCTAAAAAGTCATTAGAAAAATTATTTTGAACGAAATCGGACAACAACTTTTGAAGTTATTTAACAAATACGTTTATAGCGTATCAAATGTAAATCGTATATTTGTAGTGATGAGGCGTGCGTGGTGGTTAAGTTGGGTGCCATCAGCGTGAAGTCGGACCCGCGCGCCGCCCCTCTCGACGTACACGCGCTGCACCGGCAGGGGCTGCCCGACGAAGACATCTTGCAGGAGATCGCCAAGCACAGCTACGACAGTATGGCTCTGAGGTTAACCGAGATGCAGGTAGGCAGACTTTTTGACGTAAATACGTCTTTTAAATTGCTTTCATAGGTAGGAAATTCAAATACGAATGATAACAAAATCGAGAAGTACAGTACAGTTTGGTGATGCAACTTATATGAAGTTGCTATCATTAATATCCAAAATTCAATTACACCACTAGATAGAATACATTGCGCGGGGTGGAGAAAGAAGCGCCGCTATTTTGAGGTCATTTAGCTGCGCATCGTGATTTCTATGTAGCGTGTTCACGTACAACACACGGCCGTGTCCATGACATACCCACCATATTTTTTATTGCTGGAAAATGGATTTGCGCACTAACCCTGTTTTCAAGTAGACCCACTACAGTGGAACTACTTGCCAACGAATGTGCGGGACTCGCTAACCGAATACTAGAATGTCTAGTAAAACCCAGGGCTACCGTCCACATCTATGAATTGGACACCAGAGGCTTTAACTTCAGTGTTCTCTATTGACCCACTGACTCTCACTGTATTGAGCAGAACGGTGGTCTCCTTTAAGATATGATTTTATAAAATAATGAAAGGAAACTTTCTATGTGCCTCTACATATGATAAAAAAACGATATCTCCTATATTCTTCGATCATTATTTAAAATAACGAACTTCCAGTCCCGCACCCCCTGTAGTTTTGATTGTTTTCTATAAAATTAACAATGGGGTGTAAGTATATAAAATACTATAAAATGTAATCTATGAATAAGTCAACTTGACATGCATATTAACTGCTCGTAACTGAAATAAAGTACCATAATTAAAGTATACTTTGAGGACCTTTGAGTCCAAATTTTACAAGGATAACAAATTTTCGGACTCAATAATTAGTGTTACCCATTATTGGGCGCCGAAGGGAACGAAAGTTCCTAAGAAATGGGTAAAAAATGCAAAGAAAATTCAGTTTGAACTTGTTCAATATGTTGCAGATTGTGATCGCTTCGCCGAAAGAGGATTGGCTATCGGCGATAGCGTCGAATGTGGCGACACCCTTGCATCTGTTACAACCTACGAATTTAGTCATTCAAATTCACAAGTGCTTGATAACTGATGACCCAAGGTTGCCTAAAGTCAAAATAATGGGTGAATTAGAGAAAATTGCCATTAGCGTATCGGAGGACAGGTAATATTTGTTGACGGTATGTTTCGGAATTATTAATCCTAAATAAATATTGGCGAAAAGCATATCGCACGCTTTGTGATAAACTGACCTAACTCAAAAGAGTTGAGTAGACAAAAACAGCATTATAGCAACAAATTATGTAGTTTTATAATAGTTAATGAAGCGGTTAAGGATATTGAAATGATATTTTATTATTTGTTTGCGTTTCTAATCAAAATTAGTTTTTTGTTGTGTGTTTTGTTTTAAATAGCCGTATCTCAGTATTGGATGGAGATATTGAAATAATTCTTTGATTGGCTGATAGAGAACGTTGAAAGGAAGCTGCCTGTGTCGTTAACTCAGTTCAGACCTAAAACTTAATCGTTCAGTTATAGACTGAGCGTGAGATATGTAAATTTAAATTTTTACATAGTTTTGTATCCCTGAGAATATTATTTTTTTATGTACCAAGATTAGAAAACAGGCAGGCCCATTATATTAAAATAAATTCTATAAAACAGTACTGGATTCCTGAATTGTTTTTCTCTTTATCTATCTTTTAAAAATTTGTCTTCTACCTGGCGTTATCCCGGTTTAATCCCTGGGAATTTGTACCAAGAATGGAAAACAGGCAGACCCATTATATTTAAATCAATTCTGAAACAATACTGGATCAGTAAATTGTTTTATTATTTATCTATTTTTTGAAAATTACTCTTCTTAGTAGCGTTATCCCCGTCTAGTAGCAGGCTTTAGATTATAGAGGATGTGGCTGTGGGGCGAGTTATGATGACCGATTGCCGTCTAACGTCTTCCCCACAATCTAACGACTAATATCGCTCAGTGAAATTAATTGGTACCCACTTTTATACGTGTCATCCGAACACGGAGCAGGTCAGATATTTGGAAACCAGTGTTAGAATTGAACACCCATTTATCACCCGGCCGCATTAAGAGCTACTTAACCTAGCGATGGACTCAAATGCCGGCCACTGATTAAGCTACGACCTCTTTATCTTTTAAAAACTACTGTTTTCAATTATCATAACAATGCACGTTAATAATTAAAATAAATACATAAATAAGAAAATCAGTTAACAAAAACAGAAAGAGCAGGTCTTGTTTTTGCCTGTTAAGAAATAGATATTTAATAATAATAATTTATTTTCAGATTGCTCACTTTATGCGAAATATTAGTGAGCATGCCTTTACCACAATCTGAAGTGGCGACCCAGCTAAAGGTAACATACCCTCTTTGTACAAATACATCCAAATAATGACCTTTAAATGCCTCTTTTATTTCAATTATTTTTATTATTTTCTATTTCATTTTGAAGATATTTTGCGTCAAATTCGGTTATGCGATGTCTGGTACCATTATCGAAAGTAGCGTTAAGCAAGAAGGAGGCGGTGCGGTAAAAATATTGTCACTATATTAGTGAATAATTACACTTTAGCCGTATTGGTATCTTAGTTTTTATACATGTAGATTGTCTATTAACAATTTTTGTTAGTTGGAATAAAGATTTGTGCATTTTTTAAAAATATTATTTGAAAGTAGGTAGTAAAATTATTTTGACATTAAGTCTTGAGTATTTAATTTTATTAATTATTTAGAACTACTAGTAGGACATGTTTATTACATTTTTACGTACAATACAGGCAGACATAGAATACATATCGAAGCTGTGAAAAGACGCTCATCTTTGTCATAGATGATTTAGTCTAAAAATGCACGTTAATCGCATCTCTTGCTTGTGTGTGTGCAAAGTTTTAATTATAAACTCAAACTCAACCACGCACTGAAGCCAATGATATGGACGATTTTGCGTATTTACGTCTACAAGCTATTTTGTGTATGTAGAGGTGAATACTCTACAGGGACGCGCATTTTTAGCCTGTACGCAATTTACGTAAGTGTATAGAAATAACAGAGCCGACGTTTCTACGATGTCGATGTTAGCCGACATGTCTTTTTCTTATTTTTTACTAGTTGTGACCGCGACTTCGTCCGGGTAAAATTAGGTAAAAAAAATAAGATTCAATTATAGCGTGATGATATATATAGCCTATAGTCTTCCTCGATAAACGTGCTATCTAACACTGAAAGAATTCTTCAAATCGGACCAGTAATTCCTGAGATTAGCGCGTTCAAGCAAACAAACAAACTCTTCAGCTGTATATATTAGTATAGATGTGTAATATTTACTACCGGTATTTGTACGTCTAGCATTTCAAAGCACTATATATTTTTTTCGTTTATTTTTAATATTTCCAGGCCAGTGAGTCAAAAGCATCAAGTTTGTCCCTTCTAAAATACCTCGATCCGGTGGAGAAACAAAAGCGAGACACGGCACGGTCTAAGCAAAGGACAGAAGATGAACAGAGCGTCCAATTAACAGAAATCGAGGCGTTCTTTATAATGAAAGGTAATTAAAAAATATATATCGTTTGTTGCAAAATAAAGTCGAAAGTAGAAACTAAATATGTGTGTGAAAAACGAATCAGTTTGACAGTGACAAAATAATTGGGTTAGGCGTGCGGTTTTTTTCATTAACTCATTATATTCATTTCAGCGAATATAAATATTTCACATATAAATATGACAAAACCGAAAGTGGTGATGAGACATGTGGTAATTTGTAAAATAATTATGGATTTTTTGATATAACAAGGGGCCATTGGCGGGCGGTTAACCTGAATACCGATGTCAATGGATAACTGCACATTCAGGAGATTCACAGATACGTTGTTGGCCTTTAGGCAATGAGTGTGCTCTTTTCCTGAAGGTTCCTAAGTCGTCTCGGTTCGGATACACTGAAGCTGATGTTGTTGGAGTATTTAGTTTTAATGTAATTTTAATCCTGGCTTAATTTTGACAATGTTAAATATGGAAATACTGATAAAAAGCCAAAGATCTACTGTAATGGATATTATATAACGATTTGGTTTATTTTCCCATTTCCCATAATATACTAGCTGTAAATTGCGACTTTGTTAATTTATAATAAAAACCACACCATAAATTATAAATAAAAAAAACTGTTAAGTTGGATCAAATTACACATAAATGCCAATTTTTATGAATATCCCTTAATTTTCTACGGAATTCACCGAGAACATACATAGTGACACTGGATCTAGTAGGTTTTGTTAACTTGCAAGGGATAAAATTTAACTCTGCAAAACCAGTCCAAAGTGCTTTCAAAGATTTTATTGATTCCCGTCCGAATGGGTTTTTTTTTAGTAAAGGATCAATGAACTGCCTATGAGATATAAAAAAATGCATGAATATGAATGATATATACTTTGATTATATAAATAAATATATTAATAAATCGAGTTTATTTTTTTAATGTTTTCAGAACTGATTGTAAGCGTAAACAGAAAGAAACTGCAAGCGTCGAAGAATTACGAAAAATTCTTAGTGTTCTCACTAAATCTTCTGGAGTTGAAAGCTACGCAGAAGACGTTCACCTTAGAGGCGACCGTCCGCCTCGGCTCGGTCAGCATGCAACATCACAGGGCAAGAAGTGCTATAAATAAGTTACTCGTAATTAAATTAAACTTGTAAATAATTCTAAATACCCGAAAAGAGTAAAACGTCACACGAAATTGCCTGTCAATGGAAAAGAGAATAAATTACGGTCAAATAAGCCGTCACTACCGGCTTTTCTCAGCCACATTCCGTGCAGGTAAAGTGGGTTTTAATAATGACTTTATATAATTTATCACCATAATTTAAAAAAGAACTATATTTTATATTTAATGTATAAAGTTGGAGAGTCTGTTTGTTTGCTTGAATGCGCTAATCTCAGTATCTACTGGTCCGATTTGAAAATTTTTACAGTGTTAGATGGCCCATTTATCGAGGAAGGCTATATGCTATAAATCATCACGCTAAAATTGAATCTATTTTCTTTTTACCTAATATTACGCTGACGAAGTTGCGGGCACAGCTAGTAATTAATAAAAAGACAATTACAAATATAAAGGAAATAGATTTCCGCCACCAAATCTACACATTTTTGACAAAGAAAACTTCTTTCGTATTTCAATCAATTTACATAAAAGCACCTGAAGCATTATTATATGACGTGTAACACAAAATCGCCAAAACCACGTGACATACAAAGATAAAATTTAGCAGGAAGGTAGTTTATACTTAGTATTCCTCCGCTAAGACTGGATTTTGCGATAGGTCTATTTTAAGCTACAAAAGCGGAGGAAGCCTCGGGGAACAGCTAGTTTATGAATAAATACAAATTTTAACATTTAAATTCCAGAGCATAAGTCTCCACATGCTGGTACAGTATAAAATACAGATTTCTATTTAAGAATCCAAGTCACTGGCTTTTAATTAAGTCCATATTCTTAGAGGGTGGAAAAAACCCTCGCATAAAACCGCTTCTCATTTGAAAAGAAAATAAAGGCCAATCGGAAATCCGTACCGCTAATGATCTTAGGCTATTAAGCGACTTTCCTCTAATTAGAATGTATACAGATTACCTAAGTACAAGTTCCTGATTTTGCATCGAACAAAGAGTAATTCCAACAACAACATATATCCGTTCATTATGGCTCACGTACAACTTAACTATAAAACGTATTTTCCTATAAGTACTAAGTATAGGTCATTAGGTAGTCAAAGATTTACTGTAAGTACCAGGAGATAATAACCAGCTGGTAGTTGTGTAAAACATTCCGCAACCAGCACGAATCTTATTACATATAAATTGGCATAGTTGCTTGTGACCGGTACTGGCTAGGTTCGAGTAAATTCCACTACTATTGTGAGGTATTATTGGAATTTTTATCAGTAATCATGTTTCCATTTTAATTATGAATTTTATTATTCTCACCCACACTAGCGCTTATCTTTTGTTCTATTTCTCACATTTAAGTCTTTGCCATAATCTGTACTCTAATACCAGGAGATGCCATTATTTTAAAAGCGCTAATTATCTTATTTTAATATAAGAATGTAGCGAAACTTAAGGAGGAGTTTTAAATATAATATAACATAGGAGTAAGAAAGGGCACTTCGTAATTTTATTAATAAAGGCGCTGACAGGTATAGGAGCTTCTTTTGCAATCCCTGAACCTCAGCTCGTAATGCCGGAGCCACACATAGCTCAAAGTGTTTGTACATTTTTGTCCTTGAAGACTACAAAGTACTACAAAACTTTGCGCAGCTACGCAACGTCCCCGGCCACACCACATGATCATTCAAATGAAGCTATGTCTGGCTCCGGCATAACAATATGAAAAATATAATCATTATGGCATTTAGGTTTTCTCTTTAACCTAAATAAATTCACTGGTGCAAAATAATTCATCGCAATAACTTCTACACATTGCCAAGGGAGGCCTTTATTCGTAATTATTCACTTCGATAATTCAATACGTCTGGATTGACGATCGCAGAGACATGTTAATGTCCACCCTGGACAACGACTTCAGCCGGCTCAACGTTCTTGACCAAAACTATACTTAACCAAATTCTTTCGATGTATAAATTATTTTGTAACCTGGACTCGCACAGTGCTTCTATTAATTTAACTTCCATTTTAATATTTTGTATTGAGATATATTATTACGAATTGTACTTTCTTCTACTTTAATTTGCTCTATTATTTATAAGTTAACTTTTATTTTGTTGTGTATGTAAGTTTCTTTTAATAGTAGTTCTACGTATAATTGAGGTGACATTTTAACATGATTATTATTGCTAGTTTTTAAGATACTGTATGAGTTATTACTTTGTTGGTGTAACGTTTTTAATAAATAAAACAAAATAAATAAACCGGGCTCACCGGACTGTTTCTTAAGAATCTCTCGGTGCTTCATCTTGCAAAACCGTGTATTACGAAAATAGCCCTTTACAGGACTTTCAAAATAAAATCAGTCCTTATCCGGACTCACTAACGTCAAAGAAACTTACTAAGAGGCAAACAGAGTTATTGGTACCTCGGTTCGCAAACTGCAGTTCAACAAAGAAGGCTCATCAGAGTCTAAGAGTGAATACCTACTACTAGAGCTTAGTTTGGCATAATATTGATATCGTTTGCCTCCAAGACGCCATATTGTACAGGAAAGAGATTTATATCGTCTCTATGTCTTTACACGCTAGCCACTAAGTTTTCATTCATATAAAAACATGGACGATGTCGACCTGTGATGTATTTTTTTAATTAGCCAATTGTGGCCCACTGCTACGCAAAGACCTCCCGCTTCTCAATCCACCTTCCTCTTTCCTAGGCCAATCACATACACAAATCCCCCGCAAAGATATCCAAATCGACGCGCCATCTCTTTCTCGGCCTGTCCAGTTGCCGACGGCCATTTGTGGGCATCAAAGAAGACACGATGTTAGCCCACCTCTGCGGGTTCATTGCTTTTTTCTACTTCATTTAAGTTCATTTTAGATATAAGGCGGACAAAACATGCGGCTCATATTTTCTATAAGTATTATAAAATTCTAAACATGTAGAGCAGGTCAGGCAACGTATCTGTGAGTCTCCTGGTGTTGCAGCTGTCCATGGGCGTCGGTAGTTACTCAGGTTACTTACTACACATTAGGCCCTTGTTTTATATAAAAATATAAATTCTTCTAGACACGCGTGTTCCGTCAACAAACAACAAACAAGTGTGATTGTCGTCAAGCCCAAGCTTATGGTCATAGAAATATTGAAATAAAATAAGATTGGATATGAGTCGTGCACTTTTGAATATTCCAAAGTATTTATAAATATTACTAGGAAATTCTGTTATACGAGGAGCTTGTAAGAAAAAGCTCTTAGAAAAGTTGTGGGAGGTGTAGTTGGAAAAACAAAAGTTTTGCGAATGATTGATATATACGTCCGATTTATCGCGTTTATTTATACTATCGTAAAGAATGAGATGATGGAATGACCAGGATTATTATAATAAAAATTTGCATTTCCTTAGACAGAGAGTTGAAAATAGGGTAGGCAGGCATAGGCCTATGGAAAAAAAAGGTACTACAAAATCTGAACTTTGTATCTATCTGTATCCAATATTTGTGTAAACTAATATCAGTAGGGAACATCGGTCCAGCTGTTCTCTCGTGAAGGTGGGCAAGGGAAATGGGAATTAGAAAATATGAATACTTTATAGCCAGGCAAAAGCCGAAGCAATTGGTGATCAGGGTTTTAGGGCGAGGAACCCCTTTCCTATTCGTGCATATTTTTTAAACCTTATATTAGACTAACTTAGAATTAAACATACGTACTTAAATATAAATTATTATAAAAATAAAAATTACAAATTATTTTAATAAAAATATATAATAAAAATCATCATCATTGTCAGGCGGCAATATGCCTAGAAATGATCATTCAAATGAAGCTATATCTGGCTCCGGCATTACATTATTTTAATTCCAATTACTTACAAGGATTATTTCACTAATTTTCCCATTTATTTCATATCAGATTGGCGTACAGCGTAGCGGGATGTAGTGTCTGATAAATTATTGAATTTTCCGTGGTAATCATTTACCTAATGCGGCCGTTAGCTTAGATATATGGATAATTATTTTGAGCAAATACTCGTAGAATATTCCTCGCACGACCGTTGTTTATATCTTCACGGTGATACTTATACGTTAAGTTAATTAATGGTAGTTAATGATACTTTATTAAAGTATACAGTGATATTAATTACTTTAATCATTTTATTCATTTATTTGTCTTTAATAGGACTTCAACTTAACTTCAACCCGGCTGGACCTTTTATACTCGCCCCGTCCCTTGTTCCCGCAGCTACAGGGATTGAAATATCCATTAAGACGAGTAGTTCTAGCATCGCCTGTATCCTGAAGGAACCGTAGTCTTCCGGCCTTGCATAGGCCACGCTGAAGAGATTTATTCTCATTCTAGGTAGCCCATCGCACTCACACAATGCTTTAATGATAAACTGATATTGTTTTTGCAGACTCAATATCCGATCCTTTACGATGGCAATTTTTTCCACTTCTTGTGGGGAAATAGCCCCAACTATTTTAATGGTTAGGGATCGGTTTGTTAATTCACGGAATCAAGATGATTTACATTCGATTTTAAAGATAAGTAAATGATTTATTCTCTTACCTTCAAAAAATGGAACGAACGCGGAATAATTGTCAATGTAAGTCAGAACGGCCTTCTTTGAGAAAACATCCATTGATTGATTGTGTTTTAAGATTCGTTTACTCACAAGAGAAAATCATATTAAAATGTGTATAACTCGTGAAATTTAAGTTTTTAAAAACGATTTTTTTTATAGAAAATACTTATTGTTATTTTAGAGACAACAATCATCTTCTGGGATTCTGTAAAGTTTTAATCCAACAAAAGGCCCAATCGGGTGCAGTATCTAAGATGGAGACAGGCATGATACACGATTTCGTATTCGAACCTTCTTTAACGAAATTGATGTACTTTGTATTTGCAGTCAGCCTTTTGAGCTCTTGGGGCGGAGGCTTACGGCCTCGCGTATTTTTTTTAAATTTATTTATTTAAGGATCCTCAACATAGAGACATCACAAAGTTTGCTTATGTGAAACATATTACAAATATGGTTTTGACTCCTTACACTTACAGTGGACCACAACATTATTACATACTACTTATATATTAAAAAATAATACGTCAAGTGATAAGATATAGTAACCAGGAAGATCTAAATTGCCACGGGGTCAAACTTTTTAGCTTTTAATTTCTGAACGAAGACTGTTTCCATTATATAGGAACTATTTATACTAATTTAATATGTTTACCAAAATGCAAATGTAATTTCTTATCTGCAACTTTATCAACTACACTCGTGTGCAACTGAATCACGTACTCAAGACGTATATTGGCATAAAATATTGAGTTTCAATCCTATTTTTTCCATTATTTCTATTTTGTCATCATTTATTTGAAAATTGCTGTATTAAGAAAGTAATAATCGGGCTATCGAACAAAGAAGGTCTTATGAAAGTGGGAAAAACCGTTTTCCGAAAAAACCTTCTGTGCCAATTTGCAGTTTGGGTAGATTCATTTGCACGCGAGTGTAGATCGATAACTTCTGTCAGTTGGGTGCGGCTTTATCTAATGGCTGGCATTCACGTTCCGGTGTATCGGACGGATTTTTGTGCAGGTCTGTCTGCGCAGTCCGACGGCACTCCGGCAACGCGTGCGGGGACGTTCCGGTGTACCGTAGAAGACGTCCGTACTTTTAGTTCCCTAAGCCTGCTTTCTCTAAGTGAGATTTTGAGATATATGATTAATCACTTCATTAACTATTATTAAAATACATAATTTGCAACTATAATGTCGTTTTTATCGAATTATAAGAGGGATAAGTCATAAATGACAAAACGTTTTTTGCGATTTTCAAAAATCTACATTTTTGAGTTAGGTCAGTTTATGACTGAGCGTGCGATATATATTTGGGATTTCCACCGCCATAATCTTACGTCAAAACTCAAATGTGTTGTGTCTAATTGATGAGCGTACATTACCAGTACTTTAAAAAAAATTACCAAAATATTGAATCCGAAACCTTGTCCATCACGACATAAGTCCATATATATCTTATTTAAAAGTATAACAGATAGGAACTGGTTCTTATGAGATAATTGAAAAATCCAATGACGCAAAATTGTATTGCGTATTTGCATTCATTAACATAATCCAATAATTTATCCAAGATGAAGCAATTCTTTCTATTATTGTGCAAGAATTTCTCTCTATATATTATTTACTAGTAGACCCGTTTAAACGTGGTGCTGCCCGAACGAAGATAAAAAAAATTTAAAATAATAGCCGCTAAGTGGGACCAAGTTATACTACTGTAGTTACATACTGCTGATCAAGAAAGGTTTTAGCTCGGAATGTACAGTTTATTTTAAACTTAAACTTTTAATGAAATGTCTTCAATACTCTCAAAATCTTTAAATATGAAAACTGTACTTCCAGTTTACTATAATACAAAATAAATAAACATCCAATTTTGACCAAAACACTTTAAAAGTGCACGGTTTTTGTTATTTCCAACAATTTTATTTATATTCAATTATAATTCATACTTCATTTCTTCACAGGTCATACGTTACAATTAGATGTTTTACAATAGAGTGTTAGTGATCACTATAAAAAGCGCGCTCCTAAACCTACACCTGGGTCACAAGTCCCGGGCACTGCTATGGTTCCTTCCTCTGCAACGCGATGGACCATGTGAGAAAGAGGTACTGGTACCCGGACGCGCCGGCCCAATTCGGCTACAAGCATGGCGCTACCTCTAATAAACGTTTTGATGTTTACAACAAAATTATTTAGGTCAAAGCAATCTGTAGACATTTGTCGTGAGTTATAAAATATTATATAATACCTTTAAATAGATTCAAGAGCTTTACCGTCACGGTTAAGTCTTTAACTTAATAACTGTAGGCATAATTTAATAGCCGCTACACTAATTGTGTATAAAAAGCGCAAAAATATAAGAGTCACAATTGAATTTTTGCATTAGTTAAATCTTTTATGTTATATTGGGTAAACGGGCATACGATGTTAAGCGATTACCTTTCCCTTAGCCACCTTGATTAGCAAAGGGGGCGCGGATGTATTGTCGACACCTGAGAAATTAGTATTTTTTCTTGCAGGTGGCAACTATTTCTTCAAACAACTACTTCTGACAGAAAAATCGTCGCGAATCGCACGCTTGCTAATTTTTTGAAAGGACGGTGTTGTGAGCGGGATTTTAATTATGATGATCTAATAAAGGTCCCTAATTTGTATAGTTTCGAAAATTTATGTGGAAACTGATCCCATAAAGTTCTTTTGTGAGGCAGGAAATTCCTTTCGAAAGGTATTGTCTCATTTGTTTAAGGGCGTAAACGATTATGGAAGCTTTCTGGCAGTACCAGGGTGATGGTAGTAACTTATAATTAACACAACCAACTGCTCGATTTCCCTACAAAAATGGCCTGGATTTTTGGACATGGCAGTATTAACTGACGCGTTGAGTTGCGATGGCTGATACTGAAATTCAGGTGGCAGAATGAGTGCAACCTTGTTCAATGCGTCACAGATAATTGGGCGAGCAAACGAAGTGAGTGTCAATAGCGACAGCTTACAGAGCAAAAAGTGAACATTTCAATACTTTCCAGTTCCTTCGCATCCCAAACTATTTCCCGTAGTGGATCGGACCAGTGATCGGACAGATAAACGAAGATCCACCCCCTGGGAATACTGCAGATATATAAAATAAACATAAATACACTTACTTCACTTCTAATAACGAGAAATTTTACTTAGAATTCCGCTGATATTTTTCTAGTCATCCAATATTTGTATGAAATTAAATTTCCAAATAAAAATAAGCTCCTTTCAGATAGAATATCTCATTACTCCGCTTATGATGTTTGTAGAATAGAAAAAAAGTTATTTCATCTCGGAATGGACTCCTTATTTATGAAAAATATCGTCAGTCATACCATCTCTGAGTATACACGAATTGTCTGGGGGCATAGACTATTTGGGTTATTTTTGGGTCAGACCTTTTTTCATGATGCCACATGACTTTTGCACAATTGCCTTCCATTCAAATGTGATATATATCTATTTACTAGCCAAATTCACAACTTCATCTGTATTTTCGATATCGTTATCAGCCTTCAATTGTCCACTCGTGACTTCATTTTTGTATTTGGTGAAGAATCCTGCTTTTCCTTTTTATTTCATAAGAATATTGGACTTCAAGCTATATTAAAAAAAATGCTAAAATTGGTACAGCTGTTCTCAATTTGCTACATGACCAAGGGAAAGGAAAAAGGGAGTCAATTCCTAGATTGGGATTCAAAGGGATTTTAAAATAAAAATCAAAATTCATATATGTAATCAAAATTCCCTTACGTTTTTTTACAAACTCTTGAAAGTACTTTTTAGCAGATTTAAAAAAAAATATTATTACTCAAATAATGTGTCATGTATCAGACGTATATCTGGCTTAGATGTATTGATTACTGAATTGACTTAACAATTCCTAGTTTACTTACTTTTATATAAATCATATCATACCAGATTTGGCTAGGCAGGGGAGGGAACACTGGCAGTGAAGGTGAGTGTTAGTGATCACTGTAAAGAGCGCTGGGTGGCCAAAAAATCAAAATAAATGTTGATAAAGAATTGGGTCTCCTCCACCTGCAGGATCAAAAAAAGAAGGATAGGGACTCCTTAGGGAGCCTTGAGGGACTCTGAGATACTCTTGGTGGACCTTGCGGGAACCTGCAGGGACCTTAAGGGATTTTGAAAGACCCTTGAGTGACCTTGCGGGACCCTGCAGGAACCCTTAAGTAATCCCTCAGGGACGCCACAGGGAAGTGTCGGTAATAAGTAAGGTGTATCGCATATTCCTTGCCATATAAAATCAATGCAATTTAGTCTTAAAGTAAATAAGAGTAGAGTCTCTACTAACTTAGCACCATGGCGGCAGTAAAGGCGCAGCCACATAAAGTAGCTTCCAGCACTTCAATGAATATGTACGCGTAGTAAGACGTCATAAGGGTTTTTAAGGTTCCCACTATAATTCCGACTGAAGAAACTATTAGGGTAGGTTTACGGCCAAAACTGAAAAATAAGTTTATAGTATACTAGCAGCCCGCCCCGTCTTCGCACGGTTATTTATATTAAGGAAGTTTTCACACGAATCTCTAACTCTTTTGAAAATATTCTATCGACTATGTTCATCGGGGATAATGTAGGATTCTAATGGTGAAAGAATTATTAAAATCGGTCCAGTAGTTCCAGCGCCTATACAATACAAACAAACAATCAAGTCTTTCCTCTTTAGTATAGATCGTGTCCTAAATCTTCTTATAACAAAATTATAGAAGGTCGAAGACGATGAGAGAAGCATCGTCTATAAAACAATTTTTTTTTCTGTCTGTTTGTTTGTTGAAAGTAATCTCCGGAACGACTGTGTCTCCTTTGAAAAGTTTCAATGTCAAATAATCCTTACTAATCTTATAAATATGAAGTTAACTCTGTCTGTGACGTTTAAACACCTAAACCGCTAAACCCATTTTGATCAATTTAGTGTATAAATAGATTGAACCTTGGAGAACCATATAGCCTACTTTTTATCGAGAAAATAAAACTTGAAGGATGTAAAATAGGGTTTGATAGCTCGTACGCGGACGAAGTTGTGTGTTATATCTAGTATAGAATACTAAAATAACAAGGTTACAGAACAAAAATAAAACATTCAAATTGAAAAAAAAAAAACATTAAATTTAACTCGGATGAAGTAGCGGGTTTATGGTGGTCCTTTTATACGAATCCGTCAATAACAGCGTATAATTTCAGGCTTACCTAGTCACTTACCTATCTGAGCACCAACCACCCACCATCATCCCAAAAACCATACCAAGACTGTGCATTGTACCCACGAAATTGGTCTTCCAAGGTTGGCACGCCAAATCAAACTGAAAATTAATTATAATTAATTATTTTTTTCACTTTCTTCTATGTGTCATCAGATCGCAAAAAATCCGTAATATTATGAATAAAAGGAGAGTTTTTAAAATCGGTCGGCACATTAATAAAAAATAAACACATCAAACCAATATACTCCTTCTTTTTTCAAGTCATATCTGGACCCCTGCCACATGGCAACATCTAAATTATTGTGTACAAATCATGACCATAAAAGGATAGCTTATGAAAGGAAAATAAAAATCATTTATGGAATGTCTCGTACCATTAACGAGAAAAATTGCAATAATTCATATCCTCATAGTAGATATCTCAGTTTCCCCGATAAGTGTGTTTAAGGTTAAATTTAACCATATATATCACACGTTTAGTCATAAACTGACCTAACTCAAAAAAGTTGATTTTTGGGAAACTGCAAAAAACGTTTTGTCATTTACGACTTATTCCGTTTATAATTCGATAAAAACGACATTATAGTAACAAATTATTTAGTTTAATAATATTTAATGAAATGACATTGAAATATTTTTTTAATGAGATTGTATTTGTTTGTCTTTTTAACCAAAATATGTTAGAACCAAAATAGCTGTATCTCAGTATTGGGTCGAGATATTGAAATAATTCTTTGATTGGCCGATAGAGGACGTTGAAACAGCACTGCATGTTTTATCAACTCACTTTAGACCTAAAGACAGGTTTATATAAAGCCAGTGACGCTGGCGCCAATCTTCAAACAAACCAGCGTTGGGGTGAGCACACGTTTGTGTTAAAAGAAATTAATTCGTGACAATTGCAGCGGTAGTTGAAAAAGTATGTGTAAAGAACGTCTCTGTAATATTACTAGAAAAGTTAATCAATATATTAGACGAAAAATTGTAAAGGATAAAAGATTTTGGATGAGAAAATGAAAATTTTCTCTTCTTATTTTTGCTAGCTCGCAACGCTTATCTCACAACTACTTGTGCTCTCTATACAGTTGAATAAATTTTAATGTTTCGTCCTTATTCAATTTTCTTGCCATCGCGGAATATATACCAAAAACAAATATGATAAACATTCTACGGATATGTGCCAGCGTCTTGCGCGATGTTTTTACAAGCGTCTTCACACTGGCGAGGGAGTTGCGGGGCACGCGGGCGGAGGTTGAGCTGGCTTGTTTTAAAAACCGTTTATACGTGGCCAATAAGCCAGCCTTGGCGGCCAGTAACACTGGAAGCCAGCGCTGGCTTCGTCTAAACCTACCTAAAAACTTAATCTGTCCTTTTATGACTAAGCGTTCGATATAACTAGCCGACTAGGCAGATGTTGTTTAGCCCGAATTTTGGCTCATCTGCTATCAGTGAAAATTAACCAATATCCTGTATGTTTTTTTTCCATAAAACGTGACACGCGAATATTTCATGAAAGAATAATGTAACATACTAGGTCAGTCAAAATTTTATTTAAAGGATTCTGAACGAATGACCAATTCTGATTTATTTCGTATTTTTAAATAATCTTTAGACTTTCCTTTATTTCTTTTCTTTTCAACCTTCCCTAAAATAGGGCAAATAAAACAAAACAAACAGAGTTCAAAATAGTTAAGCCATATCTCATTTGTAACGAGACTTACGAACAATTACGATTTTTATATTTAAAGATTGAGAAATAAGAATTTACCCAGGCGATGATAGTATTATTGCTTCCATACACCCATTCCTCACACTTACTGGTTGCTGTCATAAAACTGTCTTTGTTACATTGGTCTGTCTGCAATAAAGAGTGATTCAATACAGGCCTGGAGCACCTGTCTATGCTTGCATTCGGCCACCATGCTGTCGAATAAGCGTTGTCTAAAGATTCGCATTCCGGAATACGGCACCTAAAAATGTATGTTTAAAAAGAATAAGCTTTTGTTCAGACAAGGCGGGAACCACGCGGTTTTAAAATCGCATGGGAACCGCACGGTTCTAATTTATATAGACCGCTTAATAATCGCCGTCGTCTGAACGCTCACGATTTTGCGGCTGCAAATCGTGCGGTTCCCGCCGTGTGTGAACAAAGGCTAAATTTTTTGGACTCTTTTTTATGGAAATTCTTGAATACAAGCTGTTTTCCGCGACTTCGTCCGTAAACTTGCGAGGGCCCTTAGACTTCCTTAATGCCGCCACTTCACGCCGATCTTATCTAAGAAAGAGGTACTGGTAACCGGACGCACCGACCCAATTCGGCTATAAGCATGGCGCTACCTTTAATAAGAATGATAGGAGTGAGGAAAAGGCATGGAGTAAAAGGATATAATGTTAGATGGGGAGGAGAGAAAGAATGCGGATGCTAAAGTCACGGACGGTATAGGGGGAGTGACAATAGCAGCTAGGGTGCTCCGAGGTGGGTACCCGTAGTGGATCTGACCAGTTATCGGACAGATAAAGGAAGATCCGCCGATGGGAGAAAAGTACTCGTAGTTAATCAATTAACCTAATTTGGGAACATTCCAAAGACTGCTTGATTTATGGGCAACCTAGCACTGACGACAATCTCATCTTATTTAAGCATACTACAACCTACATTTGTACTGACACGTACACTATTAAACTAATGATTATTACTGACACATAGATAGCGCAAACATATATAGTAAATAAGTTTACGGTTCCAATTTTGCGGGATTCCATTTTTTTTTTAATTTTAATATTTTGTGGGCTCAGGATCGTCATAACAAGGAAATGGAAATGTTAAAATACAATCACAGACTTATTAAAATACGAATTTTATTATGATCTATTCAAAAAACAAACTCACCTATTAATTAAGTTCCATGAAACAAGACTATTTGGTTATTTGGTTGGATGCCAAAATCGTTATTCTATGAGTTATGTACTCGTTAGTTAATAATTTAGTTAGGTACATGTAATAAGTCAATTTCTTCTCAAATCAATCTTTGCGAACCACGTAAATTTTCACCATCACATAGTATTTCATAATATTCGAGGTTCGTAAAACTTATTTGATGTTGTCAAGTCATTCCTTTTTATTAATCAAAGAGTAAAAAAAACACACGGAAAATATTTTTTTCAACACACCGCTTCATAAAGTGGCTCTTATCTCACCGCAATAAAGGACATAGCGACATCTATAAAGAAACTGTGACTTTTTCATTGCTATTATTCACCAATGAATTATAGATTTTTTTTATATTATATTGGTTGTGTCGATTTGTTCTTAAAAAAGTTTCGATACAAAAAAGGTGTACAAAATAAATTGATACACCTATTGCTTGCTCATTTCATGCAACCTAGTATTAAAATACGTTTGTATAAATAATGTATTAAGACCTCCATGCCATCAGAAACAGTTAATTATAATTTTATTAACACTGTACATTGAGAAACAATTAGTAATTGTTTCTCTAAATAAACTATTTATCCACTATAGAAAATGATTTGTTAGTGTTATTTTCTTCACAAGTGTGTTGAAAAACGTCGTATGATACACCTGTGTATCGATGGTTATATGTCCCCTTATTTTTTACTACCCTCAATACAAGACCTTCGCCCGCGTTGTTTTCTACAACTTTTCATGTAAACTTCCAACCCCTGTTTCATCTCTTTAAGATTTCATTTTCGCCACAAGTTTTTCAAGTCGCCTATGTTCTTCTCCAACCTCCAATCTATCTCTATATCGAAATTCATCTAAATAAGTTCAGCGCTTTAGAAGTGAAAACGCAACAGACTGAGTTCAGTTCACATTTGTATATTAAGTAAATATTTAACATAATAAAGATAATGAAAACAAAATGTGCTTTATCAATTCGTTTAATGAATTTTACTCTTTGGCATTCAATTCCGCAAAACCAGTGGCATGTTTTTAAGTTTTTCATATTTTTAAGTTTTTAATATTTTTAAGAAATATTGAAAATATAGTTAAATCTTTTAGACTAGATTAATATTATAAAAATACTGAAACCGCTATTAAATGATTCGAAACCTTAAGAATTGTTATGACTTAATTAATATCAAATAAAAAAATGGAGGCCTACGAACTAATTAACATTTTACATTTATAAAAGAACGTTAATATTAAACAAATTTTATGAAAAATTATAATTCTCTAATTTTCATTTTCTACTATACTACTATACTAGGTGTTCTTTTCTCTATCGCCACATGATTATCAATAGTTTTTAATACTAAATCGAACTTGAGTCTTATTTGAGGTTGGGGTCCATTTTGTGGTTCCGTTAAAATTTTGTAACTGCGAAGTATAGTCGACAAAGCCGTTTTGACAGACATCATTCCAACATTTTCTTAGTATATAACCCTTTAGACTAGCTTTATTTGTCGAACAAAACGTTTCACTGTACGTACCCACGCAATTTCTTGGCCCATAGCTAAAAGGCATATAGCAGCACGGATGTTCCAAATTAAAACGTTCTGGAAGAAACCTATCGGGGTCGAAATGGTCCGCGTCCCGATACCAAGTGGTTCAACAATAAAAACACATTCAAAAAATATAATAATATCAGATGTAATATAACCGGTTATCTTGCAATTTAAATAAATAAAATTAAAAAATAAGTTAAATAAATCATTTATTTAATTACCTGAATATTTTTCCACCTTCGCCTTCAACGCAGGGTCTTCTTCAAACGAGCTGGTGACGCCGACGTCTGATATGTCCACGCGTGGGCCGTCTGCACCGAAATTGATGAGGATTTTACTAAACTGCCGGAAGTCCGTGCCACTTTTCACTATGTACTTGTTGTTAATCTGAATAAGATAGTATCATGCTCTTAGGTATATAAGTCATCTATACATATAAATAAAATTGAAGTGTCTGCCTGTATTCTAGAAATATTTTTTTAAGAAATGCATATGAATCGATACCTATAATGAAAACACAATTTTCAACATTTTTGTCTGTCTGTCGGTCTGTTTGCTCCGTGTAATCTCCGAAACGGCTGGACCGGTTTCGACGGCACTTTTACTGGCTAACGTCATAAGAAGCAAGGTTTTACTTATGTAAAAATAATTAGCTTTCCGTGCAAAAAATATAAAAGCCCTAAAAATTTAACAAAACTACGGAATTCACGTGAGCATAATTGCGGCTTACAGCATTTTAATAATAAACTTAACCGAAGATAATTAAATAGACATCACTCTTTCGTAATAAAAAACATGGTTAGAAAATCGTTTCTTTTCTTGAAAAAATTGCAAATAGCCGGTAAAATAAAGTTGGTTATGCGAAAACGCTAAAAATAATATTCTTACCTCCAAAACCTCGTAGATGTGATCATGGCCACCCAAAATAAGGTCAATTTCCGTACACCCTTCGGCTAACTTGATGTCGTTAAAAAAAAACTTAATGTTTAAGCCTTATCACCAGTACAGAACAAATTAAAAAAAAACAGGATAATGAATACAGTTCTTATGTTGCAAAGATGTAGGTAAGTCTTCAAAAGCCCACCTTATGTTGCAAAGATGTAGGTAAGTCTTCAAAAGCCCACCTTATGTTGCAAAGATGTAGGTAAGTCTTCAAAAGCCTTGACTTTTGAAAATATAGATAAAGAAAACGTTAAAGGAACTAAATTGATGTTCGGGCAGGACAACGTCTACCAGGTCCGCTAGTAAAATAGCTATAATACGTAACTGATTAACTGAAAAAAAAAACGTTACTAAAGCACTTATGACTTGCACAGATTACGAAGAGATCAGAACGTATCGACTGCAAAGCAATCTGAACCTTGCGGCCTGCTTCTCTAAGGTAGAAGATTACCGAGCATGTATCAGGAGTTGTTCCAGGGTATGTGTTTTTTTTTTTTTTAATCGGGGCACGAGGGCACTGATATCACCTGATACATTTTAATGCCTGCATTACTGGAGCTCGCGGATGCGTTGCATACTTTGAATAACGATATTTTTTCTACCTACTTCGAAAAATGAACGGACTGTCAATGTGGCTGTTTGTTTTAGTCTATTACTTCAGAAAATTCGACTGGGTGAACTAATTTTGATGATTATTTTTTTATTTTGAAGCTGGTGCTTCCCGAAAACCTTCAAAAAATGAGGGGGCTCTCGATGTGGCAGTATTTTTTTATGAACATGTTGTCATTCGCATACCGTCCTATATATATCTATACTAATATATATAGCTGAAGAGATTGTTTGTTTGTTTGTTTACTTGAACGCATCAATCTCAGGAACTTTATTGGTCCGATTTGAAAAATTCTTTCAGCGTTAGATAGCCCTTTATCGAGGAAGGCCATATATTATCATGCTGAGATATAATGTAATTTAATTTAATTATAACTATAATCGTTCCAAATTTCCCACTCCTCCGTTCGCGCAATTTTCGCAAAATGGCACCCGAAGTTTTCGCTTTTTTAGATCGGCAAAAATTTAGGGGGCGGCAAAATTTGTTTTTTGTAGAGTCGCGTCTTCTGTGAACTAACTCAAAAATGTGTCCATATACCATCCCGGAAAAAAAATGACATATATGACGAATACGAATTGTAACGATCAGTTTCTGAAGGACTGATATATTTTAAACATTTACTATTAATTTTTTCAGTTTAATTTAATTTCTTTAGTTCATTTAATTTTTCATGTGTTAAATCGAATAGAGGGGGCGTCGATCTTTCTTGGGCCCAAGGCGGCCAACGTATCAAATCCGCCACTGTTGATTGTGACTTTAATAAAGATATTAATAAATGTCGTCCGTTATAAAGCATTCCCATTAAGCTTATCTGGTGAAACTCAGTGCCAATACTTAACAACTTTGTTCATATGTTTATGTCAAAAGTTGCGGAGATAGAGTGCTGCAGAGCGGCGGAACTTTGATGCTATATGTCATTCTCGTGCAAGTCTTGTTGGTTAGCAAACAAGACGGTATATGGTAAGCGATCAATGTTGTTTTCTAAGTGGAATAATTTTGTTTTGTAACTAATCTATACATATAAATAAAATTGAATATTCTGTAACGTCAAAATTATTATTAATTTAACTTTTTTATATACTGTAAAAGACATCGTATCGGATACGCATCCCATGGGTTCAGTACATTTTTCTAGACTCCCCAGCGTTGACATTTTTCGTCGACTTCTTGAAATATACATTTTTTTTTATCATTTTATTAACTGAATACTGTATAATAACATTATTACTATCTGTCCCAATACGGTTTTAAATCTCAAACAAATTTCTTCAATATTTTTACATCAAATCGCAATGTAAATAAAACGTTAAAGTACGTAACAGGGGTAGTGCGGCGCGGGTCGTTGACTTGTTTTGCGCGTCAACATTTTGTTGACGATTGCTTCCCAATGTTCACGATACATTGCGCTATTGTCGTTTTATCTGTACCACATACCACCGGCATACTCTAGGAGTCAACAACACCAAAACTAATTTTAACTGTCTAAATAAAGCTTAGTTGTGAAACGAGAAATCCGATGCAACAGTTAGCTTCGCCCTTTTATCCTATTCCGCCCTTTTAGCCCGCGACTGCGCATAAAATTAGGTATAAAAAATAGATTCAATTTTAACGTGATGATATATAGCCTTCCTCGATAAATGGGCTATCTAACGTTGAAAGAATTTTTGAAATCGGACCAGTAGTTTCTGAGATTAGCGTTCTCAAGCAAACAAACCAATTCTTTAGCTTTGTATATGAGTATAATAAATAAAATATATTTTATTTATTTATTTATATCAGTATATATATAGATTTTATTTATATACACCCACGACGCAAAAAGAATATTTTTTAAAGAATTTGAAGAGTCTGTGTGTCTGTCTGTAACAGAGTAGCTTCTAAACGAATCGAACATCTTTTAAAAAGCTTATGTGTATCATTCCTTTATTATAGTATTCATTGAAAAACTCTTACCTTCGGTGTAGTTCTGATTTCAGAACTGGTATTACTCTTCTCATCTGGAGCTTTTCCTTTGACTTGAGCACATAGAAGCACTATCAAAATCGTCACAGTCATTTTTTGGCCTAATACCGCCATTATTGCAAATTATTCAATTGTTTCATATATTAGAAATCGAATAAGGTTATTGCGAATTTGTATTCAAATCAATTTAAAATCATATAAAAATATGGAGAAAGTTATATTTTTTATGCATTTTGTTATATAGAAAACACACGAATATATATTTAAGTATAAATAAAATTATTTTAATAAAACTAATTTAATATATTTAAATTACAAATAACGGCCTATGTTTAAGATGAACACCTTAAACCGTTGCCTAAATAATGTTAATTTGAAAATATTTGTAGATTTATCTATGGGAGTAAACACGGATACATCGGGCGAATACCGCGCACGATAAAAATGTGTAGCATAAATTATTCATGAAAATCTCTTCGCGTATAGTAAATACGCTGCGACATGTAAAAATAGTAGAAAAATTTAAACTACCTACCACATATAACACGACTAAAACTATATTAAATAAAAATGTATGTGCTAAATACGTAAAACTTGAAAACGACTGGACCAATTCGGTTATTTTATTTGAAATTAAAGTCCGTGGAAAGTTCTTGGGGGGAAAAAAAATCCGGTAAAGCGTAAATCTGGAGAATTGATAATCTCTTTTAACGAAGATCGGTAAAATATTATAAATACCATTAAACTATCCCGGTAATATATTTAAGATCTCTCGATAATCTTTGCCTCTTGCTAACGAGTTGGTCCATTAACCGAGAATCCCTCTAAGTAATAAGATAAAGCGGTGAACATTATCTCAGTAGCAAATTAATGCTTACTACAAGGAGTGTAAGGAATCAATAGCTATGAAGTTAGTATACTGGAAAGTGTCAGACGCCGAAGACTGAAGTCGAGCCTGTATTAGTACTTCTTTGACACATCGTTATCATATAACTTGACTTTCAGCCAAATGCTTTAAAGTCACAGGTTCAGAGTGACGCGCAGCTGCTCAAAGCCACAAACCAATAAAAAATGCTATCTATTGTAACTGATACTTTTGTCTAAATTATCAACGTAAGTCCATCTAAGGTTTTCGCTTCACATATTAATATGTAAATAAATTTGAGAGTAAGTTTGTTTCGTTTTCACGCCTTAATCGCTCAAGCAGTTTTAATGAATTTCGGCATAGAGATAGATTAGGCCTTGGAGAACAGCACAGGCTTTTTTTCGCGACTATGGATATTCGCATACAAACTTGAAAACTATCAAAATTCAACCAAATCACTGAATACGTGGGAACAAATTCGTGGGAATCAGAATATGATAGTTCTTGACAAGCCAAGGTCTTTTAGTAGGTTGTATAGGGATTTTGCTGGTATACCCCTTGCTCCTACCTGTACCCTGTATAAGCTGGTTTTGTAACCATTTCTGGTGAGCTCATTGGTAAGTTGAAAGTGCTTATTCAGTGTTTTTGTCAGATGGTCTTTAGGGGTGTTGGTCACCCATGGAGCTGTAAGCTCTACAAGTAACACTTACCCACTTTGATGTCTTTAAATAAAGGAATATGTCTGGCCTGGATGATGAGACAAAAACATCCTCTGGGATTTTGTAATGTTTTTTATATGTATCCATCAAAAGAGCTCAATCGGGTGCAGTATCTAAGATGGAGACCGGCTTGATTCTCGATTTTATATTCGAACCTTCTTTAACTAAATCAATGTGCTTTTTATTTACAGTCAGTCTCTTTTGAGCTCTTGCGATAGAGAGGCTTACTGCCTTTTGTATGTATTTCTGAGATAATGGTTCTTGACAGACAGATGGACGGACAACTAAGTGATCCTATAAGGGTTCCTTCTTTTCCTTTTAAGTACAGAACCCTAAAAACTGTGATACAAGGTTCCAACACTAAAACTTTATTGACACTAAAACATATATTAAAATTATGTTATATTCTGTATCTATTTTAAATCCATATATATATGTATGTATATATATATTTATTTTAACGACTGTGCAGTATTTAAAATTTTATAAATTATGGCACATTATTATTCAATTTACATCAAACAGACAAGTAATGTTTTAAAATTATTATATCATCTGTTTTCTAAACAAATTTACTTAGTAGTTTTATTTCGTACATACAGTTATTTAAATGTGTTTCCAATTTAGCTAGTCAAAGATTCTACATTTTTTTAATGTTAATTTTTGTCATAGAATTCCAGTACTGCTCGTAAAATAAAACATCTAATGTTACAATACATATTAGTTTGTTTTCCCACCTCGAGTCTGGGTGTATTATCCATATGTATGTATTTATATATTTCTAAAAAAATATATTTGTGTATAACAGACGTCCGTGTGCCATATAGTCCTGTATATATTTATTTTATTTTTAATTTAACAAAGTCACCGCAATTTTTCTTGTGATGTTAGAACAAATCTGCGGTTTTCGGAATTTTTCCTGTACTATGTTGAAGTACATCTGCAACATATAGCTTCTCGCTATTTGACTTGACTTGATTTTTTTACAGCTACAAGGGGCTGCAGACTTCAGAATTAGGTATTAATTTCAACTTCATATCCCTACGCGTTCCTGAGTCTTGTCTTAACACACAAACAGACAGACGGACAACGAAGAGATTCTATAAGGGTCCCTTTTTTCCTGTGGAGATCATCATAATTATTTTCAGCCCTTGATAGCCCACAGCTGGCCTTTGTCAAATTCATCCAGCCACCTCCTGCCACTCACCTCACATCATCCGCATTGATATGGAGATGCGGAACCCTATAAGAGAGTAGGTTCGCTGTTTTGTATGTACCAACCCGGGTATTTGCATAGAACTATCTCTGATGCCTTTTACCAAGATTGGAGCAACTGGAATTAGTAGAAAATAATACATTAAAGGTCGTAACGTGGTTGGATTTATATAAAAACGTAGTTTAATTATATTAAGGATCTACTTAAGTTTGATAAAGAGCGACGGTACAAAAGACGTCGTTATTTAAATTTCTTACTGATTACAAACTTTGACCTTTTCCATTCGACGGTAATTCTCCAGAGCTTGAAATAATATTTGCTCTTCGGAGTAATGCGTTAGGTGTTTCATTGTCAGCTATTTACCGTTCATGCAAATTAGTGCCTAATGGAACAATAAGCGATATTTGTCGACGAAACCTAATCCCACCATTAGTTTGTGAAATGTACACAATATATCCACGCACATAATATGGCAATCCTTGGGACCACATTGTGTGCGGACAGACGGACGGACGTACAGAGCGAAACCATAAGAGTTCCTTATAGGACTACGAAACCCTAAAATATAAACACAAGAATAGTTCCAGTTGGAGTAGCAAAACATCAAAAGGTATTTCTGGTTTGAAAATAACTGTCGGTTTTGCTTTGACTTCCGCCAAATTTACATATCGCCCATACAGGCCGGTACTGTTTGTCATGCATGGCTGTCATTCACTTTTTACCTCTTCCTTTGAGCTGTTTCTGTGAATAGAATTTGAGCAAACACAAAAATAAAAACAGTTGATTGTCTATAAGTAGGGAGTACCATATTCGTATTAAAATTGCGCGGACGGAAGAGCTAAAATGATATAATTTAGCAATTATAGTTTTTAAAGAGGATGGTATACGACTGCCAATATTTTTTATAAAAGAGGCATTATAAATATATTGAATTATTAAAATAGAACCTCACGCACAACAATGTCAAACGATTTAGTGTATGATTGTGTCAAAGACCGTATGTATATTAATTGTCAAATGTTGTTATACTAAGAATTTTTATATAAGTTTAAATGAGCATATTGTATACAAATCTAAAGATTTTGAAGACGAATTTCGACCAGCTGGCGATCTCCAATTTTAATCAATATCAGATGTTGTATTTAATATGCTACATTAAGAACGGATCGATTGAAAATCGATTGGATTGAAGACGTCTTGTGCATCAGAGTGTACTTAAATTTGAGAATCGAAGAAGGTGTTATCTAGATTACAAACGAGACCAATCAAAAGCAGATCACCTGCTAATATTGCATATTATGTCAATGGTATCCTGACATATCATGCGAAGAGGAAACGAAAACTTGGAGAAGTTAGTCGTAGTTGGTGGCATAGAGGGCAAAAGAGCCAGAGGTCGTTCCCCTACTCGATGGACCGACCAAGTTACAGAATAAAAAAAAATATGCTTAATAATAAATGCATTTGCACACCCTCCTCCATATAAACTACTAGCTGAGCCCGAAACTTAGTCTGCGTAAAATTAGTTTTAAAAAAAGTTTTTTTAACATGATGATCGATAGCTTATAGCATTTCTCGAAAAAAGGGGATTTTTAACACTGAAATAATTTTTCAAATCGGATTTCAAGTAGTTCCTGAGATTTGCGAGTTCAAGCAAACACATACATAAACTCGTCAACTTTATATCTGTACTAATATATAAAGCCAAAGAGTTTGTTTGTTGGTTTCCAAGACTATAGGCTATATATCATCATGTGAAAATTTTTTACCTAATTTTACGCGGATGAAGTCGGGGGCATAGCTAGTATTAGTATATAGATAAATAATTGTACTAAATTTCATACTCCTTGGCCTGCGCAATGTTTTAAACGGTTACGAAAGTTTTTGCTTCACGTATTAATATATGTATATATATTAATCGTTTCTAAAATAATTTAAAACATGAGAAAGCTTTAATCTTTTTACGTCAGATAAAGTTCGCAATCAGTAACATTTGAATTTTGCCATGACACGTGTAAAATTTTGACTGAATTAGGCTGTGGAATTAGGTAGGATAATTTTTTTTACAACGTAAAACATAACCATTATTAATTAATTTCTTTATTTTTCATTTTGTAATTTTGTTATGTAAAATATTTTTTTAGTTTCATTTAGAATTAGTTTATTTATTATGTGTATAGTTTTTCTACTTAATATTTAAATTTAAGTTCATTGTAAATATTATAGCAATATTTAGAATAAGCTTATTATACAACATATATATATAATATTTCTTTATTTATTTAATTTTAATATTACATGGTGCCCTGTTAGGGAGTTCGTAAATATATTTTTCGAAATTATTTTAATTTTATGTTTTATCAAAATTATATTATTGTTTTAGACTGATTCAATGATCATGTAATGTGGCCGGGGACTTTGTGTAGCTGCGCAAAGTTTTGTAGAACTTTGTAGTCTTCAAGGACATATATGTGCAAACACTTTGAGCCGTGTCTGGCCCCGGCTTTAGCGTTATCCTGTTCTAGTACCAGGGTCCGCATCGATTGCAGAGGATTTGGCTGTGGGGCAAGTTAAGATGACCGATACCGTCCGACGTCACCCCCAGAACCCCTTCGATCTGTACAACCTCAGGATTAATATCACGCAGTGACATGGTCCCACTGTCACATTTTACGTGTCTTTTGAATCACGGAGCGAGATCTACTTAATATAGCGTTCGACTCGAATATCGACCATTGATTAGGCCACGACCTTCTCCGTGTGGAGGTATGCTTCTGATAATTAAAAAAATAATAATAATAATTAGTACTTATGGAAAATTATCTAAATCTGCACGTCTTATGATGAAACTGATGTCATACTTATTCCGAAAAATCTAGTCTCCGTGGTCTCAACAAAAATAAAAGTACTAACTTAAATAATTATTTTTGACGTAAACGAATAACAATGGCGGTTGCCGCCATTCTTTGTCAATTGCAAGGTCAAGGAAGGTCACCCAAAATTACAATACAGGTATCATAATTAACATATACTTAATAATTTTAGGGTTGCGTAACCGCGACGGTATCTACATCTCTTACTTGCGGTTATTCTTCTGCGAGGTTCCTTATTTTTAATACTGGTTCAAGCGTTTTTTATACCGGAGCCAGACATAGTTCAATGTCTTTGTACATTTTTGTCCTTGAAGTCCAGAAAGCACTACAAAACTTTGTACAGTTACACAAAGTTTCAGGCCATACTATATGATCATTGAAATGATCATTTCAATGAAGCTATGCCTGGCACCGGCATACAAGTATTGATTGACAGAATCTTAGCAAGCGTCTGTGGGCTATCGTGGGCGCTTTTCTTTTCTGCAACAAACAAACATACTGAAGAAAAAAATATAAATCTTCCATTGAAAATCGAGGAATTACATTGCGTATTTTAATATATCTATACATACATATAAAAGAAATTAAGGTGTCTGTTTGTAAGATCGCAATTATTTTGTTTCGTAATTGCCTTTGAATGTATATACGATACCTATAACTCTCGCAAACGCAAAATAATAAAAAAAATTGTCTATTTGTCTGTCTTCTTGTTCCGGTAAACTCCGAAACGGCTAGACCGATTTCGACGGACCTTTAATGGCAGATAACTGATGTTTCAAGGAGTAACATAGGCTAATGCAGTTTCAGAAAAATAATTACAGTTCCACACAAAAAAATAAAAATCCTCGAAATTTTACGTACGAAGTTGCAGGGTACAGTTAGTAAAAAATATTACATATATTTTTTTTAAATTTGTAGTAACAGATATTATTATTTCCTCATTGTGCACTAAACCAAATACGATGTAATCTGATGCAAGATCTCCTTTCATTAACCGTTAACAAAAGAGATTTTTGTGCACCAAAATCCGACAGGTTCCTTTCCAGGTACCCGCCATAAATATACGATGACTTCGAAAACCATAGACACAATGATACTAGACTGCGCGGTATATTCTTTCCGTATTGAAACGTTGTGCCAACGTTAGAAAGAGACAGCCTCTGACCTAAGGTATAGCTATCTTTGTTCCACTCTACGGTGATTATAGGGACAACTATACCGTAATTATTTTGGGTCTCTTTCCAAAACTGGAACATGAATTTAAACGAATGCGCATTCTAGTATTACTATGTCTATGCTTAGAACAAATAATAAAATACTTTCTGTATTGAAAAGTTGTGCCAACTTTAGAAAGAGACAGCTTATGATCTAAAATAGCTATCTTTGTTCCTCTGTGCCGTCAGTTTACACAACTATACCGTAATTTTCTTTTCTTAAACATGCGCGGAAACAGCGAGATTACATTCGAAAAAGGAATAGCGAAGTTTGCCATTTACGGAAACTCAAATTTAAGAAAAAAAAAAACACGTTTGCAAAGTTGTATGAAATTTTATTATTGTCGCCTTTTTTAAATTTCGAATTTAAAACGCGTCTGCAATGTTGTATGAAATTTCATTATCGTTGTCATTTTAAAATTCGAACAAGATACAACTTATCTACAAAAAAATGGTTCAGGAACTGGCGGCACTATTTCGCTATAGCTATAGCCTAGAGGTAAAATAAAAAAGAAATAGTCAAAATGAGCGCGTTTATTTTACTATTATTTTTTAATTTTTAATTATGTTTCAGTCTAAAATTGCACGCCCGTTTACTAATTAATTGCAACGCTTGCTTATTATGTGTGTGCAGCGTTTTTATTGCAAACTTATACTCAACCACGCACTGTAAGCCAATGATAGTGCAAAGCTTGCGTGTTCGCGTCGACACGCTATTTTACATGCAGAGGTGAATACTTTGGAGGGGCGTGCATTTTTAGACTGTACGCACACTACCTAATAAATGTAATGTAACTATCACTTGCAAATGTCATTTTGCCACATTTTTTTCTTCATAGAAAATAGATCAACATTTGATAACACGTATAAAGAAATAAATGAAATGCATAGCACTACCAACACACGCTTGTCTGTTCATAGGATAGGTTACATACGCATTCAGACTCGAGGCGGGAATCGAACCCACAACTCCACTGGCATGGTCACTGCCCATTGCACCAACAGGCAGTCATCAAAATCTATCTAAACCACAACTATTCATTCTCATTAAAAACCTTTAAAAGTGTATCAGTAACGGTAACTTAAGTCTAGTTAAAGTGTAACCTTGATATAACGAGCCTCAATATAACGAATACCTCGATTTAACGATTTTTTTGAATTTCCCCTAGAACTTTCCATACGAAAGTTATTGCAAAATGTACCTTTACATTACGAATACATTTATTACATACTTTTCAAAATGAATGCAGTATATACATAGGAAGCAATAACCTACCAATATTTTCCTCTTAATTGTACAACAGTCATTCATGTTTCGACGGATTCAGACATGTTTACCTTATTAAAACGAATCGTAGCCAAATCTAACGTCTTTACAACAAACCTCGTTGTAACAAATTACGCGATATAACGAATATTTTTTAAGTTCTAGAGCATCGTTATATCGAGGTTAATCTTAAGTTAATCTTTTAATGATTAAAAAAACACTTCCTACTAACCCACTAGTTGACTTATTTGATATACTGGCTGTGCCCCCAACTTCGTTCGCGTAAAGTAAAATAAAAATAGATTCAATTTTAGCGTGAGGATATATAGCCTATAGTCTTCCACGATAAATGGGCTATTTAGCACTGAAATAATTTTTCAAATCGGACCACTAGTTCTTGAGATTATCGAGTTCAAGCAAACAGACAAACTCTTCAGCTTTATAAATTAGTATAGCAGTATAGACAGATACAAGGATGAATGTATTTTAGGTATATACTTGGAGCGGAAACATGAAGAACGCGGCGTTGCATGCCACTTTATTTAAATGCTTCGAATAGATGCGTTATTTTTTTTATAAAATACCTACCATTCATAATCTAATAACATTCAAATTTTAAAGTCCCCAACTGTGCGCTTTTCCAAAAACATTTTTCGCCACGCACAATTTCTCTGTGGAGTCAGTTGCCAGCTTCGGTATTTCCGAACGGATACGACTTAGGGACCTTTGAGAAAAGAGCATACTCATTTCTCAAAGGCCGGCAACGCATCTGCAAGCCCTCTGGTGTTGCAGTCGTCCATGGGTGTCGGTAGTCACTTAGGTGAACCGTCTGCCCGTTTGCCCGTTGTTTAATAAAAAAAAAAATCACTCGAAAAAAAATTTTTAGCCTCCCCCGACGGCATATCGCTCATTAGAGTGCAAACAACAACTTCAATAAGGAAAAAGTCCATACATTTTTGGAAAAAGTCCTTAATCTGCATATTTACCGTAATTCTTACTGTCATTTATCCATATAGGTACAAATATTCACTTACTATTAATATGTGCTAGTGTACTGTACTTGTGATAACATAGAGCAAGGCAAGTTAAAGTTATTTACCGATACCTCCCACGTAAGTTGTTGTAACCCCAAATTCCCAGCTTTATAGTAGAGCATCGCAAACAACTAAATTGTAATATAACAGTCACTTTCTAATATATTATTGTATACAATAAAGTAATAGTCATTATTGAATATAATTGTATACACAAATGTCTTATACAATGACGATTTTATTTCAATTTACATATTTGTAACGCTCCACTGTGAAGTTGGGAATTTGAGGTTACAAAAATTTACGTGGGAGATATCGATATTTAGGATACACTACCTCATTATTAAATTTTAATGGAAACTTAATTACTGTATGTTTCCCAAATATAATAAAATACTAAAATATACGACTACTAGAAATAATATAAAAATAACTTTCTGTATAATAGTTTTATATAAATACAATAGTTATTGTAATCCTAGCGGACTTGACACAACCTGTCCTACCCGAACGTTAGGTTACTTACTACATTCTATTTTCCTATAATATTATTTCCGTTCCCGTCCCCGTTCCCATCCCCGTTCCATTAGAAATAATTAAATATGGCGGTTAAGTATTCTTTAATTTTCTAATTTTTTGCGCAATTTTCTTATATTTTTCTTTCTTAAGAACCTTCTCCTGACAATAACAAACACAAAAAAAAAGTAGCGAAATCGGTTCACACGTTTACGCGGGATGCCGTGATCAAGGGTAATTGGATTTATTTTATATAGATTTCCTCAGCAAATTAAATAAAAATATGTTGAAAAATACGCGCTGTCTATAGTCCACGTTGTAAAGTCATCATACCATCGCTCTTAAGGAAAATAAAGTGATGAAACCTGCATTATAAACCAGGAAGTAATTACAAGATAAATATTGCTGTAATCAATCAATCCGCATTGCCTAAATTGAACTTGAAAGCCTCGTTTAATGAGAAGAACCAATCTGGTTAGAAAAGGACAACCAAATGCTTTGAAAAATGAAAATGTATTTATTTTTATCAATCAATGGGGGATAACAAACCCAGTAACTCAGTTTCCATTGTTATTATTGTCAATTCGATGACAACGAAACGACAAGATCAAATACCACTTTCCCTAGAAAACCTTAACAAGGCCGCGGAATAACAGGCGCAATGTACATCACGCTCACAACAAAATCAAGTTATAGATAATATCCTTCGCAAACAAATTACACCATTACCGCGTCACATCCAACCACCTGTAAGTATACAATACATCGATGTGTGGAAACTGGATTGTATTGTGCGAAATCATGTAAAACGAGCTTTTTATAGGTAGTAACGCGTTATGTCGATCGTGACGCGGCAAGCAGCTATCTCATCAAATGATAATGCCCGGTTTGGCAACGTCGCCTCGCCTCACCTGGCGTTTACCTGCGCAGTGTCAACGAGGGGCAAGCGAGTGGCAGTCGATTTACCGAACCGACAGACACAACCGCGTTTACCTTCTCAATATAATATAAATAATATTATATAAATATTTACAATAATATCACATTAAGTAAATAATAAACCGAGCGGTGGCACAAAGTGAAATCAGTGACAGAACAAAACCGTCGAAGCGTGTCCGGGACTGTTGAATTTCGAGTTTGGAACCGTTCATCGACACCTATCACATTTGAGTTCGGGCTTGAATTCGTATAGCGCCGAATGCGATGTTAATTCCAGATTTTCACTTACGAAAACTTGGTTACGTATACGAGTAGCGTAGCGGTAAAGCGCTCGCGCCACGTTAAGTAACCGTCAGGTTTAGCTTTCGACGATTCTCGCGATTTTGGACGGGGACTGCGGCTATCCCGTTAGATATTAGTATGCAAGTGGACTGTTAATTTGTTTGCTGAACTGGCCGGCGAGTGGTTGGTGTGCAGTGGTGATAGTTTATGGCGCGATGATTAACGGAGGCTGGGTGTGTGCGTTGCATGTGCGTACGGCGGGACTCGGGGGCGCCGCTCTCGGATCTGACGAGGAAGAGATCGTATACCTCGCCTATGTGGTCATAGACGTTCTCACAAACCAGGTAAGACAGATTGTAATGCCGTAATCCTGTAGATCTATAATCTGAGGCCGTAATGACGAGCATTTATCCGCGAATCGTGTTAACGTTACTATTCCTAAGGAACGGTACTTTTTTTCTGGGTAAAAGGTATTGTCTCCATTTATGTACCCCTGGTAGCATGTATGGAAAATTTCATGATGATCGCTTGAATATTTAAGGCGTGAAAGTATAATAAACAAACTCACATTCGCATTTATAATATTAGTTGTTTGGTTAGAGTTTGTGTGGTTTATTGACTGTTCGGATTTCTGTGTTCTTTATTTGAATTCATAAATAAGTTGTCGTAAAACAGTCGTCTTTTCTAACTTTCCGTTATAAGAAACATAATAGGAGGTAACTTAATTGTAACTTAATTAGTATACGGAACGGCGGTAATAGCGACAGGTTTTTAGGTTCTGGATATGAAACAGGTTTTTCTTCTAAATTGTCGATATATAATTAAACCATAGACAACAATACTATTCGCTTAGTGTTGTGCCTCGCTTGTAGGGTTGGCAGATCGCTTTAGTATAGGGTCGGATACGATCAAGTGAATGTCCACGGTATATGTATACATATGTAAATAAGCGTCAATAATGGAAGTTAATGAATAAAATTAAACAAAAAAACTTTTAAGTAAAATCCTTTACCCAGGCTTGTTTTGGGGAATAAGCTGGTAAATGCGTTACACGAACGGTGATTCCGTGATCCTTTCGTAATTTCATTTCGTTCTTGAACAATTTTATAATTTAATGTTTTGTTCAATACATAAAATATTCTACGTTTAAAGTGAATAAACTTTTAAATGCATTTTTAAGTTCAATTATACATATCAAAATTATACCTCAAAAATGGCCAAGAGCGTGCCAAGACACGCATAAATAGAAGGGTTCCGTATCTGATACGTTATAAACTTATTTGTAAAATAACTTCAAAAGTTGTTCGATGTCGTTCAAAATAATTTTCCTAAATGTTTTTAGTATGTTCTATTAACATAGAAAATTTAAAGTCTCTACGTCTTATAGTTTGGAAATGCTAGGGGGGACCACCTTAGGGGTAGACAGACGGACAGAGCGTAATTATAAGGATTCCTTATACGGAAACGGAACGGACGGACGGGACGGAACCCAAAACAGTCGTAACATCTCAGCCTCTGTAGGAGTGGGTAACACTTTCCCTCTCCTACCGCAGATTTTCAGTCTAGGCCGCCTCCCCTATCCAAAATTATACTTGAATTAAAACTTCTTTACGTACGCTTGACTCGAGTAAGCTGGTGAAGAGCGTTACGAAAAGTGAGATCTGGCGAGGCAAACGGAAGTTGAGATGGATATACATGGCAGTGATGATACAAAAAGGGAGAGAGATACGAGTCTTATTTCTCATACCATAAGCTAATTGTTTCGGTTTTACAATGAACCACAGTAATTACTGATGTAACCGATGATTAATAAAAAAAAAAATCTATTCAACACACAGATTAAATACCAAAATACACAGATCAACTATAAACTACTCTTTGTTGTATTCCAGAGAGACCAATGATTTCAGAATATCGTGCTTGACACATTATACTCGACCAATTTGACAATAAATAAACAGATTATATTTATTAGTAATAGCAATTTTTATTTTATACATCATGTTACTAGTTCAATAGAACACTGGCGCCTAAACTAGGTAAGCCCGTATCTTAGGAGCCAGTGCCTTCCCATACATTGGTATAACTATTTATAATATATTGAGCCCTTTTAAATGATGAATTTATTAATTAACCTTCGGATATATATTGTAAATACGTTGTCATGCAAGACTGTTACAGAATTAAATCCAATCAGGTAAGTAGGTATGGGCAAAATATTGCCTTATCAAAAGGCAGTTATTTGCCATCTTAGTTGTAAATTCCCCCAGCAAATTTTTGAACATCTTTGAACTAGCGGAACCGGCAGACTATGTTCTGCCTGAACGTTGGGCTAGTTATTATTTACTTCTATTATCCTATATCATCGCTTTTCCCGTTCCCGTTCCCGTCCCCGTCCCCGTATAAGTTCAAATTGACATTTTAGATATAAAACGTTTGTATGGGAAAAAGAAAAGGGCTGTTTTTAGGGTTTTCCCGGCAATTATTCCATTCTTTCTCGCCGTAAAAACCATCCTTGGACTTCATCGTACATTAAAAAAAAAATTGGTCCAGGCGTTGTTGAGTTATTATATATATACCAACACATTTTGCGATTCATTTTTATATATATAGACTAGCGGACCCGACAGACGTTGTCCTGCCCGAACGTAAAAATCTATAGAAAGATGAACTTGATACCGACTGCATCTGCCGGACTGATTTGTGACTAAGCCATCAAGGGCGCCATCCAAACTCATCATAAAATTTATTTTAATCGGTCCAGCCCTTTAGGAGGAGTACAGTGACATACACACATACAGTAGAATTATATATATAAAACTAGCGGAACTGACGTTTCCTTGCTTGAACTTTAAAAAAAAGGAAATCGGCGCCGATTGCCGCGCTTCCTGCCGGATCTAAACGTAATTCCATAGCCATATACTAAAACCTAAAAAAAATCATTGAAATCGGTACGGTCTATTAGGAGTATAATAAATAACGCTATAAACCAATATTATGTCTTAGACTACGTTGTGGAAAAAAAAAACGTGTAGTTTATCTAAAACTATATTTTTAAGAGCTTTTTAATAAAAACCTGTTTAATAAACAGGCTAAACGCTTCCGGGATAAAAAGTTCCAAGTATCCTGTAAACTTAATCCTTCAGTGAGATTTCCATCGAAATCGGATAAGTTCCGAAGACTGGAAAGACATTTGTAAAATCTCTTCTCACGGTAATTATTCAGAAGTAGGGGGCTCTACCTACGATTGGGATTTGTATATATATTTTACAGTATATAATATAGTAATATAGTATTTTAAGAATGTCCGTCATGATAAAACATTATTGGTAATATTATTGATGGCGCATGGCCAATTAAAAAAAAAAACAAATTAAAAAAAACTGAAACTCAACTCAGATAGGTTAGGAGCGGGCGGCGGTGGGATCTTCGCGGTTATTTCTTTCTTAACACGGAGTTATTTTAACACGGAAAAGTGTTAAACATTATGGTTTTTTATTCTATAATGATGTTTCTTTTTAATTTATAAAGAATGTAGAAACATACTAATTATAAAAACGGTTTTTAAACTCACGCGTATGTTACATCGGGATTGCACCATTGCATGAATTCCGCTGACGAAAGTCTAAGTTCTAAAAATGTAGAAACAAAAAAATATCCCAATTGTAGGTTGAGTACCACTTACGAATATTTACACTTCTCAGGACATTACACAATAAAATTTACTCATTTCATGGCAAGTGACAACCCTATAGGCACTCTGTACCTTTATTTGGAATCGTGAAAAAAAGCCTTATGAGGCATCAATCGATTAAAGACTGAATTAATAGGGTTGGATTCCATATCCGTTTGCCTATTATCGTATCGATACATATAAATAAAATTTAAAGGCTTTGGGGCGAGTTAAGATGACCGACTGCCGTCTGACGTCATCCTCGGAACCAACTCAATCTAACCATTGATGTCAGTCAGTGTCATTAATCAGGACCCAATGTTTTAAGCGCCTTCCAAAAAAACTGAGGAAGTCGGATAGTCAAAAGCCTTAGAATAGAGGTAGCGCCACGCTAATTAGAGGTAGCGTCACGCTTGTAGCCGAATTGGGCCGGCGCGCCCGGGTACCAGTACCTCTTTCTCACATGATATCGGCGTGAAGTGGCGGCAATGCTGTCACGTCTAGTGATGGTGTTGATTAAGTGGATTTACCCACCATTTTTTTTTTCTTCTTTGTGCGCGCTGGTGTCCGCACTTAGTCGCGGGATGGCGACCATTGTGCGTGAGGGTGTGCCTGGTCAGTTATTCCAACTAGCCAACCTCAGGCCAGAGGTCGAGAACCCGATATAGGCTTCTCAAGGCATCATGCAGGGACCTCGGGGTGCTGAGTATTTTGGCCCTTGCTTCCGGCGCCTCAGTGTAGTTCAGCATGACGTGGCGTGGTGTTTCTGCTACCTCCAAGCAACTTCTGCATAGTGGGCTGTCTGTTGCACCTTGCTGAAATAAGTGTATGTTGCGTAAGCCATGTCCAGTGATGATATCAATCATCTTGCACAGATTTGGTTTGTTACGTAAGATACAGTGGGACAGACGAGGATTCAAGGAAGGCATTGCTTCCCTGGATTGTCTACAGTCAATCCGGTTACCACAAGCAATGATCTTAGAGGGCTGAAGAGAAATGCTATAAAGAGGGTAGGCCCACCACCTTTTTTCTGAATATCTTTTATTGTATATTTGATTGATTTGTTGATAGATTGATAAAAAAAAACTTAAAGTATTCTATAAAATATTGTTGTAGCTGGTGATAAAATTCAGTTGCTATTTCTGCAATTGTCTTGGTTTTTATAAGTTTAAATAAGAGATATATTGCGTCCATTAACTCACCTTTTTATTATAACAACTGACTTTGACAATTGGCATTCTTATTTAAGTATCAGAGACAACAATTACAGTATTTTCCTAGGCAGTTTTTGTTTTTATAACATAATAAAAATAAACTTAAAAACAATACAAGATAATAGAAATCTCTAACTCTCTTTTCTTCTATTTTTACAAAAAATATAAAGGAAACTTGGACAATTACACAATAGCGTCCTAACAATGCGAATAAGAATAATTCAAAGTTATTCCTCTGCCATGATAAATGGGATAAAGTTATTAACTTTCGATTGTAACTTTTTTCATTTGTTACGTCATACTCAAAAATGCCTGCTCCAGTGAAAGGCAAATGAAGGCAATTCAGAAAATTGTCCTGTTCGAGAACTTCCAACTGTCAGGAAATACAAATTAATGTTTGTTCCCTTTATTTTTTTCGTCCCCTGATTTGTGCTCCTGAGACGATGGAATTCATTTAATGCATCGCCTTCCGACTAACTCCCCTTCCCGTGTTTCATTTCAATATGATCTTTATAATATCAGTAGCTGATTCCCGCGACTTCCTCCGCGTAAAATAAACCTTGCACCAGCCCTTACACCTCCTTAATCCAGCCCTATCGACAAATCCGTTCTAAGCGGACATCTACTAACATTAAATTACCTCTTTGCCAAATTTCATCTTTGTGAACGTTCAATTTTATATGTAGATTTAAAAAACGTACAATAATCTAAAATAGTAAAAAATCACCAAAATGAAAATCAACATCTTTATTTCAATCAGGATTAAAATCGCTCATCACCTACTTAGCTTAGATGAATCACAATGACATATTTGCAGTCCATCTACACGCTCGAACCTTCAAATCACACGTGTCGTTCGCAGACGCACTTAGCCTACGACGCAAAAAATTTAACGACGGTCCGATTTCATTACCGAACCGATCATTTTTCGTGCCATAATCACTATAAGTTAGTGTAAGTGAGGCATGCAAGTTGTGATTATAAAGAGGTTTTTTAATTTTTTCTATAAATTAAAATTCTAATATAGTAAATATATTCATCAAAATCACTTCCTACGTTCACTTAGTTAAGATAAGTGACACTGACAAGCATCTAGCCCGTCTACACGCTCCTGCAAAGGCCCGTCAAGTCGCACAATTAGCAGCCGACGCTAAAATTTTAGCGACACTCCAATCTCATTACCGAACCGATCTTCTCTCGCGCCATAATCACCATAAGTTAGTGGAAGTGAAGCGTGCGAGATGCGATTACATAGTGTACCAAAATATGAGAGGTACGGCGCACTGGCGCGGGTAATGGCCTTTTAAAACTGCGAGCATAGCTGCCTCTCTACGCCATCAGTCTTCATTGCTTGTCGCCACACGCCGCCATCGAGATCTTAACTCCTCGCGTCGTATCTTCGAGACATTTTTCAAACTCTAAAGCTTTTAGTTTTCCCTCGTATAAACTAGGGCGTCTATTTTGCGAACACTAAAAGTAAATACGCTTGAACTTTACTCGCGCTTTAGACTTTTGTAGCTGGAAAAGTCACAAGATAATTTTGTAACTCTTACTCATATTACGTTGTTCAAGTTAATTCAGATCATTCATATTGACTTGGCAAATGACATATCACATTTTAATAAATTGATATATCTTATCATAACAACATCTATATACTATTTAGTTAGTAAGTACGTGCAATTGTTGATCAATTCTATTGTCCTTATTTTTTGAACCCGATTGAAACTCGTGTTCTTATAAAATTTATTATTAATAAATATAAAAGGTGCCCTCATATAAAAATATATAATTATGTAAAATTGAAACTATTTGTCAACTTTTAAAATGAAAAACATAATCGACCGGTATCATACATGCCACAGAGGAACCCTGATACACTTTTTATGAATGTTTACATATCGAAAATGGCTACTGTCCAGCCACTGGACCGAGCGTGGCGCATGTGGTTCCTGGGTGTAAAATGGTCTTATTAGGTACCGGGAATACCCCCACGGGCAATAACCATAAATCAGGGGAACAAGCGGAGTAATTACCGCGGCTGGGCGGTCGCGCCGGTAACTCATCCACTTGCTGTTTTTATTTTGTTGGAAGCCGACTACCGCTCTATCGACTCGAACTCCAACTTACTCCAGCTTTAAATCTGCCCTAAAAGACTTACTCGCCGACGATTTATACCCTCTACAATTATGACCCGTGACTTTAGTAACACTGCGAGATCGTTTTGAAAAAGTCTTCAATAGCTGAACTATGAAAATTATTACTGAAAATAAAGTCGATTGGATACCTGCTACGGTTTGATAAGTTAAAGTGAAAGTGAATAGTTGAAAAGAGTGGATTAAAAAACTATTATTATGACACATAATAGTTTAAATTATATTAATAAAACTCTGTTGTCTGTAAATTCGGTTTACGGACGACATTTTTACATGATAACGCCGAACGCTTCGTACCGAAGTCGAATCGAGTCTCTCTATAGCTTGTACCGCCCTCTCGCTTGTACGCTTGGCCCAGGCGAAACGTGACAATAAGTCATGTTTTTTTGTACCGGCCGACGTTCATTACTTTGTAAGACTTTATCACACCAAAAACTCATTTTAATTAGTGTATATTATAAAATTGTATACAAATTTTGACTTTTGACTTGACCGCAATTGTTTGTTTTTCTGTTACAGGGACCCCTGATTCCTGCGGCGTTCACCAACGGTTATCATTGAAAGTGTTTTAGCACAAATATTTTACGTGAGTGTTACATTTTCTGTATTTTTCGCCGCGCCGCACCCGCCGTCCGGGGTGTACACAATTAAAATGTCGTTACGTGTAATGGGGCCTTAAAACGCGGCGTGTATAATTGCGACACAAGTACGAGCGTTCAAGTGGGCCGTAATGAACGTTTACATAGTGCTTTAAGATCAACAATGGCGCGGTAAGCAAGACTATTACGTCGAGCTTTTATTTAATTAACTGTAACAATACACGTACGGCTAAGCGGTTATGAAACTCAGCGATTTAGTAATGTTTATTGTTGAAATTCATAGCAAGATTTTTTTTATTGTTCCTGTGAAATTCTACACTGTCGGTGAAATGAAATTGAAGATGTCGAAAATGCTTTTATTATTAAGAACAAAATATGTAATGCAAAAAAGCTGCTTAATATTGTTATGAATCATTTTCTTTAGCTTAAGAATGCTAGCTAAAGTAAAATGTTTGATATTTTCCTTAAGCAGTAAGATTTCTCTCCCCTTTTCAGTAATCCGAGTGCAGGAAATCATTATACCCTACTTTTTATTCCTGAATTAAATATTTATAAATCCGAATAGATGTTTCATGATATCTTTTTGAAATTATTATAATATTTTTATGTAATCTAGGACATCTTTGGCTAGTTATATTTGAAAACTATTCAATGTAAAGAATATCTATACATATAAATACAATTAAAGGGTCTGTTTTTACAAACAGTAAAGTAGTATATTAAAAAAAAAATACTATTTTTTACTAATTAAAATAAAAAGTATGGTTTTTACTAATTTCATATGACTATATATACGATATATATAGCAATAACGCAATTTGAAACATTTTTGTCTGTATGTTTTGAGTAATCTCCAAAATAGCTAGACCGATTTGGATGGGACTTGCAGTGGTAGATACCTCATATTACAAGGAATAACATAGCCTAATTTGCTTTTAGCTAAATATTTAGGGTTCAGAACAAAAAAATAAATACCCTATAAATTGAACAAAATCACAGCTAGTATAAAATAAAACAAATAAAAATCACTCCTCATTTAACATGAGAGTCTTGAGAGACCATAATAAAGTAAGTCCGTGACGATGGTTAGGTGGCGAGCGGCGTGGCGGCGCGTAAACACCATCGCAGCACCAGCAGCCCGCGCGCAGCGCCAGTCGTGGCGGCGAGCGACGCGACAGTCGCGCCCGCGAGCCGCTCCGCGCACGCCGCACCACGCGCCGCATCGGCGACGGTCGTGTAATCCGTCCGGCCACCGCGCGGACCGATCCGTCGACCGCGGCACTCGACCTCACCGCACCGCCACCGGCTTTCATCATTTCACAACGAACTAATTCATTTTCCGTATTATTCGTAAGCGCAATATGTATATTTGCTAAGGGTAGGCGATACATTGCGCGCTCAAGAATGGGATGAGGATGGCAATATCTGTAATCTCTCATTTCCGAGATGAATGATTTTTGAGATTTTATTTAAGATATTAAATGTAGTCTTAACACAAAGTTTGCGGTACGATGTTTTTTCCATCCTGTATAGTAATTTACGATGGTAAATCTATTACAGGATTAAAAATACTCAAATTCTCGAAAATAACTAAAACGCTTTTATTTTGACGAGATATTTCTATAATCACTGTTTTATTAGTCTCTGAATCGCCTTTTATAACGTCCACAAAGTGACGTAAAATGTTTAACCTAAAAAACGTAACTCTTAACGCTTTTTACAGGAATGTTATCGCCTATCGACTTCACAAATGTCAACAAACACACATAAGAAGCGTCTCTATTGAATGTCAGTTACAAATAATATTAATAATCAGTAATGTATGTCTACAAATAATATTAATAATCAGTAATGTATATTACCCAGTTTTAGTCACGCGTCATTTATTGACTCATGAAAAGTGATTTCCTATTTGCAAATAAAGCAACAGTTAGGCTCAGGCAAGTGGATGACTCTACAGTGTAGATCGAGTGGGTTAAGACTCTCGACTAGTCTAGACCACTTAGCAATTTAAATTGGATCTTAGAAGTTAAAAAAAAAACGTTTTCTGTCATAAAGAATAGCACTTAGAAGACTATCTACATGTGAACACGTGGAGCGAAAATTTTCGGAGTCATTTTAGACATATTACGTGTACGTGCATGCAATTTGGCACAATTATAGTTTATATAGGGGGATGAAGTGCCAATAGGAATAATTTTATAAATAGGTATATAATTTTTTATATATATAACAAGGGGCAAACGAGCAGACGGTACTTTTGAGTGACTACCGACGCCCATGGACAACTGCAACACCAGGGGGATTGCAGATGCGTTGCCGGCCTTTGAGAAATGAGTAAGACAAACGCGTTCGAGCAAACAAACAAATAAACAAATTCTTCAGCTTTATATTAATATATAAATAGATAAAATCGACTGTACAAGCTTTCATCACTCTACTCCTCGTAAACCACTGGACAAATTTGGATTAAATTTTGTGTGTATTCCAAAAGATTCGTAGAGAACGTTTGCAGAACAATTGCACCCGTTAGGTGGCGCTACTGCCGGTATATAAATTAAATAGGTTTCTCGTTGAAACTCAAAAACAGCTGAGCCGATTTGCCTCGCTATCTAATTGGTTTTAATTGGATTATTTCTAATAAAATCATCAATTCTAATCAATTCAGGTTTCTAAAAAAGAAAACTTACAAGAATATTTAAATATGCAGTCTTCGTCGCTATCTCACAGTACTTCCAATAGATGGCGTTCTGACAAGAAAACGTCTACCGGCTCCGCTAGTAATAAAATATAGCAAGGGCAATATACTTAACCAAAAATTAAAAAGAAAACACCGGCAATGGACATAAACATTCAAAGCGGCCAAAGTCGCGGGTCTTAAAATTTTGGCTGCACGCTTGAAATAAATTAAAAAAAAAAACAAAAGTTGAAACCAGATCCGTGTAACATTTAAAAACACACACAGTTCTTGTTTCGAGAGTGATTTAAAACACTTACAAAAGCAAATGGTCTGAAAGCCTTACCGTCTGTTGAGAGCATACAAGAAATTGTTAGACTTTGAAAATGTTTTTTTTTTATGTTCGGCCGTAGAGAATGTTAAGTCTTATGTATCGAATTGAAAAGTATGCAGACGGGTTTTTCTATAACTCTTATTGAATTGTGAAAATAATAGTGAAAATGTATGTTATTTTATGATATTTTCGTGCAACAAGAATTATAATTTTTTTTTATATATAACAAGGGGCAAACGAGCAGTTGGTACTCACCTAAGTGACTACCGACGCCCGTTGGGACAACTCTCATGTGAGAAAGAGGTACTGGTACCCGGACGCGCCGGCCCAATTCGGCTACAAACATGGCGCTACCTCTAATTAGACAATATAGGCTTAATACATTCTTTTAAATTCGGAGCCTCAAAAAAGCTTTTTATACACCGCAGGCATAATGAGATTATTTTTAGAGGAGGTCGTAGCTAAATCAGTAGCCAGCATTTGAGTCAATCTAGATTAACCAGTTTTTCCCGCGACTGGATAATAGATTATATGGCTGGTTTTTCAAATATGCGACCTCCTGCGTGTTTCGAAAGGCGATGGGTCCCCGTTTATGTCTCTGGGTGATACTAATCAAGAGATTTTGGGTGTTACGAGGATGACGTCAGACGGCAGTCGGTCATCTTAACTCGCCCCATAGGAACTTGATAATAGACCAGAATAACGTAGTTAGGTAGATGAAGAAGAGGACTTTACACTAATATTCCTTGTATTAAAATTTTGAACGATTATTTATTTTTGGCGAGACAATGTTAGATAAAAACAAATACCACCCTTTATTTAGCTCTATCTCCTACTCTATCTTGTAAAAAGAATCTTTAGAAGAAGGAAGAATCCTGAAAAGAAAGAAAATTGCACAAGCCGTGTCGATGATTACGCTAGGTACAACGAAACAGACAAGAAAATGTAAAAGTATTATTTGAAAATAATTTTTACTCATAAAAAAGATTACTAATTTTCATCCACTTAGAACCAACTTCCCTTAATTTTTGCGTCGTCTCAGCTTTTATTTGGCCATATTATTTCACATCAACCTATGCTATGCGACTTTGATGTTAAACATGTAAGTGCAGAGATATCGTGATATACCGACACACAAAACTACCTATACGTGCAGGATATCTTTTCCGAGAAGACTAATCTGTGCCCATAAATAAAATCTCATTTCACGGTACCAGAAGCGACAGCGAACTTTAACATTTCCAGCTCTAATTCTTAGCTTAGATTTTATCAATGCTTAAATCAAGCTGAAGCTTATCTTAGGGTGGGCTTAGATCAATCGAACAAAGAGCTAGAACAAGAGTATACTTTCTAGTGCAAGCGAAAGTTCAAATACTCTTTACACCAAAATATTAACGAGCAAAAATCTAGAATAAAAATTGGAATCTGTGTGAACGCAGACGGAACATTGGAAGGCTGTTTAAATTAAAAGAAATTGATAGAGTTTGGGTAGAATGAGCATTCGCTCGTCTGACGTAAACCGACATTTATAAGACGTTTGTTCCAGAAAGTTTAATGCGAGAATACTTAGAACATTATTGCTCTAAAAATATACGATGATCGGGCGAATCCTCGAGATTAATTTTACAAGATGTCCGCATGCTTCGCACAAAGCGGCTCTGACGTCGGTCATATTTCTCGGTTTGTGCAATCGCATATGCCGCGGTGCATTCCTTATCTCTCACCTACCAGGAACAGGGCAATAATTCGCACTTTTTGCGGAACCCTAAATCATTCGCCGCTCCACCACGATAGTCTCATCCGTGTACTTAATTAGGATCAGTTATTAGGCAGGCGACAGACGAAAGAAAGCTAATATCGGACTATACAAAATCTATACTAATATATAAAGCTCAAGAGTTTGTCTGTTTGTTCACTTGAAGGCGCTAATCTCAGCAACTACTGGTCAGATTTGAAAAATTATTGCAGCGTTAGATAGCCCATTTATTGAGAAAGGCTATTCGTCATCAATCGGGTAGCAACAGCAAATCGGTGCCGCGACTCCAAGATTCGTGTGCTTACACCGAATTGCCAATCCCTTTCACATTGTGGAGTAAACATTGGAACACTCTCCTGTATACCTAGTTACCGTTCTGTATGTCTAGTTTTAAGATTGTTATTTATTTATTTTGTTGTTTACTCTGTTATTATTATATTATGTGGTTGTCTGGTAAGAGATTGCTTTAGCAATAAGACCGCCTTTGCACGCTGTTTAACATACTACAAATTGTACAAATTCTTTTTACTTAACTTTGTGTGCAATAAAGAATTTATCTATCTATCTATCTATCTATCATAAACGGGAAAGTTTTTATCGATGTATGTTTGACGCTCTTTCACGGAAAAAATACTGAATGGATTTTAAGATAACTTTACAATAATATGGTTTAAACATAAAAATAACACATAGGCTATATATATTTGTAAAGATATTAAGTCCAATATGTAATGATAAGTGTCAAGTATGTAGGAGAAAATTCTGCCATCTGCTAGCTATTCTGGTGTGCGCTGCTCAAACCGCTAAGGAGTTGCACGTTTAAACAGTTCAACAAAAAATCCGTGACAGCATATATTTATTTGTCATATTTAAGCCATTAACGCTAAAATAGTGAACAATTATGGAACGGGAAAGGGAAAGGAAACGGAAACGGTGACAATATCTAAGAATAATAAAATGTAGTAAATAGTAGATAACCGATCTTTCGGATAGGACAGCGTCTGCCGAGACCGCTAGTCTTCTTTAAAATTCTCGTGTTACAGTGTTTGTTGCCAAACTCTTATGAAAATTTTTGTGCATATTTGTTGGGTCTGAGAATTGGTCGTAAATTTTAGAGTCCTAGTTGATAAGGGTGACTCACGGGGATACGGATGAAGTCACGGGGTATAATGCGTTCTGTCTAAAAACTCACGCCTTTCCACTAAAATTGCAACGCTTGTTTTAAATGCAATTATTTTAAACTCAAAATCAACCACGCACTGCGAGGTCGACTATACGCCAATGATAAATAAATATATACACGACTATATGGCACACGGACGTCTGGTTTTTTTTTTAATTATTCAAAACACTTATTTTAGGTTTATTAAAATCTTACTGGAGCATGAGTCATTAACGTAATCGAGGTGGGAATCGAACCCACGACCCCCGGAGCAGAAGGCAGGGACACTGCCCACTGCGCCAACGGGCCAGCCAAAAGATAATGACGATTTTATTTTAAATTTACATGTTTGTAACGCTCTATTCTGTAGTTGGGAATTTGAGGTTACTACAGTTTACGTGGGAGCCATCGAATAGTGCTTTTAAAATAGTCAAATTAGAATAGGGAAATTTTTGACTTTGACATCTGATATTTTGTTACAGAAACACCTTCCACAACCTGAAATGATCCTTGATTTTAAGAACAGATATGGAGGACAAAACGAGAACAACTGCGAGGCGATACGCACAGTAAGTTTTTTTTAACCGACTTCAATGAAAGAGGTTATATTTTTGTTCTTTATATGTATTACTGGCTAAAGGCCGTGACCTAGTCAACTCTTTATAATAATAAAAATTACAATGTTCAATTTTTATGTTCATTTTTTAATGGAAAAACTTTATATCTTTATTTCCTTTTTTATGCCTTCATAAGAACGTTCTTTGGACATCATGAAATATTAAAGTAAAGAACGTTAAATTCGTCAAGTTTTTACCAAGTTCTGATGTGATCAAAACTCTCTTCGAATCTTAAAATACGCACCTGAGTGCCACAAGAGATTTATTTATCTGTATAGAAAAATTCCTTCAATAATTGTTTCTGTCTTTTGTCAGAATGAACCGGTCTACAAAGTTCGAGAAAAGAGAGACGATCCATGGCGCACCGTCGTCCAGTCTCCGAACCACGATTATTTGCAGAAAGTGATGCTAGAAAGGTGCAAGTGAGTATATTCATTAATTAAATTTTCTTCTTCCAAGCGTTATCACGGTTTACTAGCGTTATCCCGGTCTAGTCGAGACCCAATTTTAACACAAGTATTACTTGTGTACGGATTGATGTGATCGAATCCTGGTTAAAGTGAAGTGCATAACCTGATCCAAAAGTTGTACTTTTGTTGTACAGTTAGTTTAGTTGTACAGTTCTTGAGTATAGATTGTATATAAAAAGTTAAATTTTCAATAAAAATATGGTAAATCTTTAAAGTAGTTATTTACTTACAGAAAGCTAGTTGAATTTGTGTCTCCAAACCAAGTATTGTGCAAAGAATGGCAGTCATTTGGAACAATTCCAACCATCTGTTTATCGACGTTCATTTTTCGCTCAAAAATATGATTTCACTCTATCATTTTAAACTAAAAGAACTCTTTTTATTGAGGAAAACTACGGATAAAGGTTTTTTCGTAAATCTTTGGCGACACCTATTTTGGGAGTTTTTTTAACACTCATACCGTTCGAAATATGAGTTGCTAGCCCAAAAAAATAATTGTAAACAACGCTTAATATAATTGAAAAGATTTTTTTTTATGAGTGACTACTAACGCCCATGCGCAGCTGTATGTACCAGAAGGCTCACAGATGCGTTCCCTGTCTTTGTATATCAATTCGAATAATAAGAAAACTTAGGTACATCTAACATTGTCGTTTCCTAATAGGATTATTAGGAAACGACAATGGAAAAAGGAGACGACTATAGCCAAGTTGGTTTGGGTTTAAAGCTCTCAAATAAAGTCATAAGACTGATTTTGATGTACGGTAGCGAGGCATAGACGTTAACCCTTAAGAAAATTGCTAGCGGCAGAAAGAAGAATCATGCGCAAGATTTTTGGTTCAACCCTGAGATCAGATAAGAGTTGGAGGGTAAGGAAGAACCTAGGAATTGAGGATTTGGTTGTCGAACCAAACATAGAGATAGAGTAAGGCGCAGAGACTCCGCTGAATGGGCCATTTGGAGCGAATGGGAATGGATCATCAGGTCAAAAACGTATATCTTGGAACACCGAGTGGCCGCTGATCTGTTCCACGATAGCGCTGGAAGGACGCTGTGGAATCTGACTTATCGTTGTCGCGTTTCGTTCGGTTTGTGAGACTTCCCGGTGGCCTAATCTCGTCATTAAAGGCCGGAAACTGCTAGCCTTTTGGTGTTGTAATTTTCAATGGGCGTCGGTAGTCACTTAGATGAACCGTCTGCCGCTTGTATTTATATATAAAGAAAAGAGCCTGGTCATGTCATTTCTTGTAATAATTTGGATTGGATTGAATTGGATCCTTATTATAAATTTTAGAATGATTTTACTTTAGTCCTTGTTGTTTCGTCGATCAATTAATATTCATAGTGATATTTTCCAAATGATAACATAGATTAAATGTGCTGATAAGGAAAATGGTTTTATCTGACAGACAATAAGTAATGTGTTTGCTTGAAATATGCATGATGTTTGGACCCAATTAACTGAGTTTCCAGAAACTGTATTATATCAGATTTGAAGGACAGATAGAAACGCTAATTCTGTGCATTTTTACTGTAAAGAAATTCCTATAAAGTAAAAAAAAAAAACAAGAACAACCGAAAACCAACAATGTTGTCCTGTGTCCAATTTTAGCGTGATGATATAAAGCCTATAGACTTCCTCGGTACATGGGCTATCTAAATCTGAAAGAATTTTTCAAATTGGACTCTGGTCCATGGTAGTTCCTGAGCTGTTTTACGTGCCTTCCGAAACACGGAAGAGTTTGGATATTTGAAAACCTATGTTAGTCACCCAACTCAAATGCTGATCACTGATTAAGCTACGACCTCCTTAAAAACACTTCTCTTCTATACATATTATGATAATCATTTCTTTGATTAATACCGGAGCCAGTCGTTGCTTCGTTTGAATGATCATTTCAATAATCATTTAGCGTGACCGGGGACTTTGTGTAGCTTCGCAAAGTTTTGTAGTACTTTGTAGTCTTTAAGGATAAATATGTAGAAACACTAAGCTGTCTGGCTCCGGCATTATTGTAGTTACCACTTGGCTTAAGTATGCTAATACCCTATATAAGGCATATGCAATAAACAAAATTAAAAATATAAGTGTTAATCGGTCTATAATAGAGAATGTGGAAGTAATACCAAGTAAAAAAATGGCCATTAAGTAATAAAAAAGGACCAGGTTGGAATTACACAACTGCTTGAGGATACCTCTAGGTACACTATTGGGCTCTGCATTGTTATTAACCGATATAGTTGATGGAATTAACAAATGATATGAATAATTTGTTAATCAATAAACTTAATTATAATTACTAAACCCAATTTCGTTCTTCAACATCTTCTTACTAATCAAAGGCTAAAAAAATTTATAAATTTTCTTTTTAAATCTGCGATAAAATATGTAAACATAAATTACGTACACATTCCTAGAATAAGCAACTGGCAAGTCATTTTTTGACCAGGTGACTATAGGCGGAGGAATTCCAGTTACATTGCAAGTTAATTGTAATTTTTCCCCAGCTACGAGTAGTTTAGGTTCTTCTACGTTACTCGCATCAGATATGTTAAATTCAGGCGGATCTAAAAACGAAAATTGTACAAAATAAACATTTTTTAATTTCGAACATTGTTATGGATAATTTATTCATATGGCATATATTCTTTAATAAAGTTTCAATATAATTTACAGTTACATGTACTACGCATTTTTTATTCGTTTAAAATTATAAACGAAACTGCTATTGAAAAAATTGAGACTGATTTTTAATGTAAATCTGTTATTATTCCATCTGAATTTTAGCTTTCTACTTTTAGTGAAGAAAACATCTCATAATAGTCAATAAAGTTTTTAAGAGGATCAATTTTATTTTCTATGAGCAAAAATATAAAACTATTAGTAATTAAAGCCGCTAAACACTTACACTGTACAATTACTTCTACATCATACAAATCAATTCCCATAACATTCTCCGCAGTGCATCGATATATGCCCGTACAAGCTTTTTTGAATTGGCAAATATTTCAAAAGCCACTACTGATTAGGAAAAGAAGAGCCACGAGAAGAATCAGAAAAAAACTCGTGAGCCACTTTTAAAAAAAAATGTCGGTAATAAGAATTTTAGGCATATCTAAAAGTATTCCTAATATTATATATGAATTAAAAAGAGGTTACGATATTATCCCGTGTTAGGCATATATTTATAATATTGTACATCAGTTATATACACGTTAGCGGAACATAAAAAAGGGGGCTATAAAAGAGTTTTAGAACTAGATTTCGTAACGACACAGAAACAGTTGAATATTTTAGATTTTATGATTGCTTACAATTAATTAAATGAATGTTTAATATCGAGTGTTTGTCTCTCCCCCATGCTCTGATCCTTATTTTCATCCACCTGGACATATTGCAAATGATCTAAGAGAAACGCATTTTGTTTAGTTTTCTTTCATTAAACTTTAAGTACGCTGTTGCAAATTAATGTCAAAACATTTTAATTGTACTGTTGTTTCGTGTTTAATTATTATTTCTTTTATTAATAAAACTAACAATCATATATTCTTCCTTTTATTGCGATCAGCTAATTCTTATACAAAAATATAAAATTTCACCCAATTATATTTTTCGTGAAAAAATAGGTAAAATGTCTGCCCGGCTGCTACTTGAAATATAAATTTAGCGAACAGTTTGACGTTTGAGACAATCCATTCATAATGAAGCTGCCCCTCAAAGAATTTGCATCAATGATTTATCGAAAGAGATCAAACGCCGCTGGAATACAATAGCCATTTGCTATTATCACAAAATCAAGACGGATACAGTATTTCATTTTCAAGAGTTAATTGTCCAGTTGTCATTTTAAACTTTGCCAAAACGTTGGATTTTCATAAAAGAATCTAGAATATTTCCATTAATTTTCGCAATGCCATCTACTGATTTAAAATGTAATCTTTGGCCATGTCTCCCGGCGTGGGAATGATTGCATTGAGCGACTCGTGGTACAGGGAAGAGTTGAGGGCACTAGACGTCGAGGCAGATCACCCATGCGATGGACCGATCAAATTAAGACCGCTGTGGGTGGTCCCTTACATGAGTGCACCAGGCTATCGGGTGGCAGAGAGAAATGGCGAGCTGTCGTTGAGAAACTGACGGCTTCCTTTGACAGTGTGACTACGTGATGACCACGACCGCTCTACCAAGAGTGTATCGACGAAGAAGAAGTTCAATATTTCCTCATCTTTTAACAAAAAAAAAAAGTATTTTATTTAAAAGATAACAATAACCGTACCTCAGTATTGGATGAAGATATTGAAATAATTTTTTGATTGGATGATAGAGGACGTTGAAACGAAGCTGCTTGTATCATTAACTCACTTTAGACCTAAAACTTAATCGGTCAGTTTATGACTAAGCTAGAGGAAATTCATTCACTGGCTAATAGCAAACGAGCCAAAATTCTGACAAGACTACGTCTGCCGTGTCCGTTAGTATACAATGATGTCAATAACATCCTAGTAAAATAAACAACATAGTAAGTACAGCGAACGGACAGACGAATACAAAATCGTTATACGCTTCTAATTGAAGGCTTTGCGAGCATTATATTACTGACATACAATAACGAGCTTTATACCCCGACATATAGAGTAGATATTGGAGTGCTTGAATAGGACCGTTGTTGATAGCATCTTCTCTGGTACATCGTGCTCTGTGAGTAGAGCTCAGATACGGGATTAATCGTATGGTATAGTGAAATGCAACATAATAGATATCGATTCGAGGATATCTTATTTACGTATCTATTTTAACTATTATTATATAATATCATTTTTTAAGGAATATTAGTAATTAGCCGTGCCCGCCACTTCGTCCGCGTAAAATTAGCTAGAACAAAATAGAGTAAATTTTAGCGTGATGATATATAGCCTTCCTCGATAAATAGGCTTTCTAAAACCGAAAGAATTTTTCAAATCGGACCAATAGTTCCCGAGATTAGCGCATTCAAGCAAACTCTTCAGCTTTTTTTTAAATAGCCTGTAACGTCCCACAGCTGGGCAAAGGCCTCCCCTCTCTTAGACCACTCTCCTCTATCCGGATCTAACCCAATTCACTCCTTTCCCGCTAAGGCGTCCAACTCGTCGCGCCACCTATTTCTCAGCCTACCTTGTCTACGGCGGTCATTTGTGAAAATCCATATAGTCGCAACATTGGCTCACCTTTGCGGGTCCATTCGTGCCCCCTTCGCCCTCCCTACTACATATAAGTATAGATGAGGAGGTCGTAGTTTAATCAGGGGCCGGCATTTGCGTCGATCGCTAATCGTGTATTCGTTTTCGGGCACAGTATCTCCTTTACTTTCAACTTATTAACAAAAATGCTAACTTAGATACCGTCAGCTGATATACACAACTATAGTCTGTTCCAAATGGATTGGCATAAAGGTGCGTTGACCTTTCAATGTTCTAGCAGAGGTATTAAATTCTTAATGACACTAATTTTAATTAGTCATACTTTAAAGAGAAGCATTTGTTTAACCGTGTACTTTAAATTACGGTACGGTAATCAATCAAGATTCCGGTTTGCGAGTCATATTTGCGACATCGATCGATCGTAGTGACCTCGTGTAAAAAAAAAGTGTATTGACAAAAATAATATTCCGCCGACCGTTTTCCGTGTAGGCGAGGTGAACTTTTCATACAGCGTAGTGATGTTACAGACAACTATGACGACCAAATATTATTATAAATGACAACCGACGCTCGTTCACAGCCGTCTTAGCGGAAGACAGCATCCTTACTGATTCATTTACAAGGAAAGATTTTTTGAAAATATGCTAATACCTACATTCATCGGGGATATGCAGGATCCTAATAGCCAAATAATTTATCAAATCAATTCAGTATTATCAGAGTCTATTCAATGCAAAAAAAAAACAATCAAATTATAACATTACTTTGGATATGGCTTACTTATGGTACTTAATGTATTTAAGCAAATGCAGCTGCTTTATCTTTATACATAAATAAAAAAATTGCTACAGCTGCATCCGCTTTTATGTTCTGGGTTAATAGCGCCATATGCCTTTTTCTATACCACTAACCAAGTGTCTGCAAAATTTCATGTTGGATAATTGAGAAGTTACCGAGTCTAAGATTACCAAGAAACTTTAATACTATTCAATATTAAGTTGAAGATTGTTCTCCTGTAATCGTCGTTGATAATAAAATAATTACATAATATTTAATACACTCTAGTCGCGAAGTGCTCTGTGCCGATGGGACGTCGATTTGTGTTTCGTCGAAAGGGTGGGGTTTATGCGGGCCGAATCGATAGTGTTACCATATCGGGTTCGGTCTAAAGTAGGATCTATCCACTTTATTAAAAATTTGTGGATATTTTTTTTTGGATTCTTTACCTCTAAACAAAAAAGGAACCTTTATAGGATCACTTCGCAGTATGTCTATTTGTCTGTCAATCAAGGCACATTTTTTCCGAAACGCCTTAACGTATACAGTTGAAATAATACCAATACTAACGTCTGCGGTCGCTTAAAAATCTATAATCCTCTAAGGCTTCTACCTCACCGAGACGCCATGGCGACGGCGCCGGCTACGTAGCCACGGAAACCTGCGATCGCCAAAAGAGTGGCCAGTAGTTATCGTGGCTACCCTTATAGTTTGGCGACGTCGCCAAACCGTCACCAAGTGAGTTACCTGTCCTAAATTTCAATATCAATACTTTGGATACGTAGCCGGCGACGTCGCCATGGCGTCTCGGTGAAGTAGGGCTCTAAACGTACGCCATATTTGGATACATTTTACGTACCTGCATCATCCAGGTGCGTCTCATACTAGTTAATACCACTAACTTAGAAGATATAAATATTTTTATGATGTCTGTCCTAACATAGTAAGTAACCAATGCATACTAACACTCATATGGGTTAATAGGCTAAAAATTTTTTTGAAGGAAATGACTTTAAACGACTTGTTAACGTCAATAAAGTGTCCGGGAAACGGATAACGGTTTGGTTTACCTACTCTTAGAATATTCTTGCTTACAGTACATTATATTTTATTTATTTATATGTTTATTAAGGTATATCAAAAGCACAAATATTAAACAATTACAAAGATACACTTAGATAAGGTACAATTTTGATAAATGCACCAATTATAGATGTACACAACATTGCCAGAGGGCATCTCTATTAGCTTTTTCACGTGACTCTGTCTGCGAAAAATTAATCTTGCTCTTAGACCTCCTTAATCTGGCATCGCAAAATCTCAGATGTCTAAAAATTATAAATTACCTAACTGTCAAATGTCATCATTGTACGACCCGCGGTTTTCGAGATTTAATATAAGATGACCTTTCACCTTAATATATATATAGATTTATATGTACTTTTAAGCGACATTCCAATACTTAAATACGTTTTACGTTTCAATTCGAAATTAATCAACAATGCTTGTGTACTCTCGCATTTTTGTTTACCTTTCATTTCCAGACGATAATAAAAGCAAATAAAAAATATCCCCAATTGTATTCTTGTTCATTTCGTTGAGTTATTGTTTGACTAGCTGTCGCCCGTGGCTTTTTTTACGTGCCGTAATAAATTTCCAATTATAAATAATGTAATTTATAAGACTATAAGAGCTTTTTTAATTGACTGGTTGGCGCGGCCACTTCCTACTATCTTCTGCTCCGGGGATGTGGGTTCGATTCTCGCCTCGAGGGTGTACTATCTATATAAGTATTAGCGGACCCGGCAGACGACGTCCTGCCCGAAGGTTAGGTTACTTACCATTTACTACATTCTATTATCCTATATCACTATTTATTACACCCGTTCCTATTCCCGTTTCGTATATTATTATATATAAATAACCCAGATACCGACTGCAGCGCCATCTGCCGGGCTGATTTGTGAATCTAAACCGTTCAGGGCCCCACACAAAAGCATACGAAAAAATTCATTCAAATCGATCCAACCGTTTAGGAGGTATTCAGCGACATACGTACGGTAGAACTTTATATATAAAGATGTATCTATGTATCTATAAGAAAAAAAGTATTTGTGTATGTACGTATTTATATGAGGAAGCTGTTACTTATAACAACATAGGATTATTATGCCGGAGCCAGACATAGCTTCATTTGAATGATCATCCAATGATCTGGTAGTGTGGCCGGGGACTTAGTGCAACTGCGCATAGTTTTGTAGAACTTTGTAATCTTCAAGAATAAAAATGTACAAACGCTTTGTGCTACATATGTCTGGCTTACGTACGTTTAACAGAGAAATAAATATTTTAACCATTTGCGTATCGCAAATCTAGGGATTTGTGGCAAATATCGACCAGTTGGGATCTCTCGTTAGTGCTAACAAGAGGTCCCGGTTTTGTACGGGGATCCGCTTAGATTGTAGAGGATGTGGCTGTGGGGCCAATTAAGATGACCGACTGTTGTCTGACGTCATCCCCGGAACCCCCACAATCTCTACAATTGTCCGACAGTGACATTATTCGGGACCCCACTGTTTTACGTGCCTTCCGAAACAGGAAGGCGATCGGTTATTTTGAATACCAAGTCACCCATCTATCACCCGACCACGCTAACAACTGTTTAAGCTAACTGTACGCAATCGGTCAGTATTACCATGTATCGGTTCACCTTCGTATTATTCAGCGTACAAGCGTGCCCCTAATACATACATGTAATCTAACATTGGTTCGCTAGAATTGGCAACTAAGTCCAATATCTTGTTGCGCAATTGTCGACGCCAGCCAACGCTCATAAGTGTTCTCTTCAATTTCGTTTCGTAAACTTTCCAATTTTATTCTATGTGTATAAGAATTTATTCTTAACTTTCCTGGTATGAAATAGTGGATGTGAGCCGCTAACCACAAAAATTCCTGCAATCATTACATATAGTTACAATCTACTTTAAACTAAATAACGTAAACAGAATACATACATTTATATCGACTATTTCTAACATTGGTACAAACATGTTTAAAAACAAACTCGAGGTTATCTACTAATTTCACGCTAATAATATTATACAGAGTTTCTGATAACAATAATGAAGCAATAAACCTTAACGAGCTAAACAATAGAGTATAGAAGAATTTAAACTTAAACTAAATTATTTTATCTAAATTATTTTAGGAAGAGAAAATAGATTAATTTCGTTTACAAAAACATTCCATATTCATGTATAATGTAAATATTTTTTTGGAGGAGAATTTGAAAGAACGAAAACAGACGAATATTTTGTGTCACAATTCTAAGGAAACTAAGGTTATTTGCCAATTTCCTCGATCATTCTTTTTAATTAATGGTGGCCATAATTTAAAATTCTATTTATTGGCAGACATTCAAAATCCTTGTAAGAGTTATAAAAAATATCTTCCAAATGATTTTCCTGTTCTTGTCTGATTTCCGTACCTATAATAATAATTATTATTTTTTAATATTTTCTGTTCCTATATAATCCTATATATTTATACTAAAAGTATTTTTTGTTAAACTTTCTGGTCTTTTGGTTTATTTCCTTATTTTATGATTGGCATTACGATCTGCCTTTTGAGTGACCTCTAGTATTATCTCTATTCATGTCTAGAATGATATTTCCGACATTCTCTAGACTGTCCTCTGGAATTATCACGAGACCTCCCTCTAGAATGTCCTCTGGACTTTCCTCTTGAATGTCCGCGAGATCTTCCCCTAGAATGACCTCAAGTGGGAATGGGCTGGGCATGTGGCACGAATGGACCCGCAAAGGTGGGCCAATGTTGCGACTATATGGACTCCTACCAATGGCCACCGTAGACCAGGTAGGCCGAGGAAGAGGTGGCGCGACGACTTGGACGCCTTGGCGGGAAAGAAGTGGATTGGTTTAGCTCTGAATAGAGGAGAGTGGTCTAAGAGTGGGGAGGCCTTTGCCCGGCAGTGGGACATTATAGGCTAATTAAAAAAAAGATTTATTATTATTACTATATTCAGAGTTGAATAAATAAGGAACTTCGTTCCTGACGTGGTACCCCCGACCGCAGAGTTATTTCTTTAGAACTTTGTTAATACATACATATAGATAATACACCAATTTCTCGAAGCGGGAATCGAACCCACAACCCTCGGAGCAAAAGGCAGGCCAACTGCCAACTTCGCCAACAGGCCAGTTCATATACTAATATATAAAGCGATTTTAATGCAGACTAATGAACAACGATTGATTTTCATATACTAGAAGATTATATAGCAGAAAATGATGTCAATTTAAATACTTAAATTTGTTAAAAATTGAGTTATATTAACTAAGCTGTAATAAACTTCTTGATTACAGCCATTGTTTGAAGTAAAACCTTCTACATGCCAAGCATTAGAAGCTTTGAGTCTAAGAAAGCATTGTTTCAAATTACAGGGCACAATTAACAAAGCGGTCTGTAATTATGTCGTATGCGAAAAAAGGCGCAGTTCTTTGTATGCATGGATATACGCTCGTAGCTTTTGAGACGATGTAAATAAAGGCTATAATTCAATGGCGGAGTTAGTCTGTTACTTACAAAGGCCTGCCGGTCTAATTTGTACGTCAAATTATAAAACGAATACGTGAATTGGTTTGTTGAGCAAATTAAACCCTGTGGTAAGTTTGTAACCTAGATTTGAATTTGTAAGTGTATAATGGACGGAATCTGTCTGTAATGTCTAGATGTATTTTATCAGTAAATTAAGGAATATTTGAATTTTTTATATACATTTTCTTTTTTAGGTATTTTGAAGTAGCGACCATATCTGTAGTTTTCAAATAATCTTTTCACTTTCCCTTTCTTTCTTTTCTTTTAAATCTTCCCCTAAATAAAGGGAATAATACGAAACACAAATTTAAAGTGGTTTAACCGTTTCTGAGTTTTAGTGAGAGTAACCAACAACAATTGATTTTTTATGTATAAATTTATTATAACAACTATGTGTAAAAACACTGTATAACGCAACGTATAATTCACCTCACAACGTATAACGCACCACATTTTCTAACACATCTCAATTCGCCTGTTTAAAGCTAGTTAAATATAGACATACAGTAAACACTTTTATTATTAGACAGCTAATGCTCTATTAAAAACTTTTCAAATATATAATTACTCTGCGTTAATTAATTAATTCTCCGTCCGCCTTTGATCTGCATTTGCGCATTTTATATATCTTCTACACTAACAAATAATATTAAAGCGTCTGTTTGAAACAAATAAAATTATTTTACTATGAATGTTTTTATGTCATGAATAACTTAATATCTGTGTTGTATGTAACAGCCAACTGATACACAAATTCTTTTAAATGATGTCATATAGTCCTGTATATTTGTCTCTTTGTCTACGTTATTGTAGGTAAGAGATGAAAGTTCCTTAAACGAGGGATAATTATAATGTCCTAAAGGTTGTGTGGAAGAAATCGCTCTTCAGCGAAAACACCGCCTTTTGTACTTCTTTTCTTGCTGTATGTTACATTCCTATGTGTTAATTTCTTTTGTGGTGTACAATAAAGCGTATAAATAAATAAATAATAAACAGCTTTTGAGGAGGTCGTGGCCCAATCAGTGGTCGGCATTTGAGTCGATCGCTAAGTTAAGTTGCTCTGGCTGCGACCGATACCGCCTTCTGTATCCGACTTTTGATCCAACCAACAAGCGAGAGCCTCTTAAGATGACGGTCGAGGCTCTTTGCTATGAGACCATTAACGGAAACAACTATCGGAACAATAGATGTTATTATTATACTAATAAATCAAGCTGAACAGTTTTTTGTTTGTTTACTTGAACGCGCTAATCTCAGAAACTACTGGTCCGATTTGAAAAATTCTTTCAGTGTCAGATAGCCCATTTATCGAGGAAGGTTGTAGACTATAAATTATATCATCACTCTAAAATTGAATATATTTTTGGACGGTCGAAATCGCGGGCACAGCTAGTTTCTTACAATTGGATCAATTAGTAGCTGTTACCCCCGACTTTGTCAGCATAAAATTAAACTTACAAGGGCCCTTAGACCTCACTAATCGCGCCCTAAAAAAATCTAAGTGGATGTCTACCAACTATAAACTACATTCCAAATTTTATCTTTGTACGTCTCGCCGCTTTCGAGATTTCGTGAAAGGGGATCCGGTTTCCCTTTTACATATATACAGATAGATTAGCGATTTGGACATACGATGTCCTGCCCGAACGTTCAGCTACTTACTATTTACTTATATCATCCTAGATTATTCCCGTTCCCGTCCCCGTCACAGACAATTCGCATTTGACTAATGTTGCCATAGTATATTGACAAATATTGACATCAGTATCTATACGATACTAACGTCACTCAATTGTTTTGTGAATGTCTCCACTAAAACTTGAACTTTATACTATGGTATTAAAGTTCAAATTGACTTTTGAGAATGCATACGAATTGTTACTATAGGAGAATAGAAGTGGCTGGCCCGTTGGCGCAGTGGGCAGTGACTCTGCTTTCTGCTCCGGGGGTCGAGGGTTCGATTCCCACCTCGAGTCTGGGTGTATTATCCATATGTATGTAATTATATATTTCTAAAAAAAATATTTGTGCCTCCTCAGATTATTTCTTATTGGTTTCACTAATTATTTATTTAAAGGCATCTGTTCATATTCAAAGCTTAAATAACATGATGTTTAGTTGTTTGTGTATTCTTTTATTTGAAATGCATACTGACCTATTTATAAATTCAGACTTTTATCGCGGCACCAGACATGATCATTTGAATGGTCATTTCAATGATCATGTAGTGAGGCCGGGGACTTTGTGTAGCTGCACAAAGTTTTGTAGAACTTTGTAGTATTCAAGGACGAAAATGTACAAACACTTTGACATTTTCTGGCGCCGGCATTAAAAAAATCTATCAGGTTAAGGACGCTATTGTCCCTTAATATTCAACATATTATTAAGCCATCAAGCCATTGCAGAAGTCATGGTTGTTTAAAGAAAAAAGTTTTCCCAATTTTTGAATTATTGAGAAAAAAAATATTGAGTGCTCGGTATCGTTATCATAGAAATGATAACGTTTAGGTAAACCGACCAGTATGTCTGCTAACATAATATATGTAGTCGGTTTTACCAAAGAGTAAACTTTGAGAAAAATGCTCTTTGGTGTATAAATATACAAGCCCAGTCTATAATTTAAACTACTATTTTTTTGTATTATATAAATTACTTTAGAGTATTTTTTTTTTGTTATTGACGTGATAGCCTTTTTTATAAGTTGATGAACTCTGGCTGCACGCACGAAAAATCATGACGCATTGTCACGTTCGACCTGATCCGAGCGCGGAACAAGCTATAGAAAAACACGATCGACCTAAGCGTTCGGCATTATCTCGTAAAATTATCCTCCGTAAACCGACTTTACAGGGCAGCCAATTTTTTTTTTATGACAAGATAAAATCAGGCAGAAGTTTCACCTCCTAAATGTCTACCTACTCGAACTTTGTTATTCGTATTGGTTTGGTAACATTAGAATTGCAAACGATTCCATTGAGATAATACACTGGGGTGGGCCTCGGCATTATATGCGGTGGTTATAAATAAAAATTTTAATCAATACTTCTAGCCGTGTTCAGAGCCGCTGCACCAGTTTCCCCTCGATATGAAATATTTATTTCTTCATTTAATCCCAAGTATGGATTTATCCGGAGTATATTCGGAGAGAACTGAAGGCATGACTTTATAAAGGCATAAGGAGACTTAAGAATTTAGGAACATATTACGAAGGCAGGATTCTATGAAAGGCATATTAAGGCTATATGAAGGCTATACGGACTGTGGAGGGTTTATGGATGAAGAACGTGGTAATAGTGATCGTGATAAGCTCATGATGACCATGTGATGAGGATTTATAGACACGTAAAATAAAGCCTTGTTAAAATTATATCAGTATTTTTATTATATATTATTTTGTTGTCGTCTCCTGATATATACTATTATTATAAAGAGGAAAGATATGGTTGTTTGTTTCCATTGAATAGTGGCTCTGAAACCACTGGACTGATTTGAATAATTTTTATATCATTGGAATCCTACATTATTCCTGATGAACATAGGCGATATAATATTTTCTAGGAAGTTAGGGATCCGTACGAAAACTTCGATAATGTAAGCTCATGCGAAACTTGGGCGGGCCGCTAGGTCAAATAATTTCTGTCCATTAGAGGACAATTTAAGTAAACGTTGTATTCCCGTTTCCTCTTCCAAATTAGAGCTTATGTTATCAGTGGCTATAGACGTGCCCCCTTGAAATAGTCTAATGCTTCACAATATAAATTAAACTATTTTTTAACGTTACGGGTTCCACTGAATATCTCAGCACAAGTTATCCTAGTACGATATCCGGGGATATATTCAAGGTGTATCTCATACTTATATATATATACTTATATAATATAAACTTTTGAATTTGAAAAAAATATGGACTAAAATGAACTTTTTACTGAAGATAAGTTTTATTTGCTACACATCTTTTCTTATTCAATAGTTTTATACACCCCAAGTTTCGGCGGACGGCGCAATGAAAAACGCTCCTGCCGGGATCTTGGGAGATTATGAAAGATTTGTGAGTTTTCGAGTGTCACTGCGGACGGTCGCCGTGAGCTTAAGAGATTTAAATCGCGCACTGGCCCGGAATGTTAGATACAAACTGATTTTTTCTGTGCATTTCCCGCTGCGTGGAAAAATGTAGTAGCATTATTCTGCCACTCGTACAATTTTCTATTTTATATTGTTTCTCCACTACTATATTTTTTAAGACGTACAACGTGCTTTGGGTATTTAATGTTCAGTCATTTTTTTATAGTATAACTATATAAAAACAGTTAAATTAGGCATTATAATTTTATTTTATTTTATTCTAAACTTAATTATACTACTACTGTGCTATTAACACCTTATAAAAGTAAAACTGTGACGTCTTCGCCGATGAGTGTTCAACTATTTACCATTGAAAGTCCCGTTTCGCAGCCGGTCCCGGTCCCGCCGTTTCGGAGATTATCCAGAACAAACAGACGGACAAACAGACAAAATTGTTTTAAGTTCCGTTTTTGCTTTAGTCATATTATGCAATTAGTAAAATAAAATTTCGACAATACTAAGACCCCCCCTTCATATTATTTATGTGTATACATATGTTAAAGCTATAATTAACGAATGTCTAGAAGGAAAAATTGATTGGAGAGATATTTTCTTAAACATTCTCTAAATATATAAATAATTATATGTAATAATTAATAATTATAAACTATTCTTTTTAAGTATAAATATTATTATTATTAGAAATAGTTATTTATATATTATGTAGTAATAATTTTTAATTAGAGGTACCGCCACGCTTACAGGCGAATTGTCGTGTCGGTGCCCCCAGGTACCAGTACCCCTTTCTCACACAAGATCGGCGTTAAGTGGCGACAATAAATTTTCTAGATTAGTCATATCAACACCTTTCATCGCAATACTAATTTCTCTCTCGTCAGCGTTCTGAGTATTCAATACTTTTTGTTAACAATTATTAATTGCTAAAATTTTTCCTAAGATTAAAAAAGTACACCATTTCAAACCGTAAAATAGAGAAAATAATATATAATAACAGGTTTTATCGGCTTTTCTAATTCATATCAATTAGATCTAAATTCAAAACAATCGCGGAGATATAAAAATGAAATCTCAAACTCGCGTTAAAACAGTCGGATGACTATTAACCTTCTCTGAATGAAAAATCCGCGCTTGAAAGTTATTTAAGACAGGAGCGGTTTCACCGTTTCATAATTGAATAATTCTATTATATTCAATTATATACTGCGGTTGAAATGATAAAAAATATAACATAATATGGCTTTTGGTTTTCCGTAGTACTTACGCATATTCCTTGACGCTTTGTTTACCCCATTCTTATTGACGTGTATGCCTGAGTAAGTTGTTTTTCAGAATTCCCTTATAATAATTATAGATTTGTTGAATCAAGAGGGAAACTCATTCACGCTTTTTTGTCATGCGAGTTAGTTTCACAACATTGTGTCACTGTATACAACGAGGTCAATAAGGTTGATAATACACGCAGAAAGAATTTTCTCCACCACGTTTAAGATGGATCAGTATATGCGTTTGTAGATTAGAGTTGTTTTCATTACTTCTGATATCACGAACATTATTACGAACCAATTTCTAACCTAGCTATTTAACCCTTTCGGACAAAAATTATATTCACCTTTATGTATGTAGGCTTAAGGCCTTCGTGAAATCGGAGCACTCTATTTTGCCTGGGTGTCGTTTTGCAAATTTGCTCGTTTGATCAGGCCTTGCTAAGAACCCTGCTTTGGACCCTGCTTATTGTTTTAAATAAACTATTGAATATTGATATAGAATACTTTTAGGTATAAGATAGCCCATTTATCGAGCAAGGCTATAGTCTATATATATCATCACGCTAAAATTGAATCTATTTCTGAAATGTATTTTTACGCGAAGTCGCGGGCACAGCTAGTATGATATAAAAAGTACCATTTTTAAAATATGGTGTGTAAAATTAGTACTTGCAGTTCTATTTATAAAATTGGCTAACGAAAAAGTGCCAATTAATGAAAATATCTAAAGGCCAGGAATTTTTTAAGTTACAGGAGGAAGTAAGTACCGATTATATTGATTTTAATAAATTAAAAGAAAGTTCTAAGAAGAGTAACTCATATTGTTGAGTTAGTCACTTATAATTATACTCATAGAGTTAGTTTATTGAAGAAGGTACCAGTTATTATACATTGATCTTGTTATTTTAAACCTATGCAATAACATAATAATAAAATAATGCATTCGAGATGTTTATAACCCTAAATGTTAAGGTGATTATTCAATTTACCATTGATGTAGGTGTCAGTTTGCACACTGATACAAGAGTGATCTTGCGAAAATATATACGAGTTTATTTTAAGATGGATTGAATTGCAAATCGAAGACGGGTTTTTTCTCAGCAAAGTACATCGAATCGAATCGAATAGTGGCATCCAGGGGTCGGCAACACGTGGTCCGCGACCCTCTCTTTGTGGCCCACGGCTGTTTTGTAAATATCAATATGACTGTCCCGTTGGCGCAGTGGGCAGTAACCCTGCCTTCTGTTCCGAGGGTCGTGGATTCCATTCCCACCTCGAGTCTGGGTGTATTATCCATATGTATGTATTTACATATTTCCAAAAAAAAATATTTGTGTCTAACAGGCGGCTGTTACCTATAACAAAAGCATTAAGTTGTCTACCTTAGGAACAGACGCCCGTGTGTCATATAGTCCTATGTATTTATTTATTATTATTTATTTATTTTCTATAAATAAAAGGTAGTTAGATCGTGGGGGTTCCGAGGATGACGTCAGATGGCAATCGGTCATCTTAACTCGCCCCACAGCCACATCGTCTGCAATTTAAACCGACCCCGATAGTAGACCGAGATAACGCTAGCAAGAAGATATCACAATAATATGACGTCATTTATTACTAAAAAAGGCCGTTACAATGGGCCATAGTTGTGAAACAAAAAGTAAAGATTACAATAATTAATGACCAGATTACAAAGGGCCAGAAATGATTAAGAGAGCAAATAGGATTACAACCAGTCGTAGTCGCTAACAAGCTCTGAGCAATCGCATGTAAACATCGATTTTACACGGTTTTTTCCTACACACAATACGAGCAGTGTCCCCCGTCTTCGTCCGCATAAAATTTAACGTGCGAGAACCCTTAAACTCCACTATCTGGCCCTATCAAGAAACCCGTTCTTATGCCGGAGCCAGACGTAGCTTCATTTGAATGAACATTTCAGTAATCATGTGTGGCTGGGGACTGTATAACTGCACAAACTTTTGTAGAACTTTGTAGACTTCAAGGACAAAAATGTAGAAACACTTTGAGCAATGTCTGCCTCCGGCATAAGAGGATGTCTATGAACTAAGAACTACCGCATTTCATCTTTGTACGTCCCGAGGTTTTTAAGATTTCGTACGTAAGTGTCCTTTCGCTTTTTATATATAAACAGAATCAAAGTGTCTGCATGTAACGTCAGAGTATCATTATTTAAATAAAGTTATGTTGTACATAAGCTATAACGAGGCTATAAATATTTTATAGCCTCGTTATAGCATCTAATATATGAATTAGAGGGGAATTGACATAATAAATACATAATTATAAATAAACACATAGTACTATAAATAGACGAGGAGGCCTCATCAGTGGTCGGCATTTGAGTCGATCGCTAAGTTAAGTTGCTCTGGCTGCGACCGGGTGATAGATGGGTGACCCATTTTTACATGGTCGTCATGACTACGCTTTGACATCGCCTATAATAAAATGTATGCACGTGTGTGTAAATCGTTTGCCATCGGTGTGCGTGAGATTTTATTTTAATAATTTAATATATTTATAATGCATGTTTTATAAAAACATTGACAATCGCAACACTTTACTCTATGTAAACTATAATTGCGCCAATTTTCATACTCATCTGTCCGTGCAATTTTCGTAAAATGGTACCGAAAGTTCTTGCTTCACAAATAAATACATACATACATAAACGAGTATCAAATGCTAAGGGTCAATAACTAGTTATTTCATCAAAACTTAAGCCAATTCATCCGTATCTCATAAAGATTGTGATTTCTTAATGAACGAAACTAATACACGAACCGCCAATGCAATACATTCCAGAGAGCTGGTTAAATCTTGTCTATGGTATTTGAACTGGTCAGACTCTGGTCAGACGGTTTTTATGTTGTTTCTTAACCCGTTTGTCCAGTACTGCGACCTCATAGGTTTTTTATTTCCATTCGTGCATCCAGGGGACGTTTGATAAGATTTTATAAGAGGGTACCAATAATTTTTTTTTATTTGGGAAACAAACAGTACAAACTAATCGAAAGCTTAACGATAATTATTATTATTAATCACTTAACCAACACTAAAGTTTCCAGTTAAAACTATGTTATACAAAAATATAACTTATTTATTAACTTAATAATGAGTTACATACTTTTCTCGTAGTTTTATTTAATTACTGGTCAAAACCCGAGACTTTGTCTGTCTTGAGTTCAGTGAATTTGTCCAATTTTGAAGATTTTTCTTGAGATAAGTACTTATTTGGGAATATAACCGTGCACTTGTGGAATTTCGCGAAACAACTTCTGTTTTCGAAGTATTACACACTTTAAAGGTAAACCAAAACATTATTTTCGAGGGTTTTAATATTGTAGCACTGAACCCTAATTCTTGTGTTATATATAATTAATCAGCCTATGATATAATACGCTATAAATAGCATCAGCTGCATGCACGTAAAAGTCCTGCTGAAGTCGGTATATCCGTTTCGGATATTAACAAAATATTATAAAAGTTTTTTTCTGACCGTATACATATAAGTATACTGTAATCCCCCCTATAAAACGGTGCTCTTATAACGCATTAATATTATTCTATAATATTTAATATTCTATAATATTTAATATTATAATATATTTATATCATTAGCTAGGGGCCGTACTAGCACGTTGTACAAGAGTAGTCCTACAATGCGTTTTCCTATAATGTGGAATAAACCTAGCGTGTTGTAGAGAGGATTACAGTATATGGATTTAATAAAAAAATATTTCATCGATATAAACTCACATTGTTATTTTATTTATTGGACCTCACCATATAAGGCGTATTGTTCGATAAGAGGGTCATTATATACAAAATATTTATCATTGCAGTACGCATAGATAATATAAATTACCATAATAAGTATAATTGGTACGCCTAACTAATTGTTCCGATAAGCATCCGGTCAATGACAATTCAACCTTTATGCCGCATGAAAGTCGAAATTAAACTATTATGTGACCACGACATTTTTTTTATTATCGATTAGCGAACCTGGCAGACGTTGTCCTGCCCGAACTTACGGTTACTTACCGTTTACTACATTCTCTTATCCTATATTATTTCTGTTCCGTTCTCTTTCTCGTTTGCGTTACATTGAAAACGAAAAAAAATGATATGGTGCTTCTGAATTCTTAGATTTTCTAATTTTCCGCGCAGTTTTCTTATTTTTTTCTTTCGTACGAACTTTCTCGTGACAATAACCAACACAAGAAGAAAAGAATTAGCGAAATCGGTCCAGCCGTTCACGCTCGATGTCGTGATTAAGGGAAATTGGGATTCATTTTTATATTTATATAGATAGATTAGGTCTTTAATTTTATTGTTGAGTTCATTTCGTCTATATCTCAACGCCTGAAGACCGAGGTCCTCAGCCAGTGCGTTCTACGCGTAATGACATACGAAGCCTAGCCACTGACTGTACGATTGGTCCAGAAATTAAAGATCGCTCAGCGGGTTATGGGAAAAGCTATGCTAGGTATTTCTCTAAGGGATAAAGTCCAGAACGAAGTCTTTTGCCAGAGAATGAAAATTACCGACATCTCATGGGCCGGTCACATTAGTCGAGGAACTGATGGAAGTTGGAATAGGAAATTACTTGAGTGGAGACCACGTCAATCAGATGGACAGCCTGTCCGTTTGTCCCTTGTTTTATATAAAAAAGTAGCTCTACCAGAAATTCAGAATACCTAATAATAAATCTATAATCAAGAAATCAATCATTATTACTTCCTCTTCTCTCATACATATAAATATGCTATAAGCATATTAAGTATCACTAGAGATCCTTCGAGAGAAATTCGCACACAAATTTAGATTTGCGTATCATATGCTTATATAACAATATGTATACACAAATTTTTATTCCTTGAACAACGAAATTGTTATATTTGACAATTCATATATATATATATATATTAGGTGGTTATGATTACTCTTTGACATTTATCCATCTTGAGTACAATGTTTACATGCGTGTGTAAATCGTCTTGGTGTGCATGTGGTATTCAATCTCTCCTCTATATAAACATATTTGGCGCCAAATTGGATACTCCTCTGTCCGCGAAATTTTCGTAAAATGGCACCGAAAGTTTTCAAGTGCTAATATATAGATAAGCTTCAAGTGTTAATATATAGATAAGCGCTTACGTAGTAAAAGCTCGTATGACGCACGGATCATAACGGTTGTCATGCAAGAGTCATTTGGAGATTATATTCCGCCCTTGTGTATATAGTATAAGGTTGCCAAATATTTTCGTTATATGCCCACAAGTTTAACTAAACATTTTTATAGCGGCCTATAACAAATGGCAGTAGGTTGACCATGAGTCCACGTCATCATTCTCTGATTTGATTTTTGCTATGCCTTTTTTTTAGCCCCCAACGCAAAAAGAGGACAGTTATCACATTAACAGTGTCTGTATCTATGTTTGTAGCATCATAGCTGCAATGAACTGATGTAACCAATGAACTGATTAAAATGGCCAAAAGAGTGACAGTACACGCTTATATAGAAGGGTTCCGTATCTGAAACGCTATAAACGCGTTTGTTAAATAACTTCAAAAGTTTTTGTCCGATTTCGTTCAGAATAATTTTCCTAATGAGTTTTTAGCATCTTCTATCAATATGGAAATTTTCAAGTCTCTACGTCTAATAGTTTGAAAATGCTAGGCAGGGGATCATTTTACGGGCAGACGGACGGACGGACAGAGCGAAATTATAAGGGTTCCTTGTACTTTGGAACTCTAATAAAAATGCTGTTTTCATTGCTTAGAAGTTAAAGTGATTGAGATGGTCCTTAGCTACAGTTTATGATATGCATGAAATACTTAACTACTTTACTTGAATTCGCGAAAGAATACGAGGTAAAATTGGTGCAATGCTGTTACCCGAAAGCTTCACCGTAAAAGGTTATTTGTACTTTACCAATAACCTTTGTAGAGTCTATCTCCTGATGATGTTTCGGTGTTTAAGCGAAACGTGCGTTGAGGCACATCGGATATCAGTGTAGTACTGTGCTTTGGTGGCGGATTCGATGGTGTAGCTTTCGGGTTGCACCATGCACCGATTTTACCTCGTATTCGTTCGCGGATTCAAGCAAAGTAGTTTAGTATTTCATGCATGTCATGAATTTCCGCAAAGTATCACCTGCCTTTATCAACTATTTATGAAGATCTGTTCAAGCGTGTCAAGGTCATCAGCTTTTTTCTTTAGCAGTAAAGGCAGCTTTGCTAACATCGTTGAATCGGTTATAAAATCGTACAGCTGTTTGTTCGACTCGATTTTTTTCCTTTGTTCCTCAAACATATAAAAGTGCGATCAAAAGGTAATTTGGTAATGTATTTAAGCTCGGCTGTCGGCTATTTTTGGTGTTTAACGCACACGCCTGTTTAGTTTGAAATGTGTTTATAGTAGGTACATTGTTCCGTCTTGTGCTGTATACGTTACTAGGAATTGGAAATAAACCCCATAATTCAAAATATTATTAAGTACTACTGATCGCTGGCTGGCCGAAATTAGGCCACAAATCTTTAGATTTTCGTACCCCATGCATAGGCATCTAAAGCTATATACTATACCAGCTGACCCGGCAGACGTTGTCCTGCCCGAACGTCAGGTTACATACTTTTTACTACATTCTATTACCTATAACATTAATCCCTGTTCCCGTTCTCGTTCTCGTTCTCGTCCCCGTTCCCGTTCCCGTTCCCGTTCCTGTTCCCGTTCCCGTTCCATTTCGCTTTCGTTTTGCCATTCCTTTTTTATTATACAAACCTTATCCTAATAATAACGAACACGACTAATAAGAAGTTATCCAATTTGGTGAAATCCTTAGGAAGTTATGCAAGTGCATACATTTGATCGACACGTTTTTATTTGTGACTATAAATTGAGCTGTAAGCTATTGTATCTTTCAAGTTGGATCAAACGGCATATGATGTGTAAATTTGATTAAAGTAGATTAAGCAGTTTAGGAGTACATCGCGGACAAACAACGTGACACGTAATTTCAATATATTAAAATATAATATTGTTATGCTTAGTACAACAATATTTTAAAATTTAATCACATTAAATGGCATATTTAACAAAATACATTGTTATTTTGTCATCATTATGCTTTGACACCATCCTATATATAAAGAGTATGCATGTGTGTATAAATGGATTGGCATTCGTGTGCGTGTCGTTTTATTTTATTATAATAATTTAATTTATTTATAACTTCACTTTCAGCTTTGACATTTTGGTACAAATGTATATACCTACTAGCGGACCCAACAGACTTAGTCCGTCCCGAACGTTGGGTTACTTACTATTTATTACATTCCTTATCCTATAACATTATTCCCCATTCCCGTTCCCATTCCGTTTCATTTCACTTTTGCTCTTCCAATCCTGTTTCATTATTCAAACTTTGTCCTGACAATAATGAACACAGCAAAAAAAAATATGCAATTTGGTGCAGTCGTTCGGAATTTATGCACGTGCATACATTTCAGCGACTCATTTTTATATGTGACTATAAATTGAAATGTAATCTGTCCTATCTTTCAAGTTGGATTAAACTGCACACGGTGTGCAAATTTGATTAAAATCGGTTTTGTAATTTAGGAGTCCATCGCGGACAAACAACGTAAAAGCGAAGTATGACCAAACACCGCGGGACTTATAAAGATGAAATTGGCAAGGAGATACTTTTTAGTTAGTAGACGCTTAGAACGGACTTTTTGATAGGGCACGATTTAGAAGGCCTAACGTTTTACAAAGTTTCATTTAACGCAGACGAAGTCGCGGAAAACAGGTGGATTAAATATAATACGTTGATATGGGTTTGAAACAGTGAAAATTATTGTTGCATTTTTTTTTTAACTTATATTGTACTTATTAATATTAGATGATCCATAAATATTATATGAAAAAATAACTTATTGTCAGAGACACTTAGCTTTTTTAATGAAAATTCTAACTTCTTTTTGGAATATCTTAATTCAAAAAAGGTACATTTAAAAAGTTTTCTTTTCAGTTATGATAAAGTTTAAAGTGAGAAAGAACTACAGAATAGCACTACCGGATTTCTACTCATATAAAGCCTACGTGTACATTCATGATAAATTTGAATTTCAAATTTTACGCTTCGCTAAAATTTTTACGAGGTATCCTTGGTCTTTCACCCTTCGTATAATGTGAAGTGATAAATTGTGCTTTATTTTTATTACTAGCGGGCCCGGCAGACGTTGTCCTGTCCGAACGTAGGGTTACTCACTATTTACCACATTCTATTATCCTATAATAGTATTCCCGTTCCCATTGCCGTTCCCATTCCCGTTCCCTTTTCCTTCCCTCCCTTCCCTTTCCCGGCATGTTCCTGTTTTTGTTTCTGTCCCCGGTACCGTTCTCGTATCTTTCCTAATATTTTCGACAATTACCCGTATCAAACAGACAGACAGACACGTGCAAGAATACAAACCTTTTCCTAACAATAATGAACATAACAAAAAAGAATTATCCAATTTGGTACAGTCGTTCGGAAGTTATGGGCTTACATGCATTTCAGAAATTCATTTTTATTTATATAGTTTATTTGGAGCCTATTTTGTCCACAACAGGGAAAAGGCTTCTCTACCCTCATTCCATATGGTTCTGTCTAAGGCTATGCGTTAACTATCTCTATTCTTTTCATCTCATTCTTGGTCTGCCACAAAGCCGTTTTCGATCTGAGGGTTCATAAAGTGGAGATTTTGGCCCTAAGATCATCCGACGGGCAGATATGTACAGTCCAATCAAAAATATTTTTTCTTCATCTCTTACTTTGTAATATTATTGTTTGCTTGTAACTTAGTTATTCAAGATTTACGAGTATGTTCTATTTTTTTTGATAAGCCTACAACCGTCAGTGTTTCTTTTTTATGTTACAAGGGGCAAACGAGCAGGCAGCAGGCACCTTAGTGCTTACTGACGCCCATGGACAATCCAGAAGGCTAGCAGATGCGTTGCTGGCCTTTAATGACTAGTTTAGGTCACCGGAAAGTCTCACAAACCGAACGAAACGCGACAACAACGGTTCGGCCAGCCTTATAGATGTTTACGTTCGTGCCTTCGCCTAAACATTCACATTCAAAATCAAAAGTTTAAATC
>JANCMC010006334.1:0-14406 GCA_024363005.1 Charaxes varanes
AGGACGGCAGCCCCGACGCTACAGACTGCTCGCTGACTGCTCTAGTTCAGGTAGGTGTCCAAAATTATTCATCATCATCCACCGTCTTTTTCTCTCATAACTAAGTATAGGAATCTCCCTTTTCGTGTCCCTCTTTATGGTACCGAGCTAATATGGACCAGATTCGATTCGCGGTAGATATTATGTCTTAGTCCCATCTCGTTACTAGACGACCGCTTTCCTAGCCTCGGCCATCACTTATTCTTAAATTATTCTTAGGTTAAACCTTAAAGATAAAGTATTGTCTTTGAGTCCGATTTAATCTTCTGCCTTTCGTGGTGCCTCAGAGGTTGGTCCATCTCCCATAGTAGGCGCTTCTGGTGTATCAAAATCCTGCTCTAGGACCTCAAAACAGGTCACTTACTTCTTCGCGACCTCACCTTCTTGTAGATTACACATCAGTAGACCGATTTTTTTATGCCTGGCCACCGTCTATGCCTTGTTTGTTCTCTGGGGAATAAATACTTCGTTCAATACTTTACCGAGGTCCGTAATGACAATATATCATTGTGTATGGCTTCCTTTATGGATCACAATTTCAAGCCCAGATCCCTCAACCAAGCCACTGCTGCTAGTGTAAAAGTGTGCAGCTTAGATATGCTGCCAGGGAGTAGACGTAAATGTAGATAAGAAATAATACACCCAGTGTTCTTAATAAATAACCTTTCACAGGGTTACGTGAGTGAAATAGAAGATCTCCGCGCGCAGCTGATGGAAGCCAACGCTCTGTACGAAGCCAACAGGCGGCGGGAGGCGCGCACCCGCCACGACTCCTCGTTGTTGGACGCCTCCACCATACTGGACGACGCCAAGAGGGAACTATACAAGGTGGGTCTTCCTAAGAAATTTCACGTAAAACGTAACAAGATATTCGACGTAAAACGTAATTCTATATTCGGCGTAAAACGTGACAAGATACAGATACAGAAGGCGGTATTGCTTGAGACGGCACGTATTGGCCTTTGCGGGAAAGAAGTGGATTCAGGTGGGTCAGGAAAGGAAGGTGTGGTTAGAAAAGGGGGCCTTTGCTCAGCCGTGGGACAGTATAGGGTAATTAAAAAAAAACAAGGTGCAAATGCGCAGGTAGTTCACCTAAGTGACTACCGACGTCCATGGACCACCACCACCAGGAGGCTCGCAGATGCGTTGCCGTCACTTCACGCCAATCTAATGCGAGAAAGAGGTACTGCTACTACGCCGGCCTAGTTTGGTTGTCGACCAAAACATCATAGACGTAGAAATGCGACGGATCTCACAAATATTATATTTTACTGTTTCTTGATTAATTATGTAAGTTTCCTAGAATACTTATTTGATTTTAAATCTGTAACTTTGAAAGTTTGCATACTCGATAGGGAAAATATTATACTGATGACTTAATATTGTTATTGTGACGTAAAATAAAAGTCATACGTCATTGTATGGTACGTTGTAGCTGCTTTTGTAATTGTAAAACATCTCATAGTATAATAATTTTATAATAATTCATTTATAAAAATAAATGAATTATTATTATTATCATAGAGTATACATTAAAAAAATAATTTGCACAAATGAAAAATATTATCTCATAATAATTACGTCATTGATCTGGCACAATGACGAAAAGGACCGCAAACGCGACGCTACCTCTAAGATATTAACCGCTACCTCATATAATAAAGTGCACAAATTAGTTCCAAATTTTATATACATCTGTTACATAAAAGAACCGTATATTTTTTAACACACACAATGACAATAATATAAATTTACATTCTTACCCATCGTATAAATCATGTTTCGCATATACAAAACCCCACTTTCAAGCATTTCGGGCGGCAATTTAAAGTAAAGTTTTATTTTAAAACGAGCTCAATTCATCATTAATTGTCGTTAAGTTTCGCAAAAGTCATGTATGACAAAATTGTTCCCTTTAATAGTTCTAAATAACGACACGACGACTGCATATGTCTATCTTTTAAGATTGGCATTTAATCTTTTTTTATGCTTATCAAATATGTTCTAAAATAATGCATTATTTGTGAAGGTCTTTTTATAAACATAATAGTAATCCTCATCCAAAAAGTAAGTGATAAGAGTGGCATACGCGGACGAAGTAGTGGGGTAGAGCTAGTTATTAATAAAAGTAGCCATGGATTTTACTTTGGAATAAAATTTATAGATCATCAATCATGGAGCCTAATTCCAAGTCCAAATCATTCAACCAAGCCACTGCTACTAGTGTAAAAGAGTGCAAGTCAGATATCCGCCAGGGAGAAGGAGTGAGTAATCGTTCAATACATTTGACAGGTTGCTGGATCTGGTGCTCCGCAGTCACATTATGGTGAATTTATAAGTTTCCATTTTTAAAGGTGGTGATTCGATTTTCCGTAGTTGTTCTGGAATCGGCTTAGAGCTGTCCGCAGCTTCCTTTCGGCATTAAGACCGGGCAACTCGGGGGAACTTTGTGGGATCGGTATGGGTTCCGCGTTATGGCTTTTGTAGTAGCACCACTTCTTCTAGTAGTCCCACTTCTTCTAGTAGTCCCACTTCTTCTAGTAGCCCCAATTCTTCTAGTAGTCCCACTTCTTCCAGTAGCCCCCACGTCTTCCAGTAGCCCCACTTCTTCTATACCATGTTTGTTAGGTATTGTGTTTTAAATACCAAAAATAAAAGCAATTAATATGAGGTTGGATTTAAAAATTGCAGTAACAATTTTGGCTAAAATAATGAAAGGAAGGGCGACCGTTCCACGTCCGTGAGATAAAATAACATTTCATAATGACGGCGTCCATTTCCCGAAGCGTTTACGAGCGAGTATACCTGCCCCCGTACATTTTTATAGCCGACACAATATACTTGAGGTAAAATAATTACTGACTTACATACAACCATTCTCTTAGCGTTTAACGTTATTACCTCAACATTACGGCATTACCTACCGCTAAAGTAACTTTACTATTATCTGCTATTCTACTTCTTAACGTTATCCCTGTCTAGCACCAGGGTCTGCTTAGATTGCAGAGAATGCAGCTGTGGGGCGAGTTAAGATCGCCGATTGCATCTGACGTCATCATCGGAACTACCACGATCTCTACAACCACACGACTAATATCACTCCTTCACATTAATCGGGTCCCACTGCTTTACGTGCTTCCGAAACACGTGGAAGGTTAACCAGTGTTAGAATGGGTCACTCATCTATTACCCGGTCGCAGCAAAAGCTACTTAACCTGGCGATCGACTCAAATGCTGAATTAAGACACGGCCTCCTCGAGAGTGAACTTACACTTTTATTGTGGATAGTAATTTAGATAACAATCTTCTCCTCGTAGAGAAGGACCTATACCATGTACAGTTCTTGCAGTGGCAAGTAACAACACAGCATCGTAGGAAGTAGCGTCTTTTGGTTTCTGATACCAAGATAATGTTTGGGGCAATGCGTCGTCTTTGGAATAAAGTAATGTCATTTTTGTCGTTAGACTGATCATTACTGATGTTGTTATTCTTTCCTAATAGTCGCCATTCTCGCGCATTCCTTTAACTACATTAATTAGGGTTCCGTAGTCCTACAAGGGACCTTTACAATTTCGCTCTGTCCGACCCTCCATCTGTCTGCCCGTAAGTTGCCCCCCCTCTAGCATTTACAAACTATTAGACGTAGAGACTTGAAATTTGCCATGTTAATAGAAGATGCTAAATGCTCATTGTGAAAATTTTTAACGAAGTCGGACCACAACTTTTGAAATTATTTAACAAATACGTTTATATCGTATCGGATACGGAACCCTTCTATATAAGCGTGTCTTTAACCTTCTCTTTATCTGTCCGATAATTGATTAGATCCACTAGATCTTCCACGGATACGCCACCCTAGTCGCTATTGTCACTACCCCTATATGGTCCGTGACAGTAGTATCCACATCATGATTTTCCTTTCCATCTACCTTTATATTCTTTTACACCATACCCTTCTAAAAGAAGGTACTCTTAACTAATTATCTAATTAGAGGTAGCGCTACGCTTGTAGACCCTTTGATCTTCAGCCAAATTGGGCTGGAGCGTCCAGGTACCAGTATCTCTTTCTTACATAAGATCGACGTTAATACGCAATACTGTAACGTCAAGTGATGGTATTTTTGTCGCCTTTCCGTTTGTGAGCGTTCCCGATTGCCTAAACCCTTAATTAAAGGCTGGTAAAGACTCATCTTCGAGCTTTCTGATGGTGCAGATGTTCATGGTCGTCAGATGTTACATACTAAAAAGACAAATATATTAAATATATTATTATAAAATATAGAGTATGCTAGACTCTTCAATATCAATATATATCACAAGATATTAGTTATAATTACTTGTGACACTCTGTTAATCACGACTATGTTTGATTACTTACTAATAATTCATTAGTTGCCATTTGGAATTATGTATCGAAGCAATCAATCAGAGCAGAAGCTTGGCGCCTCGAGCTGGGTCGAAATATCTGTGTGTTACTGTTTAATTAATGTCGCAAAACCGCTGGTCGTAACAACTCTTGAAGTGTAAACCTCTCAAATTGATAAATTTGCTAAATATATAGTATAACCAGTTGTACCCCGCGTTGTCGTCCGCAAGGGTATCACTTCTTTTTCTTTCTCGTTTCCTCGCGGCTGAGGATCGTAATCACGCATGATTAATCTTCATCGTTTGCGGTTAAAGGATAATTTCTATTTTTATTATATATATTGTAGGAAATATAATTTTTGTTTCTAAACATAAACATTTCTCGGTATTCGGCAATTAGGACTCCGACTCGTTTAGTAAATTACAAATACAAAATAATTCTTTTCTATAAACTTAATTGTTAGATTAAGAGAAATCCCATGATATCTATGTTAGTAGAGGTATTATAATCGATTGACACAGATTTCAAGGGACCTCTTTTAAGTATACCTGTGGTAGAGGGTCTTACTCTTCCGTAGTAGAATATATTATGTTTGATTAAGATGTTTTAAATTATTGTATATTATACTATTTGTGTCTGTGACTTCGTATAAGTAAAATAAAAAAAATGATATATAGCCTGTAGCCTTCCTCGATAAATGGACTGTCTAACACAAAAATATTTTCAAATTGACCAATGATTCCTGAGATTAGCGCGTTCAAGCAAATAAACAAGCAAAATTTTCGGCGTTATGTATTAGTAAAGATGTGTGTGTAAATTGTTTAAAAGAGAAAAATTTTCTCTCTCAATCTTTTTTGCTATGAAAAAATGCACGTAAAATCTTTATTTATCTTCATACAGCACACATACACACAGAGATACTAAAAAACTATTAAGAAGTATACATGACGAATTTAATACAATTAATTTTTCTATTCATTTATTTTTAATTTTTTATTTCATTAACGTAGTTAAAGCGGCCCTTCGCAGTAGAAAGGTACTCATTTTAACCATAAAAATTGTTCGTATTTGAAGTGTTTGTTGTTAATGTGTATATAAGTGATTTTTTTAATATGAAGGCATAGACATTTCTTAAAGGCCTTCTACGCAGAAGTTAGAGCAGTTATCTAGGGCAACGGTATTCACTTATAATCACCTGAACTGAACCGCCTACCCATTTTCTTTCCCCTTTGTCTCATAAAAAAGAATCACGAGAGCATAGTCGCATGTTTCGGCTAGCAATTACTAAATATTGCACTCTATAATTACATAGCAGTGTTCAATTTGCGCGCGGTAATGGAGTATATAGGACGCTAGTAGGGCGTATGTGATGTTGGAGCAAGATAGACGACCTGCAATGGGAAAACAAACTTTTCAGTATTTAAAATTACATTACATATTTGATACTGAGATTTTAGGTGTGTCCTGATTGAACGAGCAGTCTCGCGAGGCTGCTAGTTTAGTCAGGACACGGCTTATAAGTATATTATTATACGTCATTACTGACAGGTTTTCTTTAGAAATAATACTAAGAGCTTAAGACTTTGTATTATTAACCGGGTCCTGATTGAGCGAGCGGCCTCGCAAGGAAGACTCGCAACTTTTGTCGCGCGACGCTGCCTCTGTCTGTAGATTTCTTGCATGCGTCTGCGGCACGGCAACTCTGAACCACACTGAATATCTAGCTCTCAGTTCAATGCCAAGTCGAACTGAGACTACACGTGCCTAACGTTTCGCTCAAGAACGTCACGAGGCAGTACGTTCGGAATTCTATCGCCACCACTTTGTACTAATGCTTCGACATACCCAAAAACCAAAACTTTTTGGATGCAAAAGATATACGTAACCAGATCACAAGCTGGGAACAAATAATTCATCTCAAAAGTCTCAATTCGTAAAATAATTGAATTAATTTAATACATTTCCATATCCATGTTGAAACGATATTTGCCAAACATACGAGGAAAAACACAGCCGTCGACAAAAACCGTCAATTCTTTGCTCAAGGCGAGGCAATGCGTGCGTTTGCCTCGGTCGAGGTACGTCTTTGACCGAGGCTTTGCCTCGCGAGGCTGCTCGCTCAGTCAGGACCCAGCTATTAGCTGGCGCAGGCGTCGGGTTTTGAAAGTATCTTACGACGTCTTTTCGGTCCATCCCTTCTCCCAATGATATGAATACGTTACCTTCCACGATGTCGCGCCTGACAGCAAGCCCAAGTTGGTACCTTGAATTATCATCCCTCAAGTCCGACGGCTGCGGCTGTTATATATAACACAGGCATTAAGTTGTCTACCTTAGGAACAGACGTCCGTGTGTCATATAGTCCTATATACCACACACACGCACACACAAACACAAAAACAAAAACTGATACTCATATTTTGGATTTGTTCAAATTATATTCATAATTTTGTTATGAAGTTAAGATACTGAATAATGCTATTTTTTTAAGTATTGTTTAAGACATGTCGCCGTAATTATGATTCTTAATGATTTTTTATTAGCGACATATAAAATGTTTATTTTAGTTATCAAACCATGTATGTAAACTGTATTTTGTGGTGCAAAATAAAGCACACGAATTAATTAATGCTTGAAGAATCATTCAAAATTATTACTGAAGCTAATTTTTATTTAGAAGTCCAACTAGTGGACCCGGCAGACGCTGTTCTGCCCGAACGTTGGGTTAGTTACTATTTACAGTTGTTTATGATCCTATAATTCCTGTTTCGTCCCAGTTCCCGTTCCTGCCAATTGCAATTATCAAAAGTCCTAAGGTTACATTAATAATAATTGGAAATGGTGGTTAAGTATTCCTAAATATTTTAATTTTCCGCGCACATTTCTTGAAAACTTTCTTTCAGAAAAACTTCTTGGCTGGCCCGTTGGCGCAGTGGGTATTGACCATGCCTTCTGCTCTGGGGTCGTGGGTTCGATTCCCACCTCGAGTCTGGGTGTAGAATTAGCGAAATTAGTCCAGCCGTTCACGCGTGATGCCGTGACCAAGGGACATGAAGATTCATTTATATACATACATAAATATTTATGTACAATTATGTGTGTAAGCAAATTTATGAATAAATAAAAACTTACCAGAACTAACAATTCGGAGGAAAACAATGTACAATCACAAGTTTCTTACAAGTGAACTAAAAACTGGAAAAAGGATCATTCCTTGGGGGAATACAATAAGGGACAAGAGTTTATGTAGTGTATATATATTTCTAGTATTTACAATCATTATATTTTGTCCATTTTTTTATTAGCCTTTACCGTCCCACCGCTGGGCAAAGGCTCCCTCCTTTTCCAACCACATCTTCCTTTCCTGACACATTTGAATTCATTTGTTTCATTGTTTGTCCATTATGACAATATAATTTCATCATTTATTTCCATTAGCAAATCTTAGAAACCAAGAGTGATATCTAGAGTATTGCGTAGCAGAATTGCCTTCGGTATCGACAGAACTATTGTTCCGTGCACAATGAGACCAAATCGCAGTGTTATTTGTTAACGCCGCCGTATCGCCAGTACTCACTCGATAAACCGTTGATGTATTATTTTGTCGCACAATTAGCGAGAATGGTTTGTTAGCAACAGATATGAGTATATAAGTTTTAATCTACTTCATTCTGTAAATACACTTTCAACACAGTTTTTACTACTACACAACAGCCTCTGGTAATGTACCGTTCTTCTACACAAACATACATCCATCCATCCATCCATCAAGGCATATAAAGTTGCCACATGATAGCAACCAACCATACAACAATCTCCAGCAATCTAGAAATCCTCTCCACAATCATCCATCCATCCGCGCATATAAAGTTGCCACAAGATCGCAACCATCCATACAACAACCTCTAGCAATCTACCGATCCTCTACACAATCATCCATCCATCCGCGCATATAAAATTGCCAGAAGATAGCAATCGTCCATACAACAATCTCTAGCAATCTACCGATCCTCTACACATTCATCCACCCATCCTCGCGCCTAACAACTAGTTATTTATATCTGTTAAGATAAACATATCTTTCTTCTACGTTCTTCTAGTTATTTATATCTTTCTTCTACGTTCTTCTATTTATTTATATCTTTTAAGATAAACATATCTTTCGATACGTTATCCTGGTCTACTACCAGGGTCTGCTTAAACGCAGGAATTTTCAAAATCTTTGGCTATAAAATACGTGAATATTCAGATTGGAATATACGATTAAGTTTAAAGCAGCTTAGACAAAGGAGGAAGCAATCACCAGAGAGTTGAGCGGAGACCTACTCAATGAGGAGGGAGGGGGGGGGAGTTCAAGATCATTTACATATTAATTCTTAACTCTCGCTGTGAGACTTATGTACCGATGTTCAGAAACTTATAATGACATCCGAACATATTGTGAGTATTGAATCATAACGTACGAGATATCACACGTGACGACGCAGGTATATTATTGTAAATATGTTCATGATCACTGTAAAAGTTGTAGGGAATCTATGCGCTCATGTCAAGGAACAGAAAAACTGCTTCTACGTTGATGAGTACGTCGTGCTGTAGCAGCAGTTACGATCTACGGCATACGGCTGACAAGCATCCTCTTCCATCTCATCACACATGTAACTGAATCGTGGACATCTGCCGTAGTGGGGGATCGACTTCCCGAACGAAAACAGCAATGTGTGCAGCGGTGGTTAAGCTGATGTCCTGGTAATATCGAGCACTGGTCGTCACGTTTTACGAGGGGACCGCCCCCTGCCCGCGGCTGGAGAGGGCACTGACTCCTCGACCGGCCACTTAATAGCCGAACCTACGTCGCTCCTAAACTATTTACATTTACTCTATATTTACCGCTTCAGCCATAAAATAGAGGTCACGCACGGGTGTCGAATACGTGACCCTCCCGCTTATGGCATTAATGAACACGGAGTCAATAAATATCCGCAGTCTTAGTGCGCCCAAAATAAAAATTCGGAGCCTAGTTTACGTCTTTATATAGTTTATCACTTTATTTAAGATGGCAAACATAATATGACCTGCTTGTCTATAGACTGGCTTAACGTAAAATTACAGATCGATTTTATTAGCGGTTTTCTGAAAGGTAAAGATACTTCCCCAGTCGGGCATCACACCTTTTCGGTATGCAAATATTTAACGTATACGCAATCAAAAGATATGGCCATTTATGACGAATTTCCCATACTAGTACATTCGCAAAGGATATCAAAACGTGAAGGGAACTTACGTTCACGTAGAATCATGAAATTTGAAGCAAGAATGTATGAAGTACAATTATAGGAAAAATTTCATAAAATTTGCGAAAAAAATGCAGTGACTTACGGAATCATTAGTGCGTGAGTCTGACTCGCACTTGTCCGATTTATTTTAAATTCATCCTTGATCAAATCGACGTGTAACTTTAATAGGATTGCCTACCACAAGAGTTAGTACATGACTGCATTTTCTACCTTTAAAAATAGCCTTTAATGTTGGATAATTATAGAAATTGCCCCTTTGTGTGATATTTATATGAAACTATAAATAATGTCAGGCGACATAAATATAAATCTCAAAAAGTTAAAAAAACGAAACATAAGTGAAAGAACTCATTTGAGTGGAACACGGAAGGAAGTTAAGAATGTTAATCTGTCAGTAGGAACTCTTAATGCCCCTGGAGTTGACACACTAAGGAACTGTTGTGGAAGTTAGGCGACCAGATGATCGGTCCTTCCTTCCCCTGGATCAAGTACAGATAATTTATGACGATCTGTTTAAATGAGACATACTGGTGTGATATACGTTTTTAGGTAAAACATGTGTTAGCTGGTAGAAGTTCCTCTGAAAATATGCCCTAATTCACATCGCAAACAGGCAATGCACAGAGATGTGTAAAGGTAATTTTATATTTTTATTTATTTCCCAAAAATAAATATAATATAATGTTACAAAAAGATAATATATAAGCATAAAATATAGCATATTATAATAAATTGGTTGGATTCTGATGCCTAAAGCTAGGATACTTGTATTATAGGCATCAACTTATAAGTTTTGACTATTTTATTAAAATTATTTTATACATTTAACTTAGAAAAAAGGCAAAACTTTTGGTACGTACAGGTATAATAATAATAAAAATGATTGCTTAATGTGTGCGCGCGAGTGTGTGTCCGTGAGTGTGAGCGGGCGTGGTGTGTGTATGTGTGTGTGTGTGTTTGTGTGTGTCTGTGTCTGTGTGTTCTCTATTTTTAATTTATTGTTTACATTATATATTACATAACTTATGCAAATCGCATGTTCATAAAACTATCAATAGTAACAAGATAATACGAAAAATGAAGATGGTAATGAAATATGAAACGAACGAGCAGTTGGCAATAATAATCGAGTGAATTATTGTACCTATTTAGCAAACATTGTGAGGTCAAAGGCATGCTAACGTCTCTATTGCTGCCGTACCAGTTTAGATCGACCCAGATGCTGATAGAATAATTTCTATAATTGTATTTAAATTTGTCCATTAACTGCCTTGTCATTCCGTTTACTTCCAATTTCCTCTTTGATTAAATAACCAAGATGTTCCATGGTATGAAATTTATATTTGTATTCAGTGCTTTAAATAATATTAAATTTTATTCACGACGTGAGAGTTCATAATCATGAGGAACATTTACAATTAGAGTAGTATATAGATGCTTGGAAACGTCCCAAGGTTTCTGGCGGGTTACTAATAAATTTTCTATTTCCTAAAGAGCTTTTGCAACACTTTTCACCAGTATAAACACAACTCTTTGGCTGTCAGTCATCCTTACATTTGGAGCTACCTCAATGAGAAGCAATGGAATAATCACAATTCGTAATGATCATCGAGAAATCTTATTATTGGCTACTTTTATTACAAAATATCAACCGGTATTTTATATTAAGTTTATGATGACTGGTGAACGAAATGATATAAACCTTCCAAAATCGTACAATTTAATATATTTTGCACAATATTATATTATTAACGTAAAATTCTTAGTAAATGAGGATTCGTAATATATTCGGTTATTCTCTCGGGGAATACACGATGCTGGTACAATGGTCAATGGGTCCGTTTGTTTACCTTGGGTTCTCGTTTCAGGGACGACTGACTCCACACAGTTACATTGTTGCCAATGATTAAATTTGCTCAAAACAAATATAACACTGTTCAGAAGGTAAAACGTTTTTGTAAATTAATCGACTGTAAAGATGTATGATTAGTGTATTTTCCCCTGTCGACTGGAACAGATATAATACTAACAGCTTTAATACTGATTGAATTCAATCTTTTCGCCTTGAAAGGTAAGGTTAGTGAAGTTTATCTCCTATGAAATTGAGTCATAGGAGATAAACTTTATCAACCTTACCTTTCAAGGCGAAACGTACGTTGAGGCTCGACAGAGAGTCCCTGCAGAGCTGAGCTGTGATAGGGGTTTCGATGGTGCAGCATTTGTGTTACAAGATTGCATCCATTTTCTCTCGATTTTATTTACGAACTGAGGCCCTAGCACCAACATTCTGAACCATTCTAAGTCGACTGTATTTAGGATGAAAATCTTCCTGCTAGGCCCAAGGGAGGCAAGTCTTTATCGCGTCACGCTATTAATCCACAATAATGCAACTCGCGCTGACACTAAGAAGGATCTACTGTAGGCGCGACACGAATATTTTCAACCTGTATAAAGTCGCTTCGTCGACTTCGAACGGTTCGAAATGTTCAAGCTAAGGCCTGTGGTTGTTTACCGCGAAACTTTGTCTGCGAAAAACTGTTAGGGCCTTAAGACCTCTTTCATCTGTATCTATAAAAAAATCCTTGCCAAATTTCAACTTTGTACGGATTTCATGTTACGTGACTTTTCACTCTTATATATGTATATATAGATTTAAGCAAAGTAATTTAGTTAACCTGATCGTCTAATATTTCAAAATTCGCCTGTGTTATATATCCTCCTACGTTGTGCATTATGTTTGAAATATATTGAAATGCATGTTCCAAGTACGCTACTCATAGCTGTTGCAACGTCCGGCGCCCCATCACGTTTTATTGCGAAAGGCTTTCAGGCAGCTGAGCTTATTATTAATGTTTACTTGCATTACACTTTAAAGTTCAAAACCACGGTTAGAGACGCCTTCTTGTTTGGTATCACGTGTTCTGTACCGTTATTTATTATTTTGTTTATGGCTGTCGTTATTAAGCAGGGCGTTAAAAGGGACTAAGCGATAAATCGTTCATTTTATTTACGAGCTTCTGTTCATATTTGATTTAAATCTCGGTAATGTACTGTTCACAATTCTTTACAGTATTATGAACACAAATTTGCATTCAGATATTTCAACTTTACGTTTCATTTTACTTATATTCACATTCGTGTTTATGTTTGAGTTTTTTTTTTGTGTTCACATTTGTGTTTGTGTTCATGGCCGTGTTCCGTTTGTGTTCTCATAAATATAAAAGCCTGTAATTTGCTCCAATAAAGTATTAGATTTGTACTTCCTATCTTGACTAATCTGTCAGGCGACATTACGTTATTACGAGGTCATCGAACAACAAAATAGAGCCATATCTATATTAGATAATATCGCCATAACAATATCCCATATTTATTGAATGCACAACTCAAGCAACGGACCATTATAATGACCAACGATATTTTAGGATTAAATCAAACTCTTCAATGGGACATCATGGTATTGTCGCTTTGAAGTCAGATAAAGCCCACTCAGTTATGACTATCTCATGATGTTATCCGAAAAACGTATGTATCAATTACGAATAGATCGTTCGATGCACAGCTCATTCTGAGATGCGTCTAATGATAAAACTCACAACCTTTTATTCTTTAACTTTAGGGGTCTCTTTTCCGACTTGAAATGAATTGATTCGTATTAATAAAGAAGAAGTAACATTAAAGAGCAAATGTCTTCCTGGGATTTGTAAATAGCTATAAGTGTATGACTTATACGTTACCGGTATTTCTATACTGATAACGTATAAAATATAGTATATAGTTTTTCGTCTGAAAAGTATAACTATGTATATATAGCGAAATGTCACCTAACACGTAATCTCGCTAAGGGCCAGTTAATTTTACGCGGACGGAACACAGCTCGTGATATAAGTCAGATTTAAATAAATATTTAGATGCGTAATAATGTCTTTACCGAAATACTACTAAAATCCGTAACAGTAACTTATATGTGACTAGCTGTGACCGCGACTTCGACCGCGTAAAATTAAGTGAAAAAATTGACCCAATTTTTGTGTGATGACGATAAAAATTTCCTCGATAAATGGGCTACCTAACGGTGAAAGAATTTTCCAAATTAGATCTATAGTTCCTGAGATTGGTGCGTCCAAGCAAACAAAGAAACTCTACAGCATATTAATATAGACATACAGTAACAAAGGCAAATTTCAAATTGTGAAAGCATCAATAAGACACTTTATGGTTAAAATACGAAGTTTCTCTTAGTAATAGATTTGCGGTAAAATCCCACAATGAAAGTTAACCGTTACAGCGGTAATGATTTTATTCTTTAAGGACGTATTTTATATTATAATTAGTTGTAGCCCGCGACTTCAACCACGTTAAATTCAGTTTCTAATTGGTTCCGCCGTTTTGCCATGAAAACGTAATAGACAGCATTACTTTCACATTTATATTAGAATAGAAATCACATTTAGATATAGAAATAAAGATGGCAGTCCATGTGCAATGCGGCTTCATTAATACCACTTTTCATATTATCTTTTCTCCAATTGCTATCTTAAGAAGCCAAGGCCAGTTTAAAACCTATCTATCTATAAATATTAAATTCCTACTAATATTATAAACGCGAAAGTTTGTACACTTGGATGTATGGATGTATGTTTGACGCTCCTTCACGGAAAAAACTACTGAATGAGTTTTAATAAATATTACTATAATATAGTT
>JANCMC010006341.1:2425-14396 GCA_024363005.1 Charaxes varanes
AAAAAAATCACTAAATAATACGGAAACCAAAAAACTTTCGGTACCACTTTACGAAAATTGCGCGGACGGAGGAGTATGAAATTTGGCACAGTTATAGTTTCTATAGGATGGTGTGTGAATGCTAATAATTTTATAAAATTTGCCTTATAAACATATTAAATTATTAAAATAGTAGCTCACGCACACCAGTGCCAAACGATTTACACACACGTCTGTACATTTTATTTTTGGAAGCTGTGAAAGCATAGTCTTGACAACTATGACAATATATCAATGTACTTTTTACTTATTTAATGTCATAAAATTATTAAATAGATGTCGTTGTACTAGGTATATTTTTTAAATAACCCTATGGTAGGCAAATCTAAAGATATGTGGTGGAATTCCGAATAGCCGTCGATCTCTAGTCGGTATAAAAAGAACTCCAAGTAAAGATTTTTTCCATATTGAGGATATTCTTGTCTTTGTTTTTATTACGTTGTAAATGAGTAAGAGAAGTAATGATTAATACAGTCATAAAGTTTTCAATTGTGACCGACGGGGGGCACAAAGGGCCGCTTGGTGAAGAGTTATGAAGCGTAACACTATTTCTCCAAGTTACATCATCGCACAACCATAAGAACTGACGGATTATTATTTCCTTTGTACTTTCTGCTTTATTGATATACCACTAGCTTTTATCTGTGACTTCGCTCGCGTTGTATGTAGTCCTCAAGTCAGTGGGACCAGATGTTATACCAAAAAAAAGTGCAAATGAAAATAGAGAAAAGCAAAAAATAATAATAATTAAAAAATGTTTTTTTTTATACATATTGCATGATATTTATGTTTTCTTTTTACGTGGTAAGGTTAAGCTAACAAGTAGGCAGTACACCTCATTATAAGTGTATACCAACACCTATGGACAATTACCCTACCAGAGGACATGCAAAATGAGGACCTATGTCCTTTTCTTCAAGGTCTTAATTTGTTGGTTCGGAAATATTGGAGGGCTCAACTGATCCCACAAAGACGCTGGTAAAGAAATATCTTGCAAGTCTGATGATTGTAGATTTTTGGACATAGAAATGATGTAGGTGAAATTTTCAGTTTAAATTAAGTGACTGCATAAGTGGCCGTAGCTTTCTCAATGGCCGTCATTAGTCGATCGATAGGTTAAGTAGCTCTTAACGTGGCAGGTTAATAGATGGGTAACCAATTCTAAAACTGGTTTTAAAATTTCCGTCTTTCTCCGTGTTTCGGAAGGCAAGTAAAAGAGTGAGCCACGATTAGAGACTGGCCCATTGGCGCAGTTGGCAGTGAACTTGCCTTCTGCCCTGTGGGTTGTGGGTACGATTTCAACCTTCAGTCCAGGAATATTATCTATATGTATGTATTTATATAGTTCTTAAAAAATATTTGTATAAAACAGGCGGCTGTTACCATAAAATAGGCATTAAGTTGTCTACCTTAGGAACAGACGTATATATTATGTCTGTATGTAATGTCTCTGACTGGTATTAGTCGTTAGATGGTGGGGCATTGGGGATGATGTCGGATGATAGACGATTGTCTTAACTCGCCCCATAACCGTCCTCTGCAATCTAAGTGGATTCCAGGATCCACTACTAGTACCAGTACTAGACTGGAATCACGCTACGTAGAAGACGATTATAAGAGTAGCGCACATTACTCATCATCCAATAAAGTGTCTAATGCTCAAGAAGTTTGCCGGCAACTTCAAGATATTTCGCACGACACAATCAATCAACGCGTGTCGTCATGTAGAGCGGATGCCGTGTGTGGTCCGCCGTACGGTTATTAATGGTAGACTTAAACAAGCTAAATGTTTCTCTCGTCATGGTGTTTAGGCTCATAATAAATCAGGACTGTTGTAATCTCGTCGGCTGCTTTAACAGCTTTCGCAATAGTTCGTGAAAAATGTTTATGCTACATGAATAAGCTATGATCGCTTCAAGTCACGTTTTTTAACTGATTCCAAAAGGGTATATTTAAGTGACAATTGGGAATATTTTGTTTTCAAGTTAGTTCTAATTTCATTCAGCAGCTAAATTCTATGTTTGAGTTTGTTAACAATTCTATGACCACTTTCAAATAGCCACAGAAAAATACTTGTCCTTATTTATGTGTACAAATAAAAGAAGATTTTGACTTGAATTTTATGATCCTTATAACTTTTCATATTTAAATTGCGAATCTACACTTAAAACGAAAATGTAATTTGCAATTTACTTCGCATAAATTCGAAGACGTAAAAGGTTTTTGTAAAGTTTGCATGAACAATTTTAATCTTTTACAGATTTATGAGAGTATTTTGTAGAGTCTGAAGCCTGATTCTTTTAATTATTGAAAATATGTATCTACTAACGGACCCGGCAAAAGTTGTCTTGCCTGAACTCTGGGTCACTTACTATTTACTAAATTCTATTATCCTATAACATTATTCCTCGTTCCCGCCCCCTTCTCGTTCCCGACCCCGATCCGTTCCCGTTCCATTTCCTTTTCGCATTCGCTTCGCAATTCCATATTTTTTAAGACAAACCTTGTCCTAACATCGCTCAGAAATGTTTCTTGTTTTTTTTTCTTTTCTAACCAAAACGAACACAACAAAAAAAATTATCCAATTTGGTGCCGTCGTTCGGAAGTTATGCACGTGCATACATTTAAGCGACTCAATTTTATTCTCGACTATAAATTGAGATGTAAACTATCCTATCTTTCAAGTTGGATCAAACTGCACACGGTGTGCAAATTTGATTAAACTCGGCTTAGTAGTTTAGGAGTCCATCGCGGACAAAGAACATGACGCGTAATTTATGTGTATAGGGATTTATTTAATTATCATAATTTGTGTATACAGGCACTTAGTTTTAAAATTTAAGGTTTCGTGGTTAAATGACATCTAACTTCTATCCTTATAATTATATTAAAAAAAAAACAAAAAAATGTGCATTAATCTCGCTAAAACTCGACAGTTGGAAACATATATATTCTGTTTGTTTTGTTTCATTCCTTTTATTTTGGAAATGACTTAAAGAAAGAAAGGAAGAGGCAAAAGGATATCTTAACATAGTAAAAATATGTATACTATACTCATTTATTCGATACTTCAGAATGCTTCAAATAGATGACGTTTGTATTGGATATTTTGACTGGCGCTTCACGTAAAATTTCTTTTTTTTAACTCTTTAAGTATTCTCCAGTAATTATTTTAGAAAGGAAAAAAAACCTGATTCATACTTAAAAAAAGTGTCTGTTTTTATTTCTTTTTTTTCCACTTAGCTGTATCGTGTATGATGTGTTTACCTCTAAGTAGCTTAACATTTTGCCTTAATATTATGTGTGTTACTTAAATTCCGTATGTTTTGGCAGAAAAGCGCCAGTATGTATTTTAGTTTTTGAAACGTAGGATATCTGATTATAACATTAAATTAAATAAATAAATACATAGATATAAATAAAATATGACACTCGGACGTTTGTTCCTATGGTTCAACTTAATGCCTGTATCATAGGTTTACGCCTGTTATAAACCATTTTTTTTAGAAATATATAAATACATACATCTAGATAATACATCAAGACTCGAGGCGGAAATCGAACTCACTACCCACGGAGCGGAAGGCTGGGTCACTGCCAACTGCGCCACCGGGGCATCTTCTGTACTATATTTAGTGTATAGTTTTCTATTTTCTATTACTGTATTTCAATGTATTTTGTAACTGTTACGTTTTATTGCTATTAGCTTTACTTTAGTTAGTATTACACTTTTGTAATTTTAAATATAAAATAAAAGATTCAAAAAAATAACATAAACAATAAAATTGAATATATTACGCATTCATTAAAAAATTGGATAATTTTTTTGAACTGTCGCCCTACATAATTCAAAAGTGCACACGTAACTTCGTCTAATTAATTCATATTTGCCTAACTTCGAGTTTCTTTTTGCATATATAATTTATCGAACTCAAAGCCGAAAATTGTAATTATGTCAGAATGAAATTTCCAATTTTGATTTTATTTTATATTTAACAATTGGAATATTATTATTTATATTTAATAATTTTAATATTGAAATGAGCTGTATATTTTATTAAATCTTTCTGATGTAACGAAATGAAAGTCCGTCTCGTAAAATAACTAACATAATTGAGGCTATGTCTAGATCTAAGTAGGCTTAGTACATGTTTACCCCCTAAATTTATCTATATATACATGGAGACTAATTCGTTATCTATATATTATCCTTTATCAAAAATAATGTATAGTCAACCAAGAAATTGGTTTGCCACGCTAAGGTCGAATGTCGTTTGCACGTCATCAATGGAGAGCAGAAATGAGGTTTGAAGCTATACTAATATAAAGTTGAAGAGTTTGTTTATTTGCTTGAACGCGCTAATCTCAGGAACTACTGGTCCGATTTGAAAAAATCTTTCAGGGTTAGATAGCCCAATTATCGAGGAAGGCTATAGGCTATATATCATCACACTCAAATTTTTCACCTAATTTTACGCAGACGAAGTCCGAGGTAGCAACTAGTATAAATAAGGAAAGACCTCCTAATTTTAATAAATAATTAATTAACACTGTGAAGTAAGTTACACACAAGCCGTTAAATATATTACGACATTCCCACACAAAACTTGTAACTTCCGTGAAAACCCGGGCTTTTCCGGGCTGAAAACTTTTTCAACATAAAAGTTGCTTAATACCTTTTATTATATAATTTCACTTACGGTTATTTTACTTTTACGGAACTCGTAAATTATACGGTAACTTTCTACTGGAATTACCTGTTACCGGGTTTTAGTAGACATAAAAGCTCGTATTTTTTGTGAATTTCGGATATCTCGGTAAGTTAAACTATTTCTAAAATTATAGACCTTCTGAAAGTTGTTGTAATATTTTTTTCGACAAAATACTACTATGATTTCTGACAGTTTAGTTTAACAATATTATAAATGTTCCTTTTTTATTTAAGAAGCAAACGAGCAGGCGGCATTCACTTAATCGACTACCGACGCCCATGAATAACTGCAGCACCAGAGGGCTCGCAGATGCGTTGCCGGTCTCTGAAGAAGGAGTAGACTCTTTTCTTGAAGATCACTAAGTCGTATCAAAGTATGTAATGCTTAACTAGTTTTGATGAGTTTCGGTATAGAGATAGACTGGACTTCAGAAAAGAACATGGACTGCTTTTTGTAGCCAAATGGATATTTGAAAGGGCCGAAATAGAGGTTAAATGTTTGTATGAAAGTCGAAGAATATAAAGCGGATGCGTTCCGTACATAATTAGTTAACTTCCTTTTAATCACACGTAGTAGTTAATTGATATTTACATTTCATGGTAATTATAGTGACAATCGCAGCTAGGGATGTTCGAAATCGCGTACCCACAGTGGAGCTAATAAGTTATGGGTCAAATAAAAAGGAAGATCCACCCCCCGAACAAAAAACATTTTTTTACCTAATAAAACGTAAATGTTTATTTAGCGTGTTTTATAAATATATCTATAAACACTGTTTCCGTGCTTTTTTTATATCGTGTAGCAACTCGAATCCATCGAAATTAAAAATGCTATAACATAAGAATATAAAAGATCATATAAATTTAATTGAAGACTAATTTGTATTCATAGATAACTTATTAGCTTCTAAGAAACTTCGATATCAAGTAAGAGACAAGCTCAATTTATATCTTAAAGCTCCTTCCTTAGAATGGATATCAATTCTATTTCTGGATATCCCTGGAATTGATATCGATTATTTCAAACTCAATGAACGTTTCCAGAGTATATTCGATATGGTATTGGAATGCGCACATCCAACCGTGGAACTGAGTTATACTCAACACTAGCATTGCTTCTTTGCTTTATCTGTATTATGTTAATTTATTTCAATGTCTTCTATGGAATTTACACAAGGAATTTGTCAATTCATCTATCTTTATATATGTATATATGTAACGATCACAAAATATATAATAGTTTATAAAAAAGCAACACTAAATTTATAAACTACTCCTTACATCTTCGATATAAAATTTAGAAAACACTTTTAATTAAAATATATATAGAACAATTAATTCATAACATTTTACATTATAATGATAGTTAACAAAACCCTTCAAGGGCATCCTTGCATGAATTTTTTTGTTTTTTTTTATGTTACAAGGGGGCAGTCGAGCAGGCAGCAGGCACCGAAGTGCCTACCGGCGCCCATGGACATCTGCGATGCTTCATTATTGAAAATTCGAAAAAAATGTAAGTATGAATTTTTCCAACTTTTTTCTTACAATTCTTTACATTCGTTCCTTTGAAAGGATACAATTGTTTAGTAATACAAAAAACAAATGTTATATGTACTTAAGGATAAAACGTTTGTTTCTCTTACAGAACCAAAATTTATTTTTCTTTTACTTATACAAGTAGCAATCCGTTTCTAAGTCATTGTTAATTATAATTATACCCAAGTCCAAACTTTTAGTTGTGGTAATTCAATATACATAAATGCACAGCCTTTAATATACCGGCGCGATAATTGGTCATGGTATATGAAAATAATAAACTGTAAATGGTTTTAAATTCCATTTGAAATACTATATATATATATATATATATATGATACGATACAAACAACATAAGGTTCTTATATTCATGTTTAACCGACTGTAATATGTAGCTATTTATCTATGACAATTGATTTAGAAAGCGGCTAGCTCAAGATTACACTTGAGGAAGCTAAGCACGTACATACAACGTACGGGTAAGTATAAACGCACAAGAAATATTCATAATTCAATCAATTACAATGTCAATTAAATAATTTATTAATGTTTATCCAACAGGTTATAGGGGGCCTATCATACAAGATCTCTAACAAACTCGCATAAACAAGTTGTTATTGAATAAAATTATAGTATAAGTACATATAGCCCAGTCATCTTAGTCAATAAACGGGGCAACTGCGGAATGAAACGGAACTGGTTGATTTTTTACAATAGTAATAGTATTTTTTATTATATAAAAAAATTTTTGTCTCTTTCAGGGCAATTGCCACAAAAAAGAGTTTCTTTGGCATAGTACGTGGTAAACGGTAAAGATTATCAAGTAATTTAACTTCGAATGTCTAAATTAAACGGACTAATTAAACATCTCAAGCTTTTGCAATCTTTATATCTCAGAACGGAAATAACAACGTATTTTTTTAATGACATTTAATTAAATTAAATTGTCAAATGTCAATGTACTCATAATTATAGTAAAATATTATTTATTATGGTTTAAGTAACTGTGGTAACATAGTATTAATATACCTTATTATATATAATAATAATAATGATCTATTTTTTTATATATTTTTAAATATTTTTATTTTTGTAATAATATTTAAAAATGTATTTAAGAATAAGATATATTAAATAAATGATAGTCATAATAATAGTAATAAATTTATTAAAACCATACAAAAAATATAAAGTTTCCATGTAATACTTTCAAATTTCAGTAGACTTAATTTGGGGTATATTTTGTTTTGTGTGCGTTACATAGATGCTTCTGGAGCTGAACTAGATTAGTCTGTGTTTCAGCTGCAGTGCCCAACCCCCTAGATAATGAAATGATCTTATAAATATTATATTTTGTCAACAGTGCTAAAAGCTGCCGTGAGGATAAAAACAAACTCATAGAAGGCATATGCTGTGAAATTGAATTTCACTCGACCAAATTTGAAACTTCAGATCTCTTCAAGAAGATACGACTCTTGTCCAGACAGTTTAAACCAAAGACGTGGGTTACAGAGGATCAGAAAGGCAATCCAATAAACGACTTTGATGAAATTGCTGAAAAATGGCGCAGTTACTACGAAGAGCTGTATAACAATCACAAAGATTTTAAATTAACAGACGCTAAATATGTCAGCATGGAACTGGACCTAAGTATCCTTCGCTCAGAAATTACTACAGCTTTAATGTCTCTAAAATCTAGGAAAGCTCCAGGACCAGATAGAATAACAGCTGAAACGTTAGCAGCTCTTGGAGACACTGGAATTGACATCTTGCACATGATCTGTGACCTAATTTGGCGTAACAGAGAATGGCCAAAAGATTGGACTCTCTCTTCAATAGTCCCTCTACACAAAAAGGGCCGCCACCAAAGCACAGCACTACACTGACTTACCGATGTGCCTCAACGCACGTTTCGCTTCGACACCGAAGCATCATTAGGAGATAGACTCTACAGAGGTTATTCGTGAAGTCACTTTGTCACATGTCATGGATTTACACGCAAAGTAACGCCTAATTCTATCAGTTATTAAAATAATTAAGGCAAAGCCTAAGTCGTGTCTAGCATTATCCCCTTCAATTAAAAGTAAATCTTAGGTTGGAAGTACTTGAAATTATTATTGCACAGTCTATGTTTATCGTATTTTTTAATTTCTTTATTATGGGCAACAACAAGAAGAATATACAAAAATACAAGAAAGATAGTTTACAAAAGTAGGTTATAAGTAACCGCAATTATTGGAGAAAACAACATGCATTAAAATATGTTGAATTCACAATCGGTTAATTAAAAATTAAAAACCAAATTCAAACTTCATGTAGTTTAAAGTAAAAATTAAATTAAAACCAAAACTTTAATTATGACATCATTGTAAAGTCTCTAATATTCTTAATATTGCTATAATATTTACAGTGAACTTAACTTAAAATAGAAGATAAATTATATACGTAATAAATAAACTTATTTAAAATTAAACTAAAAAACATATTACAAAACAAAACTACACGTTAAAAAACAAAAATAAGTCCATTGTAAATATTACAGCAATATTTACAATATTAGAGACTTTACAATGATGTCGTAATTAAAGTTATGCGTACTATAACTAAAACTAAAAAAAAACTTAAACTTAACACTAAAATTAAAAAATAGATGTACAAAAAATTTAAGACAATTAGGTTATTGAAAACCCAACAAACGTAACTTAATGAAAGCTTAATGAACACACTCAGTAGGAGAATCAAATTTATTGCAAGAAAAAAAGTTGGATGAACATCGTGGCGTATGTAATAGTAATTAATATAGAATCCTAAAAAACCAACTTTTTTCACTTGTGCTGGCCTTTATTAAACGTTTCTTGGAAATATCCTTATATGTCCACTCCTCTAGTTTACCTCCCTGAACCCACACAATCTCACAACTCAGTGACATTAATCGAGACCCACTGTTTTACGTGCCTTCCGAAACATGGAAGAGGTCGGGTTTTTGAAAACCGCTGTTATAATTGGTCACCAGTCTATCACCCGGGCGCGGTAAGAGCTGCTTAACCTAGCGATCGACACAAATACCGGCAACTGATTAAACTACGACTTTCTCTATTCCCAGATTTCTTGTACCGTTTCAAATTCATCACCACGTAACCTAATACGTTTTTTTTATATTTTACGTGTTTTTTTTTTATTGAATATCATTTGTATTGTTCAAAAAGGGTCATCTTCGCGTGTATAAATTGACGCTTCACTTTGTCACTTTCCATTAGGTGCCGGGACGATTCAGTGGGTATTAGGTTACGATATATGACTTCGAAGGGTCAGTCTTAACCCCAATAATTCTCTCTGATCTGATGATCTCAGCACGTAGCGATCAGAGAATCTTTTATGAGTATTAAAAAAAGAAGAAAAATCAACTTAGCACTTTTAGATTATTTTTTAAAGAAGTATGGGAAGTACAGATTGTTTTTAAGAGTATTAAAAGAAAAGAAGAAAAATCAACTTACCTGTTTTAGAGTTTTTTTTAAAGAAATATGGGAACTAGAGATCGTTTTTTTTGAGTATGAAAAGAAAGGAAGAAAAATCAACTTAACACTTTTAGATTACTTTGAAAAAACAATGGGAACTAGATCTCGTCCGCTGGTCGAAATTCGGCCACAAATCGTATTTCCGTACTATATGCCTATTTAAAGCGACATAAAAAATTTAAATTCTTTGTACAACGAAATTGTTATATTTGGCAATTAATATTCAGTCGGTCGTCATAAGTACGTTTTGAAACAGTATTATCAAAGAATTTAGATAGTACTTGGAGATGAAGCACACAGAAATTGCCTGAAATCAGATTTAAGTCAAATAACGTAGACGGAGCGGCGCTAGAGTAAGCACTGGCTGTTGTTTTTTGTGATTTAGCGAACACACAGCGACCAATTGACTCGATTGCCCTGACGGGAATAAGAATGGCTTTCAAATTTCTTCTACAAAAACATCAAACAGAGTCAAATCTCATGATGTCCCAGTCTTCATACTGACCTATGCGTGTGTTTATAATTCATCTGCTCAATTACATAAACATTAAGGGAATTGAAAACTAATGTCAATTTAATGTAATTATTTACTTATATTTAATAATATTTAATTTGAATTATTATCTATTTCTCATTTTCAAGTATTTTAGTTTTAAAGTTTTCAGTAGGTATACAAATTCTAGGTTTTTACTTTATTCAGTATATTCCCCTTAATATAAGGGAATCGTAATTCTACGTATTCTTTGTATTCATAAGAGTCATACAATATAAGTTCTAGGATCCCAAACATCTAGCGAATTATAGTTAATAATCGTTTCTACATCTTTTCTATACTGTTGTGGCCAATATGATGCGTTTGTCGTTACAATACCATATCTAAATTTTATTTAATCATTCCAAGTATTTTTCCGATTGTTACTTACTAAGTATAAGCAAGCCAATTCACAGAAGTCAATTGGCGTTTTCCATCATATGTTGAAAGAATAATCACTATTAAATGACTTGCAAAGAAATCCGTTGATTCATGAAATAATGAATGAAAATAAAATGTGGGCCACAGACACATTATTTCAATAGTGTAACTAATATTTTTATTTCTGCGAAAGAAAATGCGCAACATATTTCAAAGAGGGCAAATTATAATAATTTAATCAACTTATATCAAAATTATTATATATTAATAATTTATTATCGCAATATTGCGTCTATATACTAAAAAGCATGACTCATTCTCACGTTCCGCCTAAGCCAAGCGCGGAACATCCGAAAGAGAAGCACGATCGGTGTTTAAATAAACAAACAAACTCTTTAACTATATATGTTAGTATGAGATAATAAATTTATTGACGTGACAACGTCTTATAAGTCAATGGACGCCGACTGCATGCACTAAAAAGCATGACTCATTGTCACGTTCCGTCTGAGCCAAGCGTGCAAGCGCGGAACATCCGAAAGAGAGGCACGATCGGTGTTTAAATAAACAAACAAACTCTTTAACTTAATATGTTAGTATAAGATAATAAATTTATTGACGTGAGAACGTCTTATAAATCAATGGACACCGACTGCATACACTTAAAAGCATGACTCATTGTCACGTTCCGCCTAAGCCAAGCGTATAAGCGCGGAAGATCCGAAAGAGAGGCACGATCGGTTTTAGATTTCAGAGTTATCAGGTAAAATTATCGTAAGTAAACTGACTGTACAGACAACTGATTTTTTTCGAGTGTAGTGGTTGACTTAAGTGTTACCCTCTAAATATCACAGGTACGTGAGTTGTAGGCCCTGCGGCAGACATATTGCGGTCCTTACGACCGCCTGTAAATTTATTACTGAGATTAATAGGCTCTTTAGGGCCATTGAGACCGTTTCAACTGTTAAAAATATACCAAAATACTGATCGGAATAAGAAATTTATCGCGCCTTCAAAATTTTTTGTAAAACAATACTAAATTTCTTATTTTGGTACATCCACAAATGGCTTTTGCCATTTCAGTATTTGAACTGATATTTTAATCAAAAGTAAATACATACTTTTAAAACCCAACTTTGTCTAGTTTAATGAGAAAAAAAAACGAGTGTGTTTTAGACCACACGACGGAAGTAAAACTTCTTTAGCTTTTTCTACGTGTATGTAGTAGCTATATATATTAATACTTTGTAATTT
>JANCMC010006348.1:0-14396 GCA_024363005.1 Charaxes varanes
CAATACCTGCACGCGGGAGGACTTGATGGCCGCCTCCGGTCGAGCAATCGATGTCGCTACTTTTTGGGCTTTGAACACATAGACCCTTACACCCAAAATATAGTTTTGCCATTGAAACGAAAAAAAAAAGAAGACGATTGAAAATTGTAACACTTAATTATCGCCTTAACTCATTAATGGACTGATTACTGAAAATTCCCATTTAATTATCGCCTTAACTCATTAATGGACGGATTACTGAAAATTCCCATTTAATTATCGCCTTAACTCGTTAATGGACTAATTATTGAAAATTTCCATTTAATTACCGCCTTTACTGATTGATGGACTGATTACGGAAAATTCTCATTAGCTTTAGACCAATACGATATTGTCAACTGATGATTGCTACAAATCTCATTAAGGTAGGTTAATTAACACATTACTTTATAAAAAGAGCAAAAGCATTTTTCAATGGCTGACTTTATTACTACAGTTAAATTAATGACTCAAATGCAGTTTATCTGACGGATATTAAAATTTCTTTTTCGCTTGTAGTTAATATGATTTTAGAGGAGTTTCAAGCCAGTAGAAGCTTCTGCAAATAGCTCTAGAAATGTTTAAGGGCAGATAGATAGATTTGCATTACTTAAAATTTATATTATTTAAAATAACACACCAAAAGTCAAAAAAAGACAACACTTAAAAACGCCTAAATTAAAACTGAAAGAGTGAAAAATATGCAGTTTTAGAATACAACACTTTGTCTTAAGATATGTTTAAAAATAATGACATAGAATTTTCTAATAAATAATAACAAAATATTATTTATTAGGAAAATGCTTTGCAATTATTTTTTATTTTACATATTGAACAATGTTTAGGAATATTGTAATTATTCAATTGTTGATTTGGACGCCTTTGCGGGAAAGAAGTGCATTCAAGTAGCCTAAGCTGGGCTGGTGTGTTGGAGAGGGACATGGAGCTATCAAGGCTATGAATTTGTTATTGAACATTATGGAGAAGGAATCATTTTTTGTTGAAATTTATAGCCCCTCCTACCGAGCGTAAATTAAATGTGTCAGAAGTGGCTGCGATAATATCCCAGCTACGTCGGGATTAGAACTGGATTGCTTGTGTTTATGATTTCTGATTGCAAATAAGTGTAAAGTATTAGCTACGAAATAATAAAATAACTACTTAATGGCCAATAAAAAAGGCTGTTTACGGATTACAATCGTCCTATTCCAACTACCTTTTCAAACATTAAAATCTAGTTAAAGCTAAAAATAACAATGAAAAAACTAATTATGACAAAAATAATTAAGAGTCTGACTCTAGAAGACCGCAAACCGATTATTAATTACAATGATTATTAAATCCATGGAACACCAAAACCACGATAGCGGCGAACGAGTGTCTGTTAATTTGGCCGTAATATATTTAAATTTGAGTAATAAATAACGAGTATGGCCCACAAAATGTTCTGCTGCCCTGACATCGTTTATAATGATCACTCGTGGTAACATTCTGTGGTATATATTTCTGTTAAATGAGTATATAATGAGAATAACAGCCAAACGTATGTAATACGCGCCAGGTTTTTATTACTAAAAGAAATGCTGCATATATGATTTGGGAAGGGTAAGATTTTAGGAATAAGCATGTAAATAATGAAAGATGAAAGAAAGTTATTTAACACTGAAAGAATTTTTCAAATCGGACCAGTAGCTCCTGAGACTAACGGGTTCAGGTAAACAAACAAACACTTCAGCTTTACAGTATAGATAATATTAGCTCAAGGAGGAGTTGTCAAAAAGGAGTAGGCCTTTTCTGAGAAACCTTTCTTCTTCTTCTTGTCGTGTCGATGGCGCATCAAACACTTCCGTTCCAGAACTCAGCCACGCGAAAAACATCCATTGGGGCTCGCATCTTTACATAGCCATAGCAATAACTAGTTAATAATTATTATCATTCGTTGCTGTTTTGTAGAAAGTTTAATTTGATTTTTTTTATTAACCGATTCCTGCGCCGATGTCATGTCATGACCCGACACATTGTCTAATAAATTTTTAATGTTTATATATTGTTCTTGTGTAATTTGTTATATCTTATTTAAACAGGTTAAGAGAAATTGTAACAATTTTCTACAGCACAGTTGGTTGTATTAGTTATTTCAGTAAAGTAAAACCGGGCGAGTGCGAGTCGGACTCGCCCACTAAGGGTTTCGTACAATCACGTTATACTTTTACAGGATATTTTAAGATTTATACTTTTCTTAACATTTCTTTTAATATGACATAGTCACCACCGTTTTCTTTGATGCAACAACAAAATTTATTCGGATTTTTACCTATAATTGTATCATAAGATCATCATTTTGGCAGTAGCAACGAGAAGCGTTTTCGTTCCTTTTGCAAATGCATGGGAAATGTTATATACCTTGTAGACCTTAGTAATTAGTAGTAATGACTTGACAAACGGATACAGAGACGGACGGACAACGAAGTGATCCTATAAGGGTTCCTTTTTTCCTTTGAGGTACGGACCCCTAAAAATTAGCTGCAAACAACTACAAGTTCTTTGATTGAATATTCATTAATTGGATGACTTTCTACATAACAATGATGAATCGTGTGGGTTTTATTTGCCTTTATATTATTTAAGTAGATTAGTTTTAATTAGGAATACCTATATATCTATTAAAACGTTAGTTTTATGAGTTCAAGTTAATTTCCAATGTTTTTATTCTACTACTTACTATCTTAAATCGGCATATATATTTGTATTTTGTAATTATTTGAATTAGAGAACATAATTTGATGTATTGAGTGGTCTGTTGGCGCAGTTGGCAGAGGCTCTGCCTTCCGCTACGAGAATTGTGGGTTCGGGGGGTGACTTTCAAATTTCATTTTCTCAACAAAACTAGTCTATGTTTATGACGAAGGTACAATCTATGTCTACATCAAAATTAAACAAAATTGACGCAGCTGTTAAGGCGTGAAAACTGAGTTCCCTTCACATTTATAATAAGTATGGATATATTTGTAAATTTTAAATAATAATACCAAAAAAAGACTAACTTGTTTGAATTCCTGTGTATTTTGAAATCTTTGAATTTCGTGGGCAAGCCGCGTGCCATTGAAGATTTCATCACCTCGTATCTTACAATATCGGTATGGCTAAAATATTAAACACAATTACAATTATAATTAATTATCTGACATCTGAACCGATTTATTTCATTTTGTAATATTCCAATAAGGGTAATATCATATCTCCGGTGGTCGTGGGTTCGATCCCACCTCGAGTCTGGGTGTGTTATCCATATGTATGTAATTATATATTTCTAAAAAATATATATTTGTGTATAACAGGCGGCTGTTACCTATAATACAGGCATTATGTTGTCTACCTTAGGAACAAACGCCCGTGTGTCATATAGTCCTTTATATGTGTATTTATTTATTATATGTTACCTAGATTTATCCTGATCTAGTACCAGACTCCGCTAAAATTACATACAATAATCATCTCTCTAAATAATCATCTCCCACAATAATCATCTCTCTCCCACAATGAAACGACTAATATCACTTAGTGACATTAAACGGGACCCATGGAACGCCTTTCGAAACACGGAGGGCGTATGTTTAAAAAGCCAGTGTTAGAATAGGTCACCCATCTATCACCAGGCCACAGTAAGAACTGCTTAACCTAGCGATCGACTCAAATGCAGGCTACTGATTTAGCTGCGACCTCCTCTTCAGGAAGGTGCTAATGTGGAAATGAAAGGATTATCTTCACAAAAAAATTAAAAATCATCTAAATTGGACCAAACCACACATAAGATCGGCGTGAAGTGGCGCCAATGCTGTCACGTCAAGTGATGGTATGGTTGTCGCGTTTCACGGTGGCCTAAACACGTCATTAAGGTGGTAACGCATCTGCTTGCCTCCTGGTCGTGCAGATGTCCATGGGCGTCAATAAGCACTTAGATGCCAGCTGTCTGCTCGTCTACCCCTTGTAACATAAAAAAAAACATTGAATTAAACGCGGATGAAGTCGCCAGTACCAACTAGTGTATACGTTGGATGCCTTTTATATTGTAAGGTTATCCTTTTTACAGGTGACTATTAACCCTCCATGGACAACTAGGCCATGGACCGCAAGTATTGCAAATTCATAGCCAACCTTTGAATAATGAAGGTCGATTCCCATAGTATCACATTATTAAGTAACCATCCCCCCCCCCCCGCGCGCGAAAGCTAATGGGCGTTTAATTTTTTTAATTCGACCCATTATATTGTTAAACCGATTCGTTTCGTTATTTTTTTCTTATTAAAGAATCTTAAATACCAGTTCATGCACCATTGTTATTAGATAAAGGAATGTATTTATATTTTTTTATAATTTTTTTTCACGATTACTAAGCGTGAATAGTTAAATATTTAATTTTGTTAACTATCTGTAAGTTAGTCTAACCGAATATATAAGATAGTTTTCATCTCAATTTTTGACAATAATCTAATTTCATTATATATTTACATTTTTTTTATATATACAGGACTATATGACACACGAACGTCTGTTCTTAAGGTAGACAACTTAATGCTTGTATTATAGGTAACAGCCGCCTCTTATACACAAATGTTTTTTTAGACATCCTACATCATTATTGAAATAGTCTAGCGCCGGCATAATAGCAACAACTTTGATTTTTGTTATGTAAAAATTGGCAGCCAGTTCATCTTGTTAATATCGAAGCGTTTGGACATCTGCACCACCAGGTGGCTCCTGTTATATAGAATGATAAAAATTACCAATAAATGACCACCATTGACCATGTTTAGACACGAATACGATAGAAGGGTTTTGTGATTTTTTTTTTTTTTGATTTCTGTGAATGCTTTATTCGCCTTTATTACAAGACATCTTGGCCTTACCAAGAACGGCCTTACATATAAAATTAAAACAGCATGTTAAAAACAAGCTTATTCGTGAGGCATATTATACAGTCGAAGCCTATATTAAGGTAGCTTTTAAAATATTTGACGATAGAAAAAAACTTGTAAAAGTCTACTTGAATAAAATATTATTTGAATTTAAATTATAGAACAATTTGTTTTTTATTATTTAACTAGTGGATTTGACAGACGTTGTCATGCCCAAAGGGTAGGTTAGTTACTACTTACTACATTCTATTATCCTGTAATATTAATTATTACCCGTTTCCATTCCATGTTTTCTCCCGATTTACCTGGTATCCCATCCTTAGATCCTGACTTGGTGGCAATGGGCAAAAGTATGTTCATTCGAATAAATAAAGAATTTTTAAAATCGGTTCAGAAATGACGGAGGAATTCGTGAATATACATAAAAAAACTAAACACGTCGAACATATAACGTCCTCCGTTTTTTGAAGCGGGCCAGAAAAAGTTATCTGACTAAATAGTACTAATATGCTTATACGTTATACCGGAGCCAGACATAGCTTCATTTGAATGATCATTTCAATGATCATGTATTGTGGCTAGGGACTCTGTAAAACTTTACAAAGTTTTGTTGAACTTTGTAGCCTTCAAGGACAAAAATGTACATACACTTTGAGCTATGTCTGGCTCCGGCATAACACAGACTACAATAAACTTTTTACTAAAATAAGTCAATACACCTACTTTTATAATTTCAATGTTAACTAACAGTAGATAGAAGTATATATTTGAAAGACTTAAGGGACTTTTTTTGTTTTAATAACTTTTTCAAATCAATTGTAGCTTTCAAAATGTTTTTCAATTCAAAGGAACTTGTAAAAGTCTATTTGAATAAAACATATTTCGGTTACATTTGATTATTTAAAAATAAATTCATTCAATATATTCAAAAATAAACTTCAACAACACATACTTAAACATACAAATTTACTCCAATATTTTTTTTTTTATCATACTAATACGACTACACTGTGGCAACGATCTTGTATTCTACTAAATATGTCAGTGGGTAGACTTTAAAATTATATACCTATGTCTAACTGTCGTACAAAATATTGTCAGTTATAATTTTATTTATCTCTGTAAGTGAATTTTGTAACAAATTCTTTGCGAAATAAATTCTTTAACCGTATTACTTCTTACAAGAATACAATTCTCATAAGAGAAAATTACACATTATACAATTGCAATAATATGTGCTTTAGGCGAATGGCGGTGATGATGCTGCCCATTATGCCGGAGCCAGACATAGCTTCATTTGAGTGATCGTTTCATTGATCATGTAGTGTGGCCGAGGATTTTTTGTAACTGCACAAAGTTTTGTAGAACTTTTTGGACTACAAGGCCAAAGATGTTTGAACTTTGACTTTGAACCATGTCTGGCTCCGGCATTATAATGGCTATAATTTGACACACAAATCTCAAAAATTAACAGCAAAGACGTTTGCGTTTTGCGATCACGTGACAACGGGCGTGATAATTGTATCAGTTCGGCTTTTCCCAATCACGTCTTAATTGCTGGCCCAATTTGACAGAACGCCTTACTGACCACCTTTGTCTCCATGTGCTTTTGATAACGCGATGGGTGTTAACAGCCAAGTTTATATTATAAATTAATATATAAAATATATATATAGTCATTTATATATTTACTAGCTGTTTCCCGCAACTTTGTCCGTGCAAAATGTAATTGCAAGAGCTCATGAACTTAATCTCGTCCTATCGAAAGATCTTTTTAGCGAATGTCTAACACAATGTCTAATAACTACCTTCTGATCAAATTAAATCTCAGTACGTCTCGCGGTTTTCCAGATTTCGTGTTAGGTGGCCTTTCGCTTTATATATTATATGAATTAAACAGGTAAAAACAACAGCTTCATAATATGTATCTTTTATACATTTCAGATTCCCTAACAATGTTTAAAAATATGAAAATACCTATCTCAAATGTGAAAGAGAACCCCCGATTTTGAAACATTCTTCATTGGTGCTCCACTCCTATTGGACTTAGCGTGATGATATATGGCCTAGCCTTCCTCGATAAATGACCTATCTAACACTGAAAGAATTTCTCAAATCGGATCTGTACTCTCTGAGATTAGCTCGTACAAACAAACAAACTCTTCAGCTTTATATATTAAGTATAGATTTTAAGCATGTCTGTCGATGTGTCGGGAATTTCTTACTACGCGCCACATCCCGTTACGGCCATAAATCACCTCTACAGATGTTATTTGAGATAAAAAATATTTACACACTCTCAACAGATTTAAATTGCTTCTTTTATATTCAACAACGTGCCAGCTAAATGTTATTAATGATCTTTTTAAGATGCTTAAAAATATATATAATTTATATATATTAGACGTGCTGTACAGTTTAAAGAACTTTGCTGAAAGGCGCAGTGGGCAGTGACCTTACCTTCCGCTGCGGAGATCGTGCGTTCGATTCCCGCCTCGAGTGTTGGTGTTTAGACGCGCCGTACCGTTTAAAGAAATTTGTACTCCATGTTGGCTGGCCCGGTGGCGCAGTGGGCAGTGGCCTTACCTTTGGCTGCAGAGGTCGTAGGTTAGATTTCCGCCTCGAGTGTGGGTGTTTAGACGCGCTGTACCGTTTAAAGAAATTCGTACTCCATGTTGGCTGGCCCATTGGCGCAGTTGGCAGTTACCTTACCTTCCGCTCCGTCGTGGGTTCGATTCCCGCCTCGAGCCTAGGTATATTATCTATATGTAGACATAGATCAAAGTGTTTGCAATTTTTCGTCCTTGAAGACTACAAAGTTCTAAAATACTGCGCAGCTACAAAAAGTTCCCGGTCACACTACATGATCATTCAAATGAAGCTATGTCTGGCGCCGGTATTATAAATGTGCCGTAGTAATGTGTACGTACAAGTACTTTTTTTATGTAAAATAGGCATGCGCTTGACCGCAATCACACCTGATGTTAAGATGCGGTCTGCGGTGGAACGCGCTTGCATAGGATGAACCTATTCACTCTTGTCTATCATTTAGTCTTAATGTTTTACGTGATTTAATGTTTTACTGGCGACGTCGCCAGTTACGTATCCAAACAGTTCATATTAAAATTTAGGACAGGTAATTCACTTGGCGACGGTTTGACGACGTCGCCAAATTAGAAGCGTAGCTACGATTTCTACTGCCTACTCATTTAGCAACCGCAGATATCCATGGCTACGTAGCCGGTGACGTCGCTATGGCGTCTCGGTGAGGTAGGAGTCTTAAGCAGTTGGTCAACATAAAAGATGAAAAAAAATTGGTTTTATCACCAGAACTAATCCTATTGAAAATGGATTTTAATCGTACACTTTTGGATTTTACAAATGATTATTTTGCAAATTTTCCCCCTAAAATTCTAATGCAGTTAATTAAAGTATAACATTCTTTGTGAAGGATTTAATGAACTATTTAGAACAAACTCTGGCCACATTATGAATACGTAACTCACTACATAAGAGTCGTCTGCTTCCATAGATATGCTAATTAACCTCCTTATGTAACTTTATATTCATCTTTGGAACACATTTCGAATTTCCACGTTCCTTATTTTTTTTTACTCCGCTATAATGACAAATTTTACTTCGTTTTTAGGGTTCCGTAAAGTCTTATAGTTTCGTTCTGTCTGTCAATCCGTCTGTCCGACCATGTCAAACTTCTACAATTATGAATTTTAGGTAAAAGTTAGTACTATAACAATGCAAATAAAAATATTTCAGCGCCTTACATTTAAATATAGCAAAACTTTATGGACAAGAAACGTCTATTACCCACTGCCAGACGGAAATAACCGCTTCTTAGATTCGACAAAATGTATATTTTATAGCTTCATCCACCACAATTCTCTTCTCAGAATTAAGGAATTAGACCAGTATAAGCCTTTGATGGAAAGGCCTGCCAGTTTGGACTTTAAAATGGATAGTTATTTAGAAATAAACGTACATTTCAGATTAATTATTGATATTTTCTTTTTTTTTATGTCTGGTTTACTTAAGGTTCTTAAATCTACTTAGGATTATGCCAGACCCATAAAAAATATATACTTCTTACATAACATATAAGTACATAAGTTATATATGTATATTAATTTATAAATGTGACAAGCAAAATACACTACATATATTTTTCTAATCTGAAAATCAATTCAAACAAAGTCATAGCTTGGAAATCGGTCTGGACGAAATAGATTGCATCGTGCCAAAATCCTTTACATTTAAGTTATATTTCTCAACCAAATACTTCGTACAGCTTCATTTATCAATACGCTTACTGTTTATTTATTTATTGATATTATTTCAAAATAATTTGACTCTTACAATGTTTTTCAGTGCAACATAAACCACAGTCGGTTTTTCTGTGCAATTCAGATTATTAACGGTTAAACTTCTATACAAAAACTAAAGCATTTACTAAAATATATAATATATCTAAATATATAGATATTTTTAATATGTAATAGATAATATATACGAATGGATTAAAAATTTCACTTGCCACAAATGGATATATTGTGCGAACATAGGATTATGAAATAGATCATAAACCGTTAGACAAGAAAACAACTCCTTATTTAATAGGTGATTTGTTAAATTTTATTACCCACCTTATTAATAATTCAGTGCAAAAAGATCGCGGGGGTTCCCGGGATGACAATTTAGGTATTTTTTGATAATATGTAAAAACCCGAAACAGGGGTTGGAGGTTGGTCAAATCCATCAATGTGTATACCTACAGAAAAAAACCCTTGCTAACAGTGGGAAATATGTAATCATAGGTAGTATATTAACATTACAAGTCGCTATTTAGCAAAACGTAAGTTTATTTTTCGATAAAGTGTTCTAATCTACATGCCTTTTTCCTATCTTATTTGGAATGGAGTGACGATAACCTGTGTGAAGCGATCTATCAACGATTATAAATACAAGTACTTTCTCCGGTAGCTATATATTTTTTTTGTTATCTCGTTATTTGATCAATACAATAACATCAGCGCTCGGCGACATACGTATGATTAAGAGTCATTCATTTTCTTAGTTTCATATATCTAGAATCTACCGTGCGACCCAGTTGGAGGCTGCAGACACGATCTCGGTGAAAGTGAGAGATGTTTCTTTTGCCGTGCGAATGAATGTATAATGCGAGAGCTACCAGTATAAATATTTCTTGGTCTTATTTTTGCGGCCATTAAGATTATTTTTGACCGCGACCTGCCGTAATTACAGAACTATAAGAATGTTTAAGAAATAAAGGTCTCCAAGAGCGTGTCATAGCACGCTTAAGTAGAAGGGTTCCGTATCTGATACGCTATTAACATATTTGTTAAATATGTAATTTCAAAAGTTTTGTCCGGTTTCGTTCAAAATCATTTTCCTAATGGATATTTAGCATGTTCTATCAACATGGAAACTTTTCAAGTGTTTATTTCCAATAATTTGTAAATCTTTGCGGGCGGATAGACTGAAGGACGTATAGATCGAAACTATAAGGGTTCTTTTTAGGACTACGCAACCCTAAAAATTACCCAAATTTACACTTCTATGTATTGTTTATAATTATAGCTCTCCAGTAAACGGCTAGTTACTATCATGTGAGAAAGAGGTACTGGTACCCGGACGCGCCGGCCCAATTCGGCTACAAGCTTGGCGCTACCTCTAATTAAAGTAGTGAATGAATCTTCATGTCCCTCTAATTCATGAATATCGTGACTAGACCGAGATAACGCTAGGGAGAAGTAGAAAGAAGTGGTCCAGTACCCAATTATCTATGTAGTATGGCGGCAAAGAGTCTGCAATCAGATGACGCCATCGTCGCCGATAAACAGGTCTGGAGTTACCTCGGAAAATTGCGCTGGAATAATATTTACCTTGCTCTTGAATGAGGACAATTAATTAAACTCTACCTCAATTTTATCAGTATTTTAGAATTCACCTTTAAAACTGTCCGTTTCTTTATCAAATAATGCCGGAGACAGACATAGCTTCATTTGAATGATCGTGTAGTGTGGCCGGGGACTTTGTGCAGCTGCGCAAAGTTTTGTAGAACTTTGTAGTCTTCAAGAACAAAACTGTACAAACACTTTGAGCTATGTCTGGCGCCGGCATAACAATAATCCTGGCAGATATCTATACTAATATATAAAGCCGAATAGATTCTTTATTTGTTTACTTGAACGCACTAATCTCAGGTGCTAATACTGGTTCGATTTGAAAAATTCTTTTAGTGTTAAATAGCCGATTAATTATGGATGGACGATGGACCGACGACATAGTTAGGTAGCAGGAAACCGCTGGATGTCAGTCGCGCAGACACGATCTCTTTGGAAGTCTATGGAGGAGGCCTATGTCCAGCAGTGGACGACAGCGGGCTGAAAGAAGAAGAAGAAGTTGAAACAGAACTTTTGTGCTGAATTGGCCTATCTATACGTTAATTTATTTAATAACCTCTTTATTAAAACGTTCAATGCGAGAATAATTTCTTAATGTTGAAACAGAACTTTTGTGCTGAATTGTCCTATCTATACGTTAATTTATTTCATAACCGTCTTGCTATGGATCATGGTCTGCAAAGCTTTGAGTACAGCAACATTGTCCTTTTCCCCACCGTCCTCAACATAGGACGTCAGCTGCAGTACTCTGAAATAAGTTTTTTTTTTTTTGATAGGTTTATTAAACTGGTAACAACAATTTTTATTGTTTTTTTTTTTTGATAGGTTTATTAAACTGGTAACAGCCATAAACTATATTCTATAACAAAGAGTGCCCCGGTATGGGGCCGTTACCTACTAGAAATGAACACAACTTGCTTTATAATTAAAAATTAATTCACAACTAAATTCACTTAATTTTACGTTCGTGAAAAATTTAGATAAGACGAAAATGGAACATTGCTCGATAAAAAAGCTCGCACTGTAAAATCGCCATCGTGTGGACACAACTTGGCAGTTCATACGTTCCATATGAACGATTTTTTAACGCGCCGTAAAAAGCTCTCGTCTCTCGTGCTTAATGATACAGGCAGCTTTGCTTGAACGTCCTCTATCAGCCATTCTAACAATTATTTCGATATCTCCATCCAACACTGAGATACTAATATGTTTGTCTTTTAAACTATGTTTTTAGTTAACAAGACAAAAAAAATATAAATAAAACAACATTTCAATATAATTAATCAGTTCATTAACTATAAATAAAATGCATAATTTGTTACTATTACGCCGTTTTATCGACTCATATGTAGGCTAAGTAGTAAATGACAAAACGTTTTTTTCGATTTTCCAAAAATCTGGTTTTCTGAGTTAGGCCAGTTTATGATTAAGCCTACGATATCTACATTGCATCCACGCGAAGCCGAGGCAGATTCGCTAGTAAACAGTAAAATGTTATAGAAAATTTACTCAAAGCTCAAGATCGTTCAACAAACAAAATTTTGCAAAAACAAACCTGATTATTTCATGTATTTCGTCGGCCATCCGTTGCGCGAGATAATTTCTGTTCTCTATTCCGAATGACAACGTCATTCCATTCTTCTTATAATCATAAAGAAGTGTATGTCACCAGCCAGTACATTACATTTATAAAGAACTATATTTCTCTGGCTCCACTCGCTTGACCTTATATTTTTTCCTCAAAATGTAACATAATATATCCTTACTTGATATTATAAATTTCAAAGTAACTCTGTCTATTACGCTATGACACCTAAACCACTACACCAGCTAACCAACACTATGACTTTCGTTATAGAGGTAGATTGGACCTTGGAGAAGAACATAGGCTACTTTTTGACGTGAAAATGAAATTCGAAAGAATTGAAAGTTTGCTTAAAACAAACTTTCGACCCCAAGTTGAACAAAGCAATGCGGACGAATTCGCGTGTTTAATCTAGTATTTCTTTTAAAAGAATCTTGTGAAGCGGATTAATACACTACATACAATAGTTCTACATCACATTAAAAGGTTAAATTCGAGTAAAAATTATTGTCCCGCCGGCGTACAGTTTTATACTAAGGGCAAATGGCCAGGAGAAAATGGATTAAGCATTGTGTTTATTTAAGGTAGGGTCGGAAAAAAAAACTAAATGATATATTGTATTGCCAGTTATAGATTCTCAATCATTACGACTTTCTTCTACTTCTTAGAATTCTTTCAGCAACTAACTAAAAGAAAAGAAAATAACTAGAGACTAGACTAAACTAGAACTGCAGTAGAAAATGAACGATGGTTAGGAATAATCTGTCACGAGTCGTACAAAAGGTCCTCTTAAGTAACGTAGTTCAGCAATGTGATAGTATGTTTTTTTTTTCTTCATCACTAGCTGTAAGCAGAGGAGGTCAGATCACTAGGTTAAGTTGTTCTTGCCTCGACCGGGTGATAGTTGGGTGAGCCATTCTAACACTGGTTTATATTTGATATTCGACCTCCTCCGTGTTTCGGAAGGCACGTAAAACAGTGGTTAATTTGTACGATTGTACATTATTTTCGTGAAATAATAAATCTTTGTTTTATTATTGTACGTAACGTAGACTTTGATATTGGGTTGATGACTTAAAAAGTATACTAAGAATTCGATTCGATTCTTGACTATTTTGGTAAAAAACTAAATCATAAATATATTTTTGGGACTTTTGTGGATTTAAAGGAACTCCACTGTATCGGCAAACGCTTAAAGTGTTCTTTAGGAATAGATATTTAGATATTGAAAGGAAATTTTTTTGTTCGTCCGCTCCATTTAGACCCTAAGGCCACGTGATTCCCTCCGCGAAAAAATTAAAGAGACAGATATATATACTTACTGTTGCTTCACAGTCTTGAATAAACTTGTGACTCTGTTCCTGAGATTGAGTAAGGTACAATAAACATTTGTGGACACGAGTACACCTATATTTAAGAAAATTTCTATTGTTAAATTTAAGTGTCATGTCAAGAACACGCTTATTCCTAAGGCGTTTTATATAGTCGAAGGCTATATTAAAAGTAAAACAACTTCGAATTTTGTCACTCCAACTTTGTACTTACAACATGCGAATGTATTAAAATCATTTTTGTAAAAACTATTTTTAAAAGAGTGGCTAACGAGTTTCTTTCTGATTCTTCTCATAGCTCGACTTTTCCGAAACACTGGTAGCTTTTAAAAGTTATGACGATTCAAAAGAGCTTGTCAACATCTATTTGAATAAAACATCTTTTGACTTGATTCTTTTGCCTTTTCACAGTAAGAGGTTGACTATTTTTGATAACAGAAAAATTATTGTTTAGTTTGATAAGCTGTCGGAAGTTCTAAGCCATTTACATCTTACATCTCTCCTTCGCCTCTTCATGATTGCCTTAAGGACTCGGTGGCGAAAAATAAATATACTGGATAATGGAAAATCTCTCTAAAAGCCAATATATTACCTGCATACACAAGCG
>JANCMC010006358.1:0-10879 GCA_024363005.1 Charaxes varanes
ATAAAAGACGCTGTCGCTTTTTTTAACACTCAGCGTTGTTCCAAATTGAAGCTTAATGTAAACATTGAATATTAAAACAAATACCAGCCGCTTTAAGAGTTAAAATATTTTTGATTGTTAGTTTATGCGCAGTTATGTTAAAGCCTATTTGTGGGAAGCCAATTAAGGCAACGTGTTTTTGAGTTAAGCGAATATAGGACTCACAGATGAGTCTTGCGACGTTGAACAATTTTTTAACTGATCAATTATTGGATAAAAAAAAAATCAAATATTATTTTTTTAAAGTTAATGTATGACTAGAAAACGCGGAGTATAAACCTGAAATCGCATTAGCAACCTGTGGCAGTTTCCTAGAAGATGCCGGTTTATGTCTTGTGGAGGTGCACTGATTTTTTTTTTAAATTTTTATGTCTGTTCAAAATGTGTTAGAGTTTTACTTATTGGTGAATCTTTAAACAAAGCAAATTCGAGAGGTTTTTTTTAAATCTCTACTCTACTTTAATACTCGAGGACCTGATATTTGATGAACACATATGACGAAAAATTTATATTAAATGTAAATGTCTAATAACTACTACGTGAAATTAAGATAAAGTTAACTAATTATGTACGGAACGCATGGACATACTAGCGTGGACGCATGTTGATGGTCCGTTTTCCCTTCACACCTTAGTCCAGGCTTAGGACAGGCCAAAATACCTATTTCACTCAATCGAATCACTTATTTATTTAGTAAGTATAGCCAAAAAATGAACTGAATTATAACTTTAATCGCAATCGCAATCGCAAATTTAATTCCAACTGACAGCCGTCATTAAATATTTTTTATAACTGACCAGTTTTGTTACGCTAGGAAATGCATTTACGAACTAACTTTTTCGAACAGCAAATTAACCACAGCACGTAAGGCTGCACTTTAACTAATTTGAAGGAAATTTGGTCAAAAATTAAGTACCACTCCCACCAGCGACGAACAGGTAGGCCGAGGAAGAGGTGTCGAGGGGACTTGGACGCTTTTGCGGAAAAGAAAGGGATTCAAGTTGCCCAGGATAGGAAGGTGTGGATCGAGACTGGGGAGGCCTTTGCCCAGCTGTGGGACATTATAGATGAATCAAGAAAAAAATTATGAAAAGCGTATTTTTTATAATAGGTGGTAATTAAACAGGAGGTTTCTGAGACTGTTTAGATTTAAAAATCAACTATCCATATAATTACTTAAAGGCTATAACTCTGAGTTGTATGTAAACTCTAATGGTACATACCGTTGATAATCATTTTTGCAGAGGTCAAAAAATGCCGTTTAAAACTGTCTCAAATGTTCAGTTGTTGTTTTTAACGTTATATATAAAGTATCATCTCATTGGTGTCAGCCTCGAGAACGAGTATGCGATATGTCACCGGAAGATCAGAAGGCTTGGGAGCAACTAGAGATGGCGCGGGAAATCGACTTTGATCGGATGCTGCAAATCGCTAGAAAACGGGAAATAGTAAGTTTAAGTTGCAACTTTAAATCTTTTGTGCTAATAGTGCCGGATTAAGGCCACTTGATGTCTCAACCAAGTATTATGCATCCATCCCCATACCTTTCATGTAGTTTTTAGTGTTCGTGGAGGGTGTGATAACCAAAAGCAATTGGGAGCCAAAATGGGTTAATCCAGCACTGGTTATAAAGGATTATTTTCATATAAAATTTTCGTTTGTATTGAACGATTCCATTTTGACGTAAATAATTAAAGCGAAAATCGATGTCTCCTTTTATTAAACCTAAATCATCAAGTAGTAAACAATCATGTCGATAGCTAGAAGCGGAGGTTGCGTTAGAAATTTACTTAGAGATATAGTTTGAATGAAATGTACTTTAGGGATCGCATTTACAAATAAATGCGCTTTTTGTAAATCAGTGACAATTCTATTAACTGATTTTCCTTAAAGATTTAGTTCCAAATTATGTAAACTAAAATTTCGATTATTAGATGCCGAGAAATATAATGTAGTGGATTATTTGGACAATTTTTTTAATGAGATGTATTATTTCAGCTACACGACGACACGGATTATGAAGACGAAACTCTATACATCTGTCATATCGACCCTGCGCCCTTCCAGCTCGTTGAGAGAACATCATTACTCAAGGTACGCTTAAATTTTTGTACTACGAACGAAGTAGTGATAAAATTCAAAATATATTTTATCCAATTTTAACTGTATATTTGTACGCAGGTCCACTCGCTATTCTCTACTCTCGGCGTGAGTCGCGCTTACGTCACGGCCATCGGACGTCTCATTGGGGTCGTAGCTCTGAAAGAGGTACGCAGGAATACCCACTTTTCCGAATTATTCTTGATGTTAAGGCTTGAAACTCCGTTCCCTGCTGAATTCTGACAAAACCATACGATGTCTTGAGCTTTTGTTGTGTGTCTTTAAATGTTTAAATTCCCAAATGCCATAGACCTCTTCTGTCGATGAATTAATATTAAATTCACGTCCTAAACTTTTGCTATCTTACCTGCATTTTCCAGCCGACTTAAATGTTCCTCCGATACCTTCTGACTATCCCATTGTGTAGATAAAACAAAGAGAACTTCATAGATTAATTAAAATGTTGTCTATAGGAAGTAACAGTAACAGCATCCTATCTGTTACGGACTTTTTTGACGCAACTATGACGCTGGCTGCATGGACCAAAGAGATTATGACAGGACATTGGCGATGAATAGTTTTTGAATATATTTTATTGGTTGCTATGGGGACGGAAAAATAGCAGGGAAAATAAACGACGTAAAAGGACAATGTTTTTGATTCATTTCCGTAATACTATCCAAATCCAATAAGCATATAAGTTACGAAAGAGCTACAGCTGAAAGTTTTGAAAATTATTAGCTGAAATCTCATTTTACAATAGAAAGACAATGGTCTCAAATTGGACCAAATTACATATAAGTACCAAATTTCATGAATATCGGTCGACTCGGTAAGAAGTTCCCTGGGTACATACATAGTGACATTGGATTTGTACATATTAAGATTTGTAATGTAAGTTTTATTTCAGTTGCGAAAAGCCATAGAAGATGTCAACTCGGGCGCCCTGACCCCTTTGACCCGCTCGGAGTCCCCCAGCGCCCCCTCGCCCGCACTCATCAGGGTGGCCCGCTCCGAGCCCGCGCCCCCCTCCGACCGCGACACCGACAAACTCACGACCGCGCAGTGACACCCTTCGTTTGGCTGCGAGGTGTTCCGGTAAGGCGCCTTGCATATAGCTAGCCATCAATCTAGCCAATCCATCCATTACTTACGTCACACGTTAAAGGGGCTAGATTATCACCAGAATGTGACAAAAGCCAACTATATTATTGAAATTAATTATGTTTCATTTGAATATGAACTAAAAGTGCAATTTTGTATATTTTTAATTTAAAAACGAAATCATAATATTTAGTCATAATAGCACAGATACCTGTTTTGACTTTTTCCAGATAAAAAAGGACAACCATAGATAAAAAAGGATAAATAAGAACAACCGAGGAGGGAAGGGATCATAATCGATTGCGAATCTATACAATCGTTCTTTCGCCATTGGATCTCCTATTTACTAGAAGATTGATTGTAATCATTTTACAGTATTTTTAGTTTTAAATATATTTAAATATATCTTTTGTGTCTGTTTCATAAATAAGGATAAACGTCGTACAATATTATATTATACAATTTATCTATTCCATCTAATTTTATATATATCCAAGTTTAACATTTTAAGAGCCCACAGTTTTAGGGCTACCATTAAATATTTTTTATGGTACACGAACTTAATACCTATTTTGTTTCTTATTATTTGGGCACTCCTAGCACCAGTAGGAAAGTCTGACTTTCGTTTTGCAAGGCACAAGATAGCCACAACGTCTAGTAGTCAGGCTCTGTATGATGTCCTAGTCCTAAGAAATTCTGTTAAAAGTTAATATATTGTAAAACGATATTAACTGTTTACTCTGACGTATAGTATAATTCGTCCAAACAGACACTACCATATATGGTGCTTTAACTACATTCATTAAAATTTAGTTTATACTAGACTTTAGTTGTATTGTTGTATTTATTTTTTAACCTATTTTGATAGTTAATTATAACGGTTTTTAAGTACGTCGCCTTGAAATTCCTTTAAGGTCACAAAGGTTGTGCCTACTAAGTACGAACTATTTAGATAATGATCTAATATAGAGCGTTCAGTGTAAAAATGCACGCCCCTCCGCCATCACTTAAAGTGTGAAAATAAATATGAATTGCAATGCTTACTTATGTGTGTGCAGCGATTTTCTGGAAATTGAAATTCAACTATGCACTGCAAGGTCAACTAATCGCGCGATGGGTCTATCGGATTTGTAGGGGCACTTTTAGACTGAACGTTCTCTACTTGACTTATAAAATTACATGAAATGTATTAATTTTATATGTTTAAGTGCATTGTTGACGTTTATTAAGTGAAATGTGATTATTTAAAATGAAATTTCATTATACAAGTAGACTTTACTATTTAACTAGGACCCAAGTCGTCCCCAGCATTGTAAGATCTAGTGGGGTCATAAAATATTAAACTAAAGTGACAATACACTTTATAATTAAGAAAAACGTCGATAACAGAGCATTTTTTTCCCAAATTCAAAGATTTGTGATAGATGAAATCATTCCAAATTATTAAAATTTAGTTCCTAAGAACCTATTTAATAAAAATTTTACGCTACAACTCTCGTCTAAAAGACAATGTGTGAGTAAATTTATAAGATTGTGCCATTTAATTTTCACTCAGCATTATAAATTGTTACGCTTGACCATTATTTGTATTTGAAGCATGGAGACTACATAAAAGAGTAATATCCCTATATATTAAAAATGTTCGTCGAATTACGTGAATAAGGAGGCGCCACGTCAGCATCATGGTAAATATCAAAGGCTATTCTTTGATCAATTAATTGCTACCTTTATACCATGCCGCGTCGTTCTGCAAGGTTATTGGTCAATTTATCTACTATTGCTACATTCATTGTACTATTACTTACTGTTTCCGCTGGACACTTTTTCAACTTTTCTCCCATAAGAGATGTTACTCCTTTATGTAGTCTCCATGATATTATGGTGTATCTGTAGTTCAAAGATTATATTTATTTTTTCATCTGTGAGGCAACTGTTAGGCATATATCTAAACTGTGATGTTTTAACATTATGAAACAGATTTTTGTCTGTGTAGTTCTATAATATTGTATACTTAGTAAAGTTGTAGGTAACTAATTATATATGATGAAGGTATCTGAAATAGAAGCGAAGAAAGGAAGTATAGTATACTAAAAGCTCTTTCATAAAGCTATGGATCTAAATGAGTGAATTCGGTTATAAAGACAGTATGTACTCTGAAGTGAAGCTTCGTGAAGATTCATTATCAGAAGATGAATTATTTACAAGAATATTCTTGCCCAAAAAAGGAATGCAAACTTTAGTAAGAAGTTTCACTTTTCTCTTATAATCCATCTTCTGCTTTTTTATTTGAATAATTTTTGAACTGCATAATTAAAGATATTTTTTATTTTTATTGAACATTTTTGGTATGATCTTTACAAAACAAAAATGTATTTTTGTTGTATTCGAAAGTACTGTAGCTTTTACATTCAAGTATGTATGTTTTTTTAACGTATAACGCTATTTTACCACTACTATTAATTTATGAGAGGTTTGGCCTTTTCTTCGTGTATTCAAAAGTCAATCCTGTCTTTAATACAAATAAATTATAATATTTATTACCGTGTACTGAAACTAAATAAGCAGTCTTCTGTTATGTAAAACTAATATGTACTTTATGTTATTGCTAACTGTACTCCATTTGATCCAAAAATATATTTGTTTTAAGCCTGGTCCATGGAAAGTACATAAAGGAGTAACGTCTCTGTATATTAAAACTGAGGAGGCGCCACATCAGCATCATGGTAAATTTTGAAGGTGTGTCTGTGTAATTGGTTAATTCATTGCTACCTTCATACCATGTCGCGCCTTTCGGAAAGGTTATTGGTTAATTCATCTAATATTGACACACTGATACCACATGTCTAAACCAGCGCCATTCTGGGTGGTTTTTTAAACTACTTACCTAAGCTATAATATTGAACACTTTTTCAACTTTTCTCCCATAAGAGAGTTACTCATTATTGTATTTCCACAGCCTGGTCGATTGTTGTAATGAAGAATAGTACCTATTTATATAGTGTATTTGAAGCGAATGGTTCTTTGATTATTTTTAGAACATTTTGTGAGCCTTTATTTAGTAAATTATGTTGTGCAATGAATATGTTTTTTTCCTTACTCACTGTTCTCTATTATTTTATTGTTACACGTAATCTCTCTTTTTAAACAAAATAATAACCTCATACAAAATATCGAATATTCCAAATCTCCCGTATGATTTAGAAGTCACCTGTCAAACTCTAAATCTTTTTCTGTTGTCTTTTGTAAAATACATAACTCGCCCCAGCGTCATGCATACGAATTCAAACTGGAAATCCTCTTTTGAAACAATTTAACGTAAATTGGACAATTGGCTTTAGACGTGCTATTTTATCTGGTTGAAAACGAATAAATAAAACATTGTTTTTAATATCCATTTTTTATTCACATTTGTTTTATTGCAATTCTTAAGCTATAATACTCAGGCACTGTACTCAAGCTTGAGCATTCAATTACTTTAAGTACATAAAACGAAACTTTCATGTTTACAGTGACCTGTGTTTATTTGCTAAATATTACAGAATAGTTGTTACAATAAACTTTACATTCTGAATATTTACAAAACAGCAGAGGAATTTTAGATAACATTGCATAAATCAACGAAGGAAATAGATAATTTTTGTTAGGTATGCTTTATTTTCAGGAACTACACCGCACTGCACTCTACTGACTAAGTTTTAAGCGTGTAGCATACGACTTGCTACAGATAAGTAATTAATACACAAAAACTGATGAAATATATCAATAAACTGAAGCAGAAAAACGCTCCATATGTAAACCTTATTATGCAGTAAAGCATTCAGAAAATAAAAACATTAATTACGAGTTTTGGTGTTCTGAATAGGGCCTATAAATAAAAATATTGTCTGCTTGATTGCCACAAAGTCAACGGTCTTAAAAATCCGGTCAATGGCCTCTCTGGCTTAGTTACATTACAGTTAATAAGTTAATTCATTTAAATTATTAGTATCCCCTAAAAAAAAGGTTTTTGTTACCCCAGGCATTATAACTAAAATGTTTTGGGTTAAATATGGTCATAGACACATAGAGTACAATTAATTTATTAAGATTTCAGCGATAAGAGCAGTTCAGCAATAATATTTATTTTTGATAGTAATGCTTCTCTTTAAATTGTGTACGTTTACTGATTTGATTAAATATAATTTTGCTTTACATTGCCTCGACTTCCATAAAGTAATACGCAAAAAGAAATAGATTTCTTATGAACAACAGTTGGCTATTTATAACTTACTATGATATCGAAGACCTACATTATAAAAATGTACCCTCCGTAATGAATTTGAATTAGGTCAAGAACTTTTATAAGCATAATTTACCTGAGTAGTGATCGAGGTATTTTGGCTTATTATTAACTACTTAAAAAATAAAGTACATTGTAATTATATCTATGCTAACAACATGATAATTTATCATACTAACACATTTTGGATACACACGATTTTGAAGGATAACTTCAAACAATTTTGTATAAAGAATCGAAGAATATCGTGCAGCACAAACAAAGAAGTATGAGCGATTAATTTGCGCATTCAATGTTTTTTTATTACGACAAATACATGCCAAACTAAAACATATTCAGTCCGACGGCGATAAATATTATAATCGCGTAAACCTATTTTTGATCTGAGGTGTCAAGACTTAAGATACAAAGTCCTCGATTTTCAGTTCATTCCGCTCAATGACCAAAGCTTATCAACCACATTTAATTGCCAGTGATTTATTAGTTTTGTTTACCGCATTGTATTTGTGAATTCCCACTTGATACATACATACATCGAGTTTAATACCTCTTTTCTAGTTGTTTAAATAGCTGTTCATAATAATAGGGGTTAAAGAATTCAATTGCTCTTTACTAAAACTTAGTGGCAGATTATCGCGTGGCTTTACTTCTATACTTAGCCAATGTATTTTAGTACCCTAGAGGCTTTATTGGATCTAGTCAAATGAAGAAAAGACCTATTTAAGAATTATTTAAAATAAGTAATAATATAAATATATAAGTTTACTTCATGTTATCCTTCATTTGAATGTGTACCAAAACCTTAATAATATTTAACTTATAAACTACTTTTACAACATGACCATGAGAAACATCCACGTATGAGTAAAATATTCTTTATTTATTATATAATTTTCAGGAGTTGTAAAAATCTGTATTATATTTTAGGATGGATTGAAAATGTTACGAGGTAGCTATTTAAGCCACGGCTTTAATGCTTGGTGGCGACTATTATTCTAAAACGTCCACACGAAAGAAAATCACTACTTGTAAAGATATCTTATTAGCCATTGCATCTCCTTGAGTAAGACAGAAAGAATATCCACCTAAATAGAGACGCCATCAATCATAGTACGATGATGTTTACGATATGAAACTTCGGTGTTTGATTTTTATAATATAGAACTACCTGAAAGGCTCTTAGCCTAACGCACTAGATATTTTGAAAAATTCAAGATACCGAGTGCGTTAATGGACGTAGGATCAAATACCGCCAAGAAGTTAATATGTAATTTAAACTAAACTAACAAAGTGAAACTAAAACCACAGCTGTACTTCTTTTGTACAATACTGACGGTACTTACCCCGTCCGAATATAATGCGAGGTAATTTTACCCCATCAATCATATCTTCTCAATTTTAAATTACTTCAACAATGATTAGCTATTTACATATTAACAAACATACATCTATTAAATAGCATAAATGCACTGTAATTTTTTAACCTACGCATAAATAGACAAACATTCTTAAAAATATCGATACAAAATATCACAATTTACTTAAGTAGAAAATTTCAGTTATTTATTAATATAATATTGAAAACGACCAGAAATACATACCAATGCACTTGTATTTATGAAAAAATAATCCAACCGTGCTAAATTGTATTGTATTATTTATATCGGAATACCTGAATTGGGATACTTTATATCTAAAGGTCTATTAATTATTATTTTAACGCGACTAGTAAGTTCTAAATTCAGTAGTTATTTATGTAACAGTATATAAAACAAAACCAGTAACATTTGCACACGACACACATTTCCCGCGACATAAGTTTATCGTGTGCAATAAAACTTATTGAACAATTATAATTACATCTTAAGTGAGCACTTTAAATAAATAAAAATTAAATTAACTTCATAAAACCCATCATCAACATCACCACTTATCACAAATGAAAGTTTTCCTACTGAATGATTCGAATGTCACCTCACATACACCCACACGATTCGACCACCATGTTCGGTAGAGTTTTTTGAGTAACCGTATTATTAGAATCCATATAGAGCAACTGGAGAGAACTGAACGTAGTCGGCGCACAGCACGGTTTGAACTCTGCCTTCCTCTCGTTCGTTATAGAATAGAAGTATTTCTGTTGAATCAGAAGAGATATATATTTATAGATAGAGAAAATACCACTATCGAAAAGAGGACTTTGAAGACTTATATCATATTATTGAGTCTATTACTCCTTAAGTAAGATTTTCATGAACAATATATAAAAAAATCAATGTAAAATAATATAACCTCACCGTAATAATATTGTGATGATAGCTGGCCGCTTGGGCTACAGAAGTTATCGGGGCGCAGGTACCCTTGCAGAAGTAGGCATGGTAACCAGCTGGTTTGATGATCCAGTCGTCCCAACCCAACTCCTTGAAGCTTACGTACAGCGGCTCTCGACAGCATTCGCTGGTTGTGGCAGCGCACTCTAAGGTTCGGCTCCGTCGACGTTTACCAGCGTACTTTGTGTATAGAACTAGGAACGGTCGGTGTTTTTCGTGGAAAGAAAGAGGGGCTCGACGTAGCTGTGAATCAAATATAGCTAAATTATTAAAAGAAGTATTTAATCTAGCCTCTATTTCTTGGAGCTTTGCATAAAATTTACGCCCACTTATTGAGGGGGACAATATTTTTTCTTCCAACTACGTAGTAATAAGTACCCTAATTCATACTTTTTTTAAATATTAATTTTACCTGACAAGTCCTGCAAGCAACGTGCAGAGTGTGCATTCTCTCTCTACCCTCCAACCAGACCCTCACTGCCCATGCGAGTTCCACGCGGACCCACCCTTCCCCTATGTCTGTCTCTTTGATAGCAATGGGCTTTGTCTTTTTGAATTGTTGCTGTCTATCCCAATGCGCTGCTTCTGATATAACAAAAGTTTGGTTGTAAGCGTCGAGAGGATCTCGCTCCTGTGAAAGAAATAAAAAGTTAAAAAAATATAAAAACACTAGCGAACGAAAGTGTCTCTTTCTGTATATATACAGTGTACGACTGTACTTATTTTCTAGGTTCAGAATAAAGAAATAGTGGTAAAATAATTTGTCTTGAAAATATAGACGTATGTAGATAGATAAGTTCTAGGAACTAGGAACCTTAATACATTTTAAGAATCAAAATGAACACAAAATATTAAACACGAGGGACTGATTTTGTTTAGTAAAGGTATGTGACGGGCAGCATAAATCAATGTTATATTGAACACATTTTCCCAACCGTGATATCAAAAGGTACGACGAGGATGGGATTCGAACCCACGCGTGCAGAGCACATTGGATTAGCAGTCCAACGCCTTAACCACTCGGCCA
>JANCMC010006369.1:9064-91342 GCA_024363005.1 Charaxes varanes
AAAATCGTAGAAAGCAACCCTCCTTATGGAATAGTCCAAACTGGGTATAAACTTTGAGCACCTACTCAAATTCCTCGGCTACACTCAATGATCAAACAAGTGTTCAAAGTGTCAACTTTTTACAAATTTACTTCTCATAAGAAAAATCGAAACACTAGTTTTTTTGACATATAGTCCTAAATATACACATTTTTCTGATGATCCTTACAATACATAAACATGCAATGTGTTTCGATTTTTCTGACGAGAAATATATTTCTACAAATTTTTAAAATCTTTGAGCCGCTAGCTACACATAGTCCCCGGCTACACCACGTAATCAAACAAGTGTTCATTTAAATGAAGCTATAGTGGGACGCCGGCTTTACATGAATATTGGGCTTATAGTGTTCAATAGTGAATGTTCCGTTCAAAGCACCGTACTAGGTTGCAGTGAGAGGAACTCAATCCCTTTGACAATAACTAAATGTCATGGATAAAGTTCAAAATAAAAGCCATTTCGTACTATAAAACAATAGTCTGTTACTTCCCGTCGGATTGTAATTTATATTCAAGATTCAGAATTAAATTAGTGCAATTTGGTTTTTGATGTAATAATCTTATGAGTCTATGAACGCCAGCTGCACTATAAGTGCAGAAACATGACTTATTGTCACGTTCCGTCTGAGTTGAGTGTGCAAGCGAGAGCGCGGAACAAGTAATAAAGTACCAATTATTTTGCAAGATCTTTTCGATTGTGTCGCTACTACGAACTCCTAGTAGATTGATATTAACAAAAGAGCGTCTTAATAAATGGCAGATAATAGCCATTAAAGATCTGAACATAAGCGATAGGCCACCTAACAAGAAATCTCGAAAACTGCAAGACGTATATAAATTAAATTTGACAGGGAAGTAGTTTATACTTAGTAGACCTCCGTTACGAACGGATTTTTCTATAGGGCCAGATTAATGAGGTTTAAGGGCAAGTTTTTACGCGGAAAAAGTCAGGGGAAATAGATAGTTTTTACGTACAAGAAAGGAGTTCGTTTCTCAAAGGACAGAAACGCATTCGCGAGACAATTGAACCATTTACTCGTACTTCGTCATATAAAAAGAATATTAAATTAGAATTTTCTTTTTTATGCGCAATCCTAAGTATTTTGCAATATGTAAAGTAGCCTATATTATTCATTGTAACTTCAGCTGTCTACCAGTGAAAGTCCTATTGAAATAGGTCCAGCTGTTTCGACGATTTGCCGTTACAAGTAAACAAAGATAAAACAGCATTCGCACATCCTTCCCTATAAAAACTACTAGTTGTTATCCTCGACTTCATCCGCGTAAAAATTAGCTAAAAAATTTTAGCGTGATGATTTATAGCCTTTCTCGATGTATGGGCTATCAAACACTAAAAGAGTTTTTCAAATCGCTAAAGTTGCGCCAGAACTAGCGCGTTCAAACAAACTTTTTAGCCTTATATATTATTTATTTATTTGTTTAGAGCCTAATTCTTTCCCACTGCAGGGCAAAGGCCTACCTACCCTCTTTCCATAAGGTTCTGTCTATGGCTATGCGTTGCCAATCTCTATTATACCGACCGAAGACATTCTACCATCTCATTCATAGCCTGCCGCAATGTCGTTTCCGATCTGAGTTCCATAGAGTGGAGATTTTGGCCTAAAGATCATCCGACGTGCGGCAGACATGTCCAGCCCAATCGTTCTTTAACTTGGCCGCGGTTTGGGCCTCATATATCAATACATAAAAATAAAGTATGGATAATTCTGCCAAAATTAGTACTCCGTCGGGGCAATTTTCGTAAAACGGTGCCAAACGTTATCTCTTCACGTATCAATAAATAGGTGACAGATTCCGGCCAGTAGTGAGTTTAATGAGGTGATCACACAGCGTTATTGTTCCCACTTTCCGGCTCAAAAGAAAACAAATACGCCTGTTATATAAAATACGACCAGTACAATAAATACAACACGAAATGTATAATCGTGAGAAACGAGAATGCGCATTGTTTATCGCCTAATATCCTCGATAGCTCTTTGGTGGAAGTTAAATCCATTAGGTCCAGAGTTCGAGTCGGTAGTATATAGCGGACCCGACAGACGCTGTCCTGCCCGGACATTGGATTACTTACTATTTACTACATTATATCATCCTATAATATTCTCCCTGTTCCCGTTCCATATTGGTTCACTATTTTGGCGTTACTGGCTTAAACATAAAAGATAGATGTATGCTCTCACAGGCTTTTATGTAGAACGATTAAAGATAAACATTTCCTTCATACACTATATACGTGTATAAACTCTAACGGTTTTTGCAGCGCACGCCAGAATAGCTCGCAGATGCCATAATTGTCTCCTACTTACTTGACATTTATCGCTATATTTCGGACAATTCACACGATATCTTTATAATTTATAGCCTGTGTGTTATTCTGATGTATAAACTATATTATTGTACAGTTCTATTAAAATCTATTCAGTATTTTTCCGTGAAAGAGCGTCAAACATACATCCATGTGGCAGTACCACATCGATGTATGGATGAAAGGCTTACATATGTACATACTAAAACCACCGGTGACTTCTTAACTCGTACAATTCCTTTATGGAATCAATTGCCATCTTCGGTATTTTCGAAACCTTCCGACTTAGGGACCTTCAAGTACATTTTAATTCCTCAAATTCCGGCTAGGCATCTGCGAGCCCCCTAGTGAAGCAGTGTCAGCAGTAATACTCAAGTGACCTCACCCCTGCCCGTTGGCTCCTTGTTATATTAAAAAAAGGGATTTTAAATCAAACTAGTATTAAGGTTGACGCGTTCATACAAACAAAGTTATCAATTTAATTATTTCGTCTAGATTACGTGTAAATACATTAGTCTCGCAACATCAATAATATTTAAGACGGGAATTCCTAATTTGCCAATTTAACTTTGTTATTTCAATTTAACGACTTTGTTTATAATAATTGTTATTTCGTCTTTATCAATTACATTAGCGTTTAAGAGAAATATTAGTCATAACAAGTTATTTGCCTGATCAGTCTTATTTGTAATATTATGCGCACAAAATTTATCATCCACTCTTTTGTCCAGCTCATGCTAGGTCTTAATAGAACCCCAAACATAATTGATGTCTAATAGCCGCTTCACACGCTTCGATAAATCGTTGCGAAAAAATTGTGTAGTTAAATCGTTGCGAAAAAACTGTGTCGTTAAATCGTTGCCAAAAAAAACGGTGCAGTTAAATCGGTGCGAAAAAATTGTGCATTAAATCGAACGTTCCTAAAGCTCCGCGAAGAACTGTGGGAAAGAGGAATTGCCATCCAAATGCAACGATAAGACTGCACAGTTTAATCGAAAACGATTTTTCATATACACGTATCGAGTTCAAACTGTAGTTTTTCCGCAGCGATTTATTCTTCTCTATTGACAGCGAAGCATCATCATCATCATCATCATCATCATCATCGTCGTCGTCGTCGTCGTTGTCGTCATCATCATCATCATCATCATCATCACCATCATCATCGTTGGCCTTTGTGTCTATTTCAGACGATTCATGGTGTAATGCGGGAGTTGCACCGCTTTAGAATTCTATTCCGGTAATATAGAAGCGAAATAAAGCAGACATCGGTCTATGAGCGTCTAAACAACCCCATCTCAGGTCATTAAAATCTTAATTACTGTAACATCTTCGCAGTAATCTCAAACAGGCTGGGAGATTATCTTTATGTGTTCAACGTATTTACATTTAATTATAAGCCGCGTTGGTGCGGTGGTTAGAGTGCCTGCAACTTTTTTATCTCTCATGTTAAGCTGGATTTAAAGTTAGTATAGATACTTCAGTCTAAAAATGCACGCCGCTCCACTAATTAATTGTAATGCTTATTTGTGTGCGTGCAGCGTTTTCATTGTAAACTCAAACTCTAACTGCAGGCCAATGATATTATTAATAATTAGTTATTTCCCTATGAAAGATGGCTAAAAATAAAATCTAGATAATCAGTTAGACTTTAAATTAAAAGGAGTCGTAAGTAAAAACTTGATTAAATAAAGAGTTAATATTAATCTGGTTTCTTTTTATGGTTTTTTTTTTTTATATGTGACCAACAGACATACGATAAAAAAGAACTCACACAAAATAATTTCAAATAGAAGACTTCCCACCTTTTTCAATGGCCCGTTGGCGCAATTGCCTGTAACCCTGCTTTCCACTCCGAGGGTTCCAAGTTTGATTCTCGCCTCGAGTCTGAGTGTATATATAAATACTTATTTATATATCAAAAATGGTCTAGGACAGACAGACAGACAGACAGACAGACGGACAGACGGACAACGAAGTGATCCTATAAGGGTTCCTTTTTTCCTTTTGGGGCCGGCAGCGCATCTGTTGGCCTTCTGGTCGTGCAGATGTCCATGGGCGCCGGTAGGCACTTCGGTGCCTGCTGCATGCTCGTCTGCCTCCTTGTAACATAAAAAAAAATATATATATTTATTGATTTTCTATTTTATGTGTAAATTGTAGTTATCTGGTGCAAGCGATGTCTTAAACCAATTTATGCACGCTAAGTTAGCATTTAATTAATAACAAATGTGATATTACTTAAATAAGTTTACGTTGTACATCGCGTTGGCTTCCTAAATATATAGTAATTAATGTGCTAAGAAATATTCGGCCTGTCTGGAGCCTAATCTCGAGGCCGGCAACGCATCTGCTAGCCAAGGTGGTGCAGATGTCCATGGGCGTCGATAGTCACTTATGTGAACCGCCTGCTCGTTTCCCACTGTCACATAAAAAATCAATAAACTTAAACGTTAGCAAATAATTTATACAATTGCCCGTTACGGACCCTATACCTTTAATTCCCAAAGAGTTCTGAAGCCCTTAGGAACCTATACATGGGAACTCATTATGTAATCAGTATTGCTTAGCTGTTTTGTATAAGGACGTCATACAGACATGCAGCTATCAAATAAAAAATGCAACCAGGTCTAGAACCTTTTTACGATTTTTGTTAAACAATGCTAGGTATTCCTAAATTTTGTGTATGCCCTTTATATCCTTTGTCTCTCGACTTACGAGAAAGCCTATTACAGGAGGAATTATACCAGTAGCTCAGATAAATCGGGAACTTAACGGGAAGTAAATGGGATTCAGTCCGCTTCTTTCACAGCTCAACCATTAAATCTGCTCTTTGTATACAAAATGTGTCATTATTTTTCTTCTTCTTCCTAGCGTTATCCCGGTCTTGTACCAGGGTCCTCTTAAATTGCAGATTATGTGGCTGTGGGGCGAGTAAAGACGACCCAGTGCCATTTGCCATCATCTTCGATTTCCGTTGCCTGCCCAGGTTCAACTACATAGGTCTGGTCCAACACGCTTCAGTCCATTGGCACAGGAATGCCTGCACAGATTGTCTCATTCGGTAATAGCAGCGTCGATGCTAGTCTCAAGTTCTGAAGTCGGTCAATAAAAAGTCTGAGGCAGATGTGAAAGAAATACACCTAAGAAAACTTTTTAATTAGAAAACTATTATAAGCAAGTAACAAAAAGAAGTGAAATCCCACTAAAAAGATTCTTATTTAAAATATTGCCACGACGATCCACTTAGCTCGCACTGTCAAAAAATTATCAGATCTCTTTTAGAGTTATGCCTCTATCGCTACACGTCCTAACTACGCTGACTCTACACACCTTAGACAAAATATCTCATCATAAAGATACTTTAAACTGTTTTGTGTATAGATGAATTTGTAAGATAAATGTCATATTAGGTTAGTTTACAAAGCAGGTTTGTAATAAAAGTCATTTGTATTCAAATCTGTCCCACATTAGAGGCGGAAACATAGCGTATCTAGTCACCCACCATAAAGGGCCGGTAATCTATTCCATAAGAGTCGCCGACGTAATTGTAATGGTGGCAGTTTGCATAATCATTATCCGCAATGGTAAAGCAGTAGCAATCAGTGGTGTACACAGTATTTTATATATATATACATGTTTCGACCGAATTTAATAACTTTACCTCGAATTCAATTTTGAGACGACTCTTCAATGTTAATTATTTGTAATTCCTCTATTGTTTTAATTGCAACATGCCACTCGGTATTTTTATTTACAAAATGGTACTCGATATTTTAAAAAAATGTAAGGCAAATTTTGAAATTCGAATATCTATGCTGATAATGTGGTAAGGCATTGTACAAAAAAAAAAAATACAAAAATATTTATTTTTCCAAACATGTTATTTAACAGGTTATTGTACCATGACATAGCTAAAATGACAGGCATTAAGTTGTCTACCTTAGGAACAGACGTCCGTGTGTCATATAGTCCTATATATTTATTATTATTATTATTGATTTTCTCTGTCAGTCTAAACTTTATTGAACATGGTAATGGTTGAGCTGTATCGTCCCTCAGATGGTACGACCTAGCTCTACTGGTACTGTCGCAGCCGTCGCTCGGCATAGAGCTGCAGGTGCAGACGCAAGCGACGCCGGTGCCCTCGGCCGCCGTCGCCGCCGCCAGGGTCGCCACGGCCGAGGATTACACGCACGCTCAGACGGGATTCAGCGTCACCATTGGATCCATAATGGCGACTAACTTACAGGTGAAAACTTTTTTACTTTAAACTTGTTTATTTTAGAACTAGAAAGGAAATGCCGCTGAAACAGAAATTGTCTGGCCTTTTTAGTTTCATTTAAGATTTTTGCTAAGGTCGAAATAGAGATATTTAATTAGAGGTAGCGCCATGCTTTTGGGCGTCCGGGTACCAGTGCCTCTCTCTTACATACAGTGGGACACAACAGGCTAATAAAAAAAAAATCCGGGGACTCTGCCTCTCAGGAGGCAATGAAGGTCACTCTAACCGACAGCATTACACGTTGAGAAATCTAGGTGTAAATTGTTAGTTATAATTTAGGTACCGCACACGCAGTGGCAAGAGGCATCAACGGGCGTGTCTAGGAGGGAACTGTTACTTTTAGCGGCCAAATCAATCGCTGGATCGTATAAGAAGCTGCTCGCAGTATCGGCGGCAGTTGAACCTTAAAACGGCAATTGGACTTGAACTACGTAAGTTTAATCTGTTTTTATTTTTGATTATATTTTTAAAGCATATTTTTAAAGGCCGGCAACGCATCTGCGTGCCCTCTGGTGTTGCAGTTGTCCACGGGCGTCGGTAGTCACTTAGGTGAACCGCCTACTCGTTTGCCCCTTGTTATATATATATATAGAGGTACAGTAAGATTAAAGAATAAAAAGTCTATAATCTGAGTAGGTGGGAGTTCTACACTATGGATGGATCTAGACGTAATTGAGTCACAATAGCAAAGTTTCTGCACACGGTGTGCACGCTCACTAGCTGTAGCCTGCGATTTCGTCAGCGTGATTTCAGTGATTTTGTAAAATTTTGAGGGTTTTCATTTTTCCGCTGAACCCTATTTATTTACCTAAAACTGTTATAGTCTTTGTTACTTCTTGCAACATTAGATATCTGCCGGTAAAAGTCCCGTCAAAATCGGTCCAGCCATGCACATACAGACAGACAATTTTTTTTTCAACTTCCGTTTTTGATATAGACATCATCACTTCCGGATTGTAGATCTTTATATTTCGAGACGCTTGAGCATTAATACATCTTAAGCATACACTTTCCACGCCGAACACCTTCGAATATATAGGAATATATTCAAAGATATGAAATTAAATGTATATTGGATAGATAATTTAACTATTGCTTCGAAATTAAAAGTCTTTCGGGTTGATCCATTTATAATTGCCCAAATCGAAAGTAGGTCTAAGATTTCTTATCAACTTAACTCAATTGTCTACCGAAAATAAATTGGCCGAAAATTATCTTACAGAATGGTATTATGAACATTTTACCTGATAAGGAAACTTTAAAAGGAGTTTATCATTAAAATTAAACCCAAAAAACCAAAAACTTTACTGGCTAATATAATAATTTTCTTTTATTGCATTAATTAACACAAAAGATATTATCTATTCAAATTAATGTATACGAAATATTATGTATTCGCTCATATCTTATTTAATTTAAATATCGTTTCTTATCATATTTAATTAATCATTTTTTGTTGACTTTTTTAGGGGGATCAGAGCGCTTCTTCTTTGGCCGCTAACACGAATAAACTATAGAGGCACCTAATCCTAAAAGACTAAATCTTAATTTTGTTAAATAACTTCAAAAGTTGTTGTCCGATTTCGTTTAGAATAATTTTCCTAATGAGTTTTTAGCATGTTCTATTAACATGGAAAATTTCAAGTCTCTATGTCTAATAGTTTGGAAATGCTAGGGAGGAACCACCTTACGGACAGACAGACGCACGGACGGACAGAGCGAAACTATAAAGAATCCTTGAAGTGCTACGGAACCCTAAAAAAAGATTATATTTGTATTCTACTACCTGTTTTCCGCGACTTTGTCTGCGTAAAATTAAAACTGCAAGCACTTTTAGACCTCCATATTCAGGCCCTGTCGTCCAATCCGTTCTTAGCGGATCTCTACTAACTATAATGTTTGAATAAACGTTGTTTCTTTTTTTTCTTTCTTTATAAACTACTTCCTTGCCAAATTACATCTTTGTACGTTCCGCGGTTTTTGACATTTCTTGGTAGGTAACCGTCCGCTGTTACATGTATATATTTCGTTGTCAAACTAATTTTAGGCAGATTTTTTACATAGGTACTAGAGCGATCTCACCGGCAGGAAATTCGGCCTCAAATGTTTATATTTGCGTACTATATGCTTATTGAAACCTATATAAAGGTACAAAATTTTGATTCTTTGAACAACTTTTATATATTTCACAATTAATGTACATAAGGTCGTCATGACTACACTTTAACACGAAACTTATAGTAAAATGTACACATGTGTGCGTTAATTGTTTGGCATTGGTGTGTATAAGGTTTTATTTCAATAATTTAACGCATTAATATTGCATATTTCGTAAAAATATTAGCAATCGCACACCATCCTTTGTAACTATTATCTCGCCAAATTTCACATTCCTCCGGCCGCGCAATTTTTGAAAATGGCAACGAAGGTTTTTTCTTCGCGTATTCGCATATAGCGGTTAGTGTAGTTTCTTAATAATTGATATTTGAAATGTTTTCACCTTTTGTCCCTTTTTTATGTATAAAAATTATATTTTAATGTTTTCTAAATTATGGATTTTGCGGGTAAGGAGAAACTTTAGTTATTATGAGTGTTTATTTGCAGGTCCAAAGACGTTCTTGTTTACAACAGTTGCAGCAGTTCAATTAACCCCATCAGCTGGAAGCATGGGTCAGACCTATACCTGGAAGAGAGCCTTAAGCATGGAAGAAGTAAGCAACTTTTTTAACAGAATGATACTTAATAAAATTGTTGGTCTAAAATTAGACCTTACTAACAGACAAGACCTTAGAAATTCATTAAGAATTAGTTGTAACCTTGTGCCACGAATGGACCCGCAAAGGTGGGCCAATGTTGCGACTGTATGGACTCCCACCAATGGCCACCGTAGAACAGGTAGGCTGAGGAAGAGGTGGCGCGACGACTTGGGCGCCTTTGCGGGAAAGGAGTGGATTAGTTTAGCTCTAGATAGAGGAGAGTGGACTAAGAGTGGGGAGGCCTTTGCCCAGCAGTGGGACATTATAGGCTAATTAAAAAAAAAAAGTTGTAACCCGTCACCTCACCCGCGTAAATCCAGTGATTATCTTAAATGTTGAGGGTTTTTATTTTTAAATCTAGTTATTATTATTATTATTATACAGTTATTCCTTGTAAAATCAGCTATATATCCGTGAAAGTCCCGTCCAAATCGGTCCAACCGTTTCGGAGATAATCTGAAACAAACAGACAGACAGACCGACAGTCTGGGTGTAGTATTTACATATTTCAATAAAAGGTATTTGTGTATAACTGGTATCGATGTTACCTTTAACACAGTCATTAAGTTGTCTACCTTAGGAACAGACGGCTCTGTGTCATATAGTCGTACGTACATATGTATATATACTTATGTACGTATATTATAACCAAACCAACGTTTGGATTCATTACATTTTGTTTGTTTTTGTTGTATCAAAAAAAAACCATCTAGTTCGCATTGATATAAACTTTCCACTCGACATCAATGTCTTCACGCTATGTTGCGGCGGCTTCAACTAATTGTACCCGGACGTGCCGAAGCAATTCGGCTGCAGACCAAAAGAACTGCAAGCATGTTGCTACCTCTAATTAGACCTTGCCTCATCTTTTCATTCTGGTTTCTTGCCACATCTCGAGCAAAGCAGTACATTCCCATTGGATAAACAATAATTTTTGTTTTCTTTAGTTTATCTATAAGCGAAAGTCACCTATCCGGAAATCTCGAAAACCGCGGGACGTACAAAGATAAAATTTTGCCAAGGAGGTAGTTTATCGTTAGACGTCCGCTAAGAAAAAATTTTTCAATAGGGCCAGATTAAGGTGGTCAAGTTTAATTTTACGCGGACGAAATCGCGGGAAACAACTAGTGCTTGTATATAGTATCTATAGGGTTGTGACTTATATAGAACCAACTGTAGTTAAGATATTCTTCGTAGTAATCCTATTTATTATTATTTCTGCTCCGAACATTTCAACGCGAGCTACGTAAAAATACTTGTGCAAACAAAAATTCTCGTAAATGATTACAGACGCGAAGTACGGGTATTCTTGGAATTCAGTAGTTTGGAATGTTCTTTTTAATTTTCAAAACTTCAAACAGACTTTTGTTAATGAGAAGCTGGAAAAACGATTTTGTTTTCAATGAAAACGATAGAAAATCTGTGCAATATTGTAGCCCAAATGCTAAAACATCGAAACCGCCACGAAAGTACAGCAGTAATTTTCTGTTGTGCCTTTACGCAACATTCACTTTGAAACCTCACTTTAGAGACTCAATAGCTCAACGGTATAAGGTATGGACTGCAATCCAAAAGGTACCCGGTTCATACCCCGCCGCCGCTTGAGTATTGTCGCACCCACTCCTAATACAAGCTTTTAATTTAAGGTACGAATGCAGATTAAAGCAAAGTAGTTTAGTTTCTCATGCATGTCATGGATTTCCGCAAAGTAACGCCTGATTCTATCAATTATATTATTATTAATAAAAAATAATTATATTACTTGTACTAATAGAGGCACAGCATCCATTTGGAGCTCCCTTAATCCACACTGTGATTCAGAAAAATCCTCATCCAGAAAATGTTTTGAGCAAACCACTGCACAGGTAGGTAGTTCATATTCTCGTTTGCCAAGAGCCTTCTGCCAGGCAATTCTTTGACATAATTCAAATGGAAAACTGTAATACAAATTAAAAAATGCATCCACTTATTAAGAAAGTAAAAGTATTTAATTTCAAACATTTTGTTCAAAAGAAGTAATTTCATCTTCCAACATTTGTATTTTTTTTTATAATTAGCCTGTTGTGTTCCACTGCTGGGCTAAGGCCTCCCCTTTCTTGATCTACCTTTCCCTTTCCTGGGCTACTTGTATTATAATACCTTATAAATCTTTATATTGAAGCAATGTTTTGGAGTGGGTCCATCCTAAAAATGCACGCCCCTCCAAAGATTGACATGCAAAATATCTTGTAGACGCAAACACACAAGTTGACAATATCATTGGCTTACGGTGCATGGTTGAGTTAGAGTTTACAATAAAAAAGCTACACGCACACAAGCAAGCGATGGAATTAATCAGTGGACAGGCGTGCATTTTTAGACTAAAAAATCTATACCAGAATATATACACTAAGATAACACTTCATCTTAAAAGCTACTTATACAAACGCTTAAGTTTTATAGTCATCTAAAAGGAAAAAAAGTTACATCCTCAGATGATGATTCTAAGTTTCAAGGGTCAAGCCCAAGGCTCCAACTACCAATGGTAAAGTAAGAGAGTATATATATCTGTCTTCTTCACGGTCTAGATTTATATTTTTTATCATTTTCGCTGATATTTCAGCCGTAAATAAGAGAAGGATTAATGATTTTACAAAGTGTGATTCAGAAATGGAGGTTTTCATTCATTATAATTATTTCATTGTTTGCCATCTCACGCCTCGTTCGCTAATGGTTATAAACTTAACTAATATAAGCTTATGAGATGACGGTAATTTCTCTTTAAATGATTTATTATTTCCTGAGTATAAACTTCTTAGGAATAATTTTTTCATGAAAACAATACTAGCAATACTTTCAGGTAGTATTTTCGTAATCAATCCAGTTAAGTATCTTTTTTAAAGCTAGTGCTAGGAGTGACCATGATGATAGCCAACCCTGGTCGAACACTTCACGGATTTGTGTTTCTTTCTACCTTGAAGGTAACGAGGCTTCAAATCTCCTTTTCGCCCCTTGTTATATCAAAAAATCCTTAAAGTCCTACCTCATGGAGACGCAATGGCGACGTCGCCGACTACCTATCCAAACATTTCATATCAACATTTAGGACAGGTAACTGTCGACGGTTTGGGGACGCCATGAAAGAAGCATTGAGATAGAAGCGTTGCCACGTCTACCATTGGCAACCATAAGTATCTATGGTAACGAAGCCGGCGACGTGGTCGTCACCATGGCGTCTCGATGAGATAGGGATCTTGCAATTAGAGACCGGCATTCTATTACTAAAAAAGACCGGCAGGACACGTGGCATATTTTAAGGCCGACACAATAAGTATAGCTTAAAAAAAAAACAGTTTTTTGTAATACATGTCTCAGTACTTTTTTCTTGAAATGCGGGTATTATAAATTCATTATCCATGAAATATTCTTGATAACTTCATTTGCTACATTGTTGAAGTAATATTTGGAAACTACGATATGTACTATACCAGTACGATAGCTGAATACTTTATTTATCATTAAAAATATTAACATATTTTAAATTATTTTAATAAAATTCATATATTTAATAATACTGTATTAGTTATAAAAATGTCTATTCTATTCTTTCCTATCCTATCCTATCCTACTTTAGTCTATTATATTCTATTCCATTCTATTCTATATATTAGATTAGATACTAGCTGTTCCCTGTACGTAAACTTGCGATTAATCTGGCCGTATCGAAAAATCCATTCTTAGCGGATGTCTACTGACTAAAACCTACTTCCTTGACAAATTTCATTTTTGTACGTCTCGAGGTTTTCGAGATAGGTGCTTTCGAAATTTCGCTTTTATATATGTAGATTACAAATATCAAAGTTTCAATATTAATCGAATTACATACAAGAACTTTCGATATTGGTCGAAGGTCATCATTAGTCGCATCAATCATGGTTTTGTAAGGAATGTCGTATTATTCAAATCAGCTGAAATGTGCAAATTGGTCCCTTAACAATAGAAATATAATTATAATACAATTATTGTTGTATATATAGTGAGAGAACGTTTAGTAGTAAATAACTATGTTATAACTTGAAGTATTAACGCTTGAAGCACTGCCATGCGTGGAGGCTTCGTACTCGGTGGCCTCCGAAAACCAGCGTTCGAAGTTGGAATTATTCCACTTCCAACATATAAGCTGAGAGGTGTCGAACCGTTTTGGGGCATATCTCACTGTAGGCAATTTTATAGTTTATGAGGTTTAGTCTACTATATGTAATTATATATGTTTTCAGTGCTATGTGTACCTCAAATAAAAGTTTTCTTTCTTTCTTGTTAATAAGGCATCTTATAATAATTTCAGTGACACTTTACACGATTCTAAAACCTTCAAAGAATGAGCATGCACTTATTTTTCAAGGGTGGTCAATACCTCTGTGAGCCTCCTCGCATTGACTTATGACTATACTAATTTCCCGTAACTTCGTCTGCGTAAAATTCGACTTGCAAGAACCCTTGGATTGGCGCTATAGAAACGGCCATTTTTGCGGTTGTCTGCTAACTATGAACTACCTCGCTGCCTATAACCGTTGTACGTCCCGCGCTTTTTGAGATTTCGTGATAGATGACCCTTTGCTTTTAAATATATAGACGTACCGCCTACCCGTTTGCCCTGAGTCATGTAAAAATATTGGTTACATTTTTATAGTGGCAAAAATCGCATTAAAATATATTAAGTATTGCATGTATTATTCGTTAGCTTCTTTGTAGTCTTTTAGCAGACCGGAAAATCTGTTCTCGTCACCGCAGAAACCACAGAAATCTTGACCATTAAAAAGCTTTAATCAACTCAACAGTAGATCGAATAGAATTCTTTAGGTTTAAACCTCGAATCTGACGGGCTATCATCGTGGTCAGTGGCCCGATCGCTCAGTTGTCAGTGGCCCTGCCTTCCGCTTCGGAGTGTGACTTCAATTCTAAATGTAAATTCAATTCAAGGCAAAATGGCGAAGATTATTTATGTAGGTTTTGATACATAAGTACTATTTATTTCACTCTAAATGTTACCATTTCAATCTGAAACAGGCATCTCGTCGCATCCTTATTTCATTACATCTTATGCAACACTCATCATTTCAACAGAAATAAGCTGAAGAAAAAAATTGATTAGAAAACAGACTTCCGAATTTTATATAAAAGGATCGGGAATCAGTATAAAGGCAAATAGTCATTGTAAAAAGATAGCCGTTAAATGCAAATGCGATGTAGGTGGGCTTGGGGGTGGAGATGAGGTGCGCAGGTACATAGCGCAGGGCCCCGAACACTATATAAGGCGAGGGTGGAAAACCCTCGGCACCAGTGGCAGTTTGTCCGCAGCTAGCGCCCTACCGACCCCCAACTGCAGAAGGGTAAGTATGCGCCGGGCCGTTAGGGAAAGTTTAGTTTTAAATTTCACATTTCCTTTTTTCGTTTATTTCATATTTATTTTTTTGTTAAAATATTTTTCTTTCTTCAAAATTTAATTTTTTCTCGTCAGGTTTATTTTAAATTTATTTTTCTTTTCTATTCTTATTTAAAAATACTTTCCTTTCCTTTTCTGTTACAAAATTTTATAATTTTTTTCGTCAATCTAAGTTTCATATTTATTTTCCAACTTCAAACGGGTTTATTATTGCGACTTTTATCGCACGGCAAAAGTTAGTTTACTTTGTAAACTAAACTAAACTTAAAAAAAAATCGCGATCGAAAAAGAAATCAACCGTTTGTCGTGATAATTCGTTGAAACAGTGATTTAAAATGTTAATACCTTTTTTAGCAACTATAAAATACCTTTCAAAATTTATTAAGCGCGTATCCGTTATAATTTCGTAAAATTAACTGTTCTCTTAATTTGCGCGAAGAAATATAATCGGGATTTACGGCAAAATTAATACAATCCGTGGGCTTCGAAAGATGATAAGTTTTCGCTGCGAAATTCGAGTGTAGAATGTTAAAAATCATTTATTTAAGTGTAAAAATGTGTTAAAATAAATTAAGGCAATGATATGTAAGTGTGTGGTGTAGTGTTAATTTTTAATAATGTGTTATTTCCGTTTGTATGAAGTTTGTAATAAATAGTGTTATAGTGTGAAAAAGTTTTGAAATTATTTTCCTTGTAAGTGTAATTATTAATTTTTTTGTTAACTTGGTGTTTGTTCGTGAGAAATTTTTTAAAGTTTAAGTACAAAGTGTTGTTAGTGTAAAAAGTGTTTCTTGGTGTGAATATTTTTAAGTTTAAGTAAAAAGTGTTGTTAGTGTAAAAAGTGTTTCTTGGTGTGAATTTTTTTAAGTTTAAGTAAAAAGTGTTGTTGGTGTGTTTGCTTTATTAATTTATATTTATTTTATAAGTTGTTGCTTTTATAAACGTGTGCCGATTTGTATTAATTTTTAATCAATTTATGACATGTATTATATAAGTATATAAAATAAATATATTTAATAAATGTACCGTCTATATTATTTACGAACCTTACACAATTTAAATATCCTTTTTTTTTCACAAACTACACTTCACTATACGCAAGAACAAAATAGATTTATACCATTATTAAACTTAAAAATATAAAACGGTTCGCGTCCTTAATAACTAATTTAAAAAGAAGCTTTTAAGACAAACATTTTGGCTTTATTATAAAAATATTAAATTTAACGCGTACTCAAATACGTCTAACAATTAAGAAGTTAATAGGGCCGAAAGATTAAATTTCTTAGACTCAGAAAAATTCCAAGTCAAATTAAAAAAAAAAAATCTAAAACAACAGAACGCGCAAATACTATTTATTAACAGAAAAGAGTGGAAACTAAAAAAAAAGCTAAAAAGCATTTTTCACTTTATTTTTACGATTAAAAAATTAAAAAAAAAAAAAAATTAATTTTTAAAAATATAGAAAAGTGTATCGAAGGAAGACTTATTCTTGTAGTTTTATTCTGCATAGTCGAAAATTACTTGTCTCTAATTTCTAACGTAGGGTTCAAAGTCAGTTTAGCACTTTTTTATTACGCAAAAAAACTAAACCGCGACGTCATCCGCGTTGAATGTTAAATGATTGTGATAAATTTTGCGGATTTTAATTATTTTATGCGTGACCGAATTTTTTTTAAACTAAAGTAGTTGCTAGTCCCATTAAAATCGGTCCAGCCATATTCGCGGGTACCGGTAACATTCACTTAAAGAACTTTTATTTCGACGTAACAAAAAGGCCGCATTTACTTATTTCATTTAAAACACTACTAATAGCCTATAAGGTCGGTTACTCAAAATCAGCGTATCTAATTTTTCTTTCATGAAAAAGGGAAACTCAAATACCAGCCGGCACGACTGATCGTTGTAAACGCGCTGAAATCAAATTTGTTCCACCCCTCTAATTCCGACCTTTAGGGTTGACTCCACAAAACTGAGAGACAGCTAAGTCTTTGTTTCGAAAAGTCAACAATTTTTATGACCCTTAATTAACTTAAGAAAAGTAACCGTAACGAATTCTGTTCAAACTTTAAGCCCCTATTTTACCTCTTTGATAGTTTGAGTGTACAAAACTTAAGATATTCGAATTTAGGAATAAACCACATAGAAATTCCCATGACATTTACTTTCGAAAAAGGCATTTTTACTTTTTATTTGTTTCAAACGGCAAACAAACATACAGGCCGATTGACCGACGGACTGATCGACAAAGAGATCGACAAACTGACCGACGGATAGATCCACAGATTGATCGACGGACAGACCGATACACTGACCAACGGACAGACCGACAGACTGACCGACGGTTAGACGAAGAGACCGACAGACAGACCGACGAAGAGACCGACAGACTGAACGACAGACTGATCGACGAACAGACAGACAAACTGACCGACGGTAAAACCGACAAACTAACTGACGGACGAACCGGCAAACTGACCGACAGCAAGACAGACAGACTAACTGACGGACGGACCGACCAACATACTGAACTACAAATAGACCGACATCTGACCGATGGACAGACTGACAGAATGAATGACAGACTGACCGACAGACTGGTCGACGGATAGACAGAAATCTGACCGACGGTAAGACCGACAGACTAACTGACGGACGGACCGACCAACATACTGGCCTACGAATAGACCGACAGACTGACAGTCTGAACGACGGCCAGGCCGTCAGACTGCCCCGACGGATGGACAGACCACTGATAGACCGACGAACGGACAAACTGAAAGTCGGACCAACAGACAGACAGTAAGAACTGAAGAGATTTTTTTGCAAATGTTCAAATATTTTAACATATACCTAAGCTTAGCGCTTAAATATATAGGCCAAACGCACCCAACCCGTTAAACTATTTTAGCACGTTTTATTCAAAATATAAAATATTTTAATGGCGCTTACAAACACCGATAACCCTCACATTAACGACTAAAATATCCTGTAATGTGGGGTACATTACAGGATGCAAGGACCCAATATGAACTTTTAATATAGTGAAGTTGGATTATTGGACCCTTAGAAAAACTCTAAAGTGCCAGATTAACATAACGTAAGTTAATTACATAGAGATAAGTTTACATTTCAATACCCTGGCGAATTAAGCGTGACATAAAAATATTGAGAGTCACAATGTCGTAAAAAAAAAATCACTTAGAAATATTCGAGCGCTTTTATTTTTAATGGAATCCTTTAAAGAACTCTCTTACTTTACGGAATCATATAATCTGACGATTTTCTTAAGCCATTGTAGCTAAAACCATTATTGACAACATGACCTTACCTTAACACAAACTTTTTCTTCATTTCTGCATCTAATCTACGCAATCCAATAGATCTTCATAACGCTTTAGTGACTACAGATTTAGCATCACTGCGTCCCCTACTATTTATTGTACACAGCAGAGAAACTAATACAAAAATATAATTATGTAATTTACAAAAATTGCTTAATTATTGTAAATTCAAATATCTTCTATACAATATGTATAAAAAGTCGTTTAACACGGAATCTCGACAACCGCGGTACCTACAAAAATGTATATATCATTATAAAGAATTCTCATGTTTTTGTCATCTATTAAAAAAACTATCCTTCAAATGTTTTAGGAGTTCACAGACAATGAATTCCAGAAATGGCACAAAGCAATCAAGGAAGCAAACAAAAAACCACCCACTATGGACTTCGTGAGGAGCAAAATCAGTGAGGTCAAAGATGCCCTCATGTACGAGTTTAAGGTCAGAGAATATCTCAAAATACTTTATAAATAGAGCACAGTCTTTATTTATTTAATATTGTCTCATCTTGTGTTTTTTTTTTTTTTTTATGTTACAAGGGGGCAGACGAGCAGGCAGTAGGCACCGAAGTGCCTACCGTCGCCAATGGACATCTGAATAATGATCATAAAATAATATTATAATGTCATATAAATAGTATTATTTTTTATTATTTTCAATGATAAATTTATAGGGCAGCAAGAGCTGCTTTACCTAACCACTGATTAGGCCACGAGCTCCTGATTGGTACTATAACATATGAAATGCAAAATACGCTCAGTTTCTTCTTTACTGTTAAGACTGTTGTGACAAGTGAAACCCTATTGTAAATTATGGTCTATTCAGTACTCACCGTTGCCCTCTCAGTTTTTTCAACTTCATCTCTTGTTCGCTTGGTTCTACGTCGGCTGAAAAAAAAAACATTAAAGAGGTTTTACTACATTTCTGTTTTCTGATATTTACATGTTCTATGAAAGTCCCTAATAGAAAGCAATCACAGACACGCCTTATCGATTCCAGTCCCCCATCAACGTATAGATAGTATTGTTTGACTCTGATTTTCGGATGGATAAAAGGCAATACAGACGAAATCACGCAAACAAAGTCGCGGGGTACGGCTAGTTCTTATATACAATTCTATTTCTACTTCTACACCATTAAAGAAGGGTCAAGTACGAAATCGAGTACACGCCGGGCATACTCCTGTACTCAAAGCTAGTAGTACTTGTAGAGCTTACACTTCGAGAGAAAACCAACATCCCTAAAAATCATTTGATAAAACGAATAAGTACTTTGACCTAACGAATGAGTAGACCAAAAACGGTTACAAAACCAATTTAACCGCGGTAGAGGTGGGAGCGAGGGGTATACCAGCAAAATTCCTGTATTACCTAATAAAAGACCTTGCCTTGCCAAAAACTAATAACTTCTTTATTGTAAAGGACATCTAAAGCCCCACTAGGATCATACCAAATTTGGCTAGGCAGGGGAGGGAACACTGTCAGTGAAGGTGAGTGTTAGTGATCACTATAAAGAGCGCGCTCCTAAACCTACACCTGGGTCACAAGTCCCAGCATCAACCCAATTTGGCTGCAACCCAAAAGAATTTCAAGCATCACGCTACCTCTAATTAGACCAATGGGAGTAAGGGAAGGAGTGGACTAAAATTATATAAGAGTAGATGAAAAGAAGGAAAAGAAATATGTACGAACTAAGCATTACAAACAATTTGCCGCCGTCAAAGCATTGGAGGCCCTAGCACGAACATTTCGAACCGTTCGAATTCGAAGATTCGACTTTATTTAGGATGAAAATATTCGTACTAGGCAGGAGGCAAGTCTTTATCGTGTCACGCTTTTAATTCATGCTGATGCAACCCGCGTTGACTCTAAGGAGGGTCCGATGTGGGCCCAGGACGATTATTTTCAAAGTCGAATATTAGACTCGAACGGTTCGATACCTTCGTGCTAGGCCTCTGTAATGACAGAAATATAATTAGATGCCTAATTGATATTCTCACATACCTATTAAGCCCAGAATTGTCTCTTTATTCACATTTTACAAAAATGGATGAACCAAGGATTGTAGACAGATAAATCAGGCAAGAGATTTATCACTTCATTAACTATTATTAAATTACATAATTTTTTATTATAGTGTCTTTATCGAATTATAAGCGGAATAAGTCGTAAATGACAAAATGTTTTTTTCCAAAAATCTGTGTTTTTGAGTTAGGTCAGTTTACATATATTCCAGTAGACTTTTTTTAAGTTCCTAGTAGCTTTGATTGTGGGGTTGTCATGGCCTAATCGGTGGTAGGCATTTGAGTCGAAACTAGGTTCAGTAACTCTTGCTGCAACCAGGTGTTTTAAGGGTGACCCATACTAACACTGGTTCATATTTGATATCCGACCTCCTCCCTGTTTCGGAAGGCACGTAAAACAGTGGGACACGATAAATGTCACTGAGTGATATTAGTCGTGACGTTGCAGAGATCGAGAACCCACATCGATGGATGGGGGTTCCGAGGATAGATTAATCAGTGGTCGGTGTTTGCGTCGAGTAGATTAACAGTTCTTACCTCGGCCGGATGATAGATGGGTGACGTTTGTTTTGATCTTTACGTTAAACAGTTCAGACCGCGGCTGATGAACGGGTGACCCATTCTAACACTAGTTTTCAACTCGCTTAATATGCAAGACCCCCCCCCCCTCTCCCCAAATTGCGTTAAGTAACCCTTGAACGGCTCCTAGGATGTTTGTGTCCTTTACCTATTCTCATTTGCATATATCTTCTCTTCCAGAACCAAGATACGAGACGGCGTACGCGTGTGAAGGGAAGACCTTAAAGATCGGCTGCAGTGAAGGATCCGTTATACACCTCATCAGGGCGAACTACGGCAGGTTCTCGATAACCATCTGCAATGATCACGGCAACACCGACTGGAGTGTGAATTGCATGAGTACGAGGAGTTTGCGGGTCCTACATAGCAGGTAATTATATACTCCATATTCTTCTTTGTAACGAGCAGTCAACGGATACGTGGTACACCTTATGTTTGATGCGCTATCGACACGAGAAGAAGAAGTAATACTTCCTTACGTAATACTCCCTGAAAAGCTTGAAAGATTTATATTAACTCTTTATATTAATTAATTCCTTATATTAAGTGGATCGCCGACATATTTAGATTCCTAATTAGACTCATTCGTGAAAACCATTAAATGTATACTGTAATCCACCCTATAACACGGTGCTATTATAATGCATTAATATTATTCTATAATGTATAATATTATAACATTTATATTATTATATTATGCGCACAAGCGCGCTGTAGAGGAATAATCTCACAACGCGTTTTCCTATAATGCGGAATAAACCGCAAACTGATCATTTCATAAAAATCGCAGGACTCCATCAAGCAGTATTAATGAATTTAATCACTAAAAATTAAGTTAGCAGCTTAATTATAATATATTTCAAAGACGTCTGGCGGGTCTGCTAGCTTCATACAAAAATTCTTAATCTATGTCTAATATATAAAATTCTCGTGGATGGGGATGCGTTGACAAACTCCTCCGAAATGGCTCGACCGATTTTCATGAAATTTTGCGTGCATATTGGTTAGGGCTGGGAATCGACCAACATCTATTTTTCATACTCCTAAGTGATAAGGGTGGCCCACGCGGACGGAGTCGCGGGGCGTAGCTAGTATCTATGTAGATTTCGTGTTGGTGACGTTTCGTTTTTATAACCTAATCCAACGTAACTTAACAGGAAATCATGAAAACCGCCGGTCGTACAAATAGAAAATGTAGCAAGGTTTATAATTAGTAGACATCCGCTAAGAACGAACTTTTTGATAGGGACAGAGAATAAGGAAGTCTAAAAGCAAGGCAAGGTTTAATTTCACGAGAACGAAGTCACGGGAAACAACTGGTAATAGTATATACGCAATAGTGGCATACCTTTTGAATTTCATCCTTGGAGACGTACGAACCGCCGTTTTTCACCCGTATCGCGGTCTTCACGTAGTTAAATTTCCTTCCGTAGAGCTCGAAGAACTCTATCAGAAGTACCCCGAGGTTGTGTGGCTGACGGAGGCGCTCCGGCCGCGGGTGCAGCTGGAGGAAGCTGATGCACATGAGTATCAGGGAGTAGGAGGAGATCCCCCCAGTGAACACCTCGTTGAGATCACGCTGAAGGAGGAACTGCTTGAGAACCATCACCAGGCGCGAGAGCACCGGATATTTGTCCTGGAAAACAAACTCAATGATAACATATCCTTATAGTATCTATAACTACCTATTCAATTCCTCATAAGATCGGCGTGAAGTGGTGTTAATACTGTCACGTCAAGCGATGGTATTTTTGTCGCGTTTCGTTCGGTTTGTGAGACTTCCCGGTGGCCTAATCTCCTCATTAAAAGTAGTCACGTTTACAACTGTACCCACTCAATCAAGCATTAATTAGTGGAGAGGTGTACATTTTTAGACTGAAACATCAATACACTATATTGTCAAAAACAGTTTGCCGTTTCAGAACTAGAAATTGATATTTTTCGTAAACGCGTTCAGATACAATAATAAAGATGGAAGAAGCCACCTGTCGAAAAGCCTTTAGAGTCATAGGATGATCAGGAAATCAAGAAAAGAGCATACGCAACGCATCTGCGGTCCGTCTGGTGTTGCAGTTGTAAATGCTGGCTGCTCGTTTGCCCCTTGTTAATATATATACATATATATATATATATATATACATACACTAGAAATATAGTCGAATTCGCAAGCCCCTCTTGCTTGAAAACCGGTTAAAATCGGGCCCAACTTGGCAACAACACACTAAAAAGATAAAAAAAAAAAACCAGCTCCGTACATATCTTCGTTCAGAATCACAGAAGCGTGGACACGCCGCTGGCAATGTTTCAATAATTGTTTTAAATTTCCGAACGGATGCTTACAAATAGCCTTACAGCACGACATTTGAAATATGCTCGCCGAGTCAATATTAGTATTTGGCGGCCATTTTTTAACGAGAAGAGCAAATAACGTTCAGTTTTGCGGTAATGTGCGGAAAGTAGAAAAATATTTAACTGTTACAAAACGAGCTGATACGCGTTAGAGGCAGTAGCAAGGGGTATACATCACTGTACAACCTACTAAAAGACCTTGGCTTGTCAATAACTATCATAAGTTCATTATAAGATAGAACATCTTTATCATGCTTTAGCAATAAGGCCGCCTTTGCGCGCATATTTGTTATAATTGTTAAAAACTGTAATTTCTGTAATTGTTTGTGTACCATAAAGAATTTTGTTATTATTATTATTATTAACATCTAAAGCCGCTCTAGTAGGATAATACCAGATTCAGCTAGGCAGGGGAGGGAACACTGCCCACCATGTACTATCACAGAGAAAACAGTATCTCGAATATATCAGACCGTGCATACTATATGACATCTGGATTTGTTTTGGATTAAAGGAGCACACAATTCTTGTATTCCATTATCTTTTTATGTTGAAATGTATAGTGTTTTTTGTTGGAGATCCTTAAATAAATAGAATAAAAATAAATGTATGTACTAAATTCCGCCTTTATCCTCATTTTAGCTCATTTACAATTCAAAGTATTAAATTTTATGAATTAATGATTTTAAAGGGCTTGAAATCACAAATTCCAAATTTAAGGAAAAAGCGTTACTAAAATTGTTTTCCTATAATAGTTATGTTCGAATTTTAAACACGGGAAGCTTAAATAGATTAATTATTTAAAGGTTAAGTTTTTGCAATGGTATGAAGTGCATAGAAAAGAACAGACGTTATAAGAAGCACGAAATTGATTAGTCAAGGTTACTTTGCCGTCAAAATACGACTGGGAAGCGTTTATACTTTCACTTTCGTGTGCTTATTTTATAATACTTAGAACTTATTACAGATACACAAAGAGCTGACCTTTTCAATTTGGTTGCATAATATTTCGCATGGCCTTTATCGGTCATCCGATTTACACTAGCTGGAAATACGACACAGGTAAATTGAATTATGGGGTAATATTTGACTATAAATTTAACTGCGTGACGAAGGGTATGTCGTATAGCAGGGGTCGTCAACCTGAGTAAACCTAAGGCGTTGTTTATTGACGAAACCCCATGTGCATCGCTGCCCCGAGGTAAATTTTAGGATATTTAAAATATTCGAACATTAAGTCATCCATCATAAGTGAAGGAGATCGTGCCATAATCAGTGGTCGGCATTTGAGTCGATCGTTAGGCTAAGTTGCTCTTGCTGCGACCGGGTGATAGATGGGTGACCCATTCTAGCACTGGTTTATATTCGATATCCGACCTCCATAAACCAGTGCTAGAATGGGTCACCCATCTATCACCCTGTCGCAGCCAGAACAACTTAACTTACCGATCGACTCAAATGCCGACCACTGATTAGGCCACGACCTCCTAAACGGTAGGAATTTGCAGTGCAAAAATGTCCATTACTAGGTTTTAAAATGGAACAGCCATACTTTTCTTAAGCTGATACTTTACGTTTAAAATTTCATTTTAAGTCCATATTAGGTTTTGAAATGGGGCTACCGAGTACCGAGTAGTATGGGGGTTCTGGGGATGACGTCATACGACAGTCGGTCATCTCAGCTCGCCCCATAGACATATCCTCTACATTTTAAAGGGATTCTGGTACTAGCCCGGGACAATACTCGGTTGGAGAATACTTGCCAGAGTAGAAGCCGGCAGCTGGCGTGCGTACTCCCGATGAATTGGATACTGCAGAGCGTGTAAAGGCCCCACAAGTGGGTATAGCGCGTACCAGCGAGCCCACGCAGTTGCACACGCCCAACGTCACCATTTCCTGTGTTGCGTCCACGCGACCACCCGCGCCTGGGAACACATTTGTAGTCTTATTAATTATATTAGCTGTAACCCGCGAGTGATTTTGTAATATTTTAAAGATTTTTATTATTTTGTGTTGAACCGTAATCATTTTTGAAAAGTAAAGTAGCTTAGGTTATTCAGCCTGCAGCCGTTCCGGAGATTAGGTACCCGAAACAAACAGACAGACATATTGGCAAAGAGACAGACAAACAGTAATATTTTAATTTGTGTTTTTGTCATAGTTATATACACTTATGCTTATGACTTCATTATTATATATATTCATTAGCACTTACTGAAAGAATTTTATTTCGACTTTACACAGACACTCCAATTTATTTATATGTATAAATTACTATGCGTCATTACACATTGTAACCATTGTCCCATAATCATGTTTCAATACAAATATCTATATACAATAAATATCCAACTATTACGGATCGTACCGTAATTTAAGTTCAATTGGTTGTTTGCTTTAAATCGATCCAAAACTTACAACAATAAAGTGAATCATCTAAGTGTAGGGTGACCATTTTTCAGACAATTTTTTTTTTTTTTACCTTGATTGGTTTTAAAAAGCTGTGGAGATCGTAGCTTAATGAGTTGCCGGCATTTGAGCTGATCGCTAGATTAAGTAGTTCTTACTGCAGTTTGCTGATGATTGGTTGATCCATTCTGATAATGGATTTCAAATATCCGAGTTTCCCTGCGTTTCTGAAGGCACATAAAGCAGTGGGTCCTGATTAGTGTCAATGAGTGATATTAGTTGTGAGATTGTAGAGATTGTGGGGGTACTGGGCATGACTTAGGGACCTTCAAGAAAAGAGCATACTCATTTCTCAAATTCCGGCAACACATCTGCGAGCCCTCTGGCGTTGCAGTTGTCCGTGGGCGTCGGTAGTTACTTAGGAGAACCGCCTGCTTTGCCCCTTGTTATGTATATATAAAAAAAATGACGACAGACGGCAGTCGGCTATATTAACTCGCCATACAGCCATGTCCTCTGCAATTTAAGCGGACGCTGGTACTAGACCGGGATAAGGCCTATGTGGAAGAAGTAATAAGATGCTGTGGGTAAGAGTAGGACAAAACATTATTTACATATCTAATGTGTGACTGGCCCGTTGGCGCAGTGGACAGTGACCCTGCCTACTGCTCCGGGGATCGTGGGTTCGATTGCCACCTCGAGTCTGGGTGTATTATCTATATGTATGTATTTATACATTTCTAAAAAATATATTTGTGTGTATATAACCGGCGTCTGTTATCTATAACACTGGCATTAAGTTGTCTAACTTAAGAACAGACGACCGTATGTCATAATAAAAATAATAATAATGTGTTTTACACTTTGTCTGTCAATTTTTTTTTAAGCTTTGTTTCATTGCTTTAATTCGTGGTTCAAATTCCTCTTGATTGATATATTCTTGAGCATAACTATCGATAAGCTCTTAATACTTAAGCGAATAGATTGGGTGCCATAATTGGATCTTGCTCCATACTAAAATTTACTCCGGGCCGGCACTGTCTTCATCTATATTATCCATTGAAATGTATACACTGTTTTCGAATTTAAAATAGCTTTCTATATATCAGTCTTTAATCGCCGACTGCTGGGCATAGATCTCCCATTCTAACTCCTACCTTGCCCTATCTCTAGCAACCCACATCCAGCTAGTTTCCGCCATACTTCTGTCGTCAAACCATCATCCAACGGATCGACCCGGATATCTCTTACCCCTTAGGCCACCACTCAGTAACTTGAGATAAATGGTATCGTAAATCCATTTGACCACCTATTGTTATATATGACGTGACCGTCGTTTCGTGAAATAAACCAGTATGCTACTAATCGCGTCTTCGTTCACTCCTCCGATCGTAGACTTGGCGACGAGGATGGGATCTAAGATTTAGGGAACGACACCGTGTCTGCGAAATGTGATGTTATGAGATGTGTAGTTAAATGAACAGATAAGAACGATCTAGAACTATGTCACGAAAAGGTATATGGTTGCGCAATTAATACAACTTAGCTTTGGTCATTATAACTGCGGCAAGGTCCATTCTAGTTAACGTCACTTTGTATAAATTATATAAAAAAATATATAAAATAAGCACATCTAGAAAAGGACGAATATACGATATTTGTGTGTATTAGAATGTGATGGATGAAGTGGCAGGGCAGGTGTCACGGCACATCTGCTGGCGAGGCACGTGGCTCAACCCTCTAAACCGACCTGCGCCTTAACTACGTGAAAAAGAGAAATCCCATACGAATACTTTAATAACAACTCGGTGCAAAGTTCACATAGTTTTAATATAACAACCAGATGCGTTGCTGGCCTTTGAAGAATGACGTTTCTTTTTTCTTTATGAAATTTTATTACGAGCTATGCCTAATATTTTCTTTACAACTCCAGCTTTTTTTACTACTTATTAATGACATGAATAACTTTAATTAACCTATTTTCATGAAAATCCCTTGTTATAATTGTTTAAGACACTGATAGTAGTAGAACTGGAGATAAGTGACAAAGTTATATTTGACTTACAGAAATGTATTACACTCATTTTTGTAGAAACTATTTTTTAAATAGTGGCCAACGAGTTTCTTGTTGACTCTTCTCATTGCTCGGTTTTTCCGAATCAGTGGTAGTTTCTAAAATATTTGACGTTTCAAAAGACCTTGTAAAAGTCTACCTGAATCAAACATTTTTTGATTCTATGTAATGAGTCCTACGTTGGCAGTAATACGAAGGGGGTGACAAAAGAGGCTTTATATTCGCGGTATATAAAGAATTATATTCTGTTCTTAAATAAAATATTGAACTATAACCAAGGATATAATTTGGCCCACTGAAATAGTTTTAAGGTGTTTTTATAACGTTATTCGTATCTACCTATAATATTGTGTAATAGCCAAAAACAAAGAGTAGCTCGAACCAGAGCTCTCTCTGTAATATTCCTTATTCTTTATTTACATATATATCGTACCTTGAAAATACAGAATTCTTACTTTTGGTAAATCCATACAATCTATACTAGTATATAAAGCTGAAGAGTTTGTTTCTTTGCTTGAACGCGCTAATCTCAGGAACTACTGGTTCGATTTGAAAAAAATCTACAGTGTTAGATAGCCCATTTATCAAGGAAGGCTATATATCATCAGGCTAAAATTGAATCTATTTTTTACCTTATTGTACGCAAACGAAGTCGCGGTCACAGCATATAATTTAATATAATTTGTTGACATCAAATTCATCAAATTTTTTTTTGCAAAGTATAAATTTAGTGATTTAATTCGTATAATTTAAGAAGCGAAATGTGATTGAAATGTTAGTGAACCTGGTAACTCTATTTAAGAGGGTTTGGATTCCCTGATCTCGTAAGAACCCAAAATAAACTTAATGCCTTATTCTTTTTTTATTGTTAAAACTTAAAATTTCAATCTTAAGACATAAAATGCATTTATGGTATTTATTTAACGTTTTATCGCCATATTATTACGTAATAACTGTTAAAATTCTCAACTCTACAATATTTAAAAGCATACACTAAAGTGGAATTTTGAACACTTAAAAAAATATGCTAACATATAAGGCAGTGCAGCAACTTGATAATGTAATATTTCTAAGCGATACTTGAACTTTGTACTTTAAGTTTTCCCATGATTAATTAAATGAAAAGGTATGTCATCTCATAAACTAGTATTGCAACTCGATACCGACATATATAACGATGTACACGAACAAGAGAAAACTTTAACAAGGGCATAATTTTAACAACTTTTACTCACCACACACAACTTTCACGTGAGCTTCCAGCAGAGCTTTAATAAGGTTAAGTTCACGAGCCCTTCGTACGATTAAATTATTATACAGCAATTTCCGTTTGTGTCTAAACATGTAATTACAAAATACTTATTAAATACTAGCTGTTATCTGCGACTCTGTCCGCGGTAAATTTAAACTTTTGTTCAATGTCTAGGCTTTTATTTATCTCAGTGGAAGTTTATATACTTTGTCAACATTAAATTTCTTTATGTGGTTTCACGAATATCACCTATCTTATAGTGAAAGTTCTGCCAAATCGGTCCATCCGTTTCGGATCTAACAAAGACAACATTATAAAGTTTTATATTTAAAAAAATATACGTTACTTATAAGTAACGTATTTAAAACAAACAAACATCTCAATATTGTTTACTTGCATAGACTAGCATCCGCCGTCGACAGCATCTTAATTTGAACCGGATTTATTTATGTATTCGGGTATCAAATTTTATTCAAAGCCCATTTTTAGTTAATTTACAAACAAATATCCAAAAAAAACTTTCACCTTTGCATTATTGGTAGGGAAGTAGGTGTTAAGAATTGTTGGATATATTATTATTTATTATATGTAACATGTTTTGAAACTAGAATTTCTGATGTCAACGTAAATTTAGTTTTGTAATTCATTAAAATAAAATTACCTGCTGTGTAATTTATGTCATTTAATTATCAATAAAAATAAATAGATATTAAGTATACTTTTTGGTATACCCAATAAGTATATTTAATTATTTATTTTCCCCCCCTCCAGCTAACCTTTAAAGCTTGTGCTAATATTAGGAATAAGTGCGACAATAGGCCAGCTGCCCTGAAGCTTAAACTAGCTATCTTAAGAATTGTAATCCAACACTTCTACCATTGAACTATTGACGGGCTATTGGACTATTTACGCGGATAGCTTGAACAGTCCAATTCTATTCAATTCTTGGTCTATTGTTTTTGTTTTTATGTAAGCTTAAAGAATATCTTTCTAAGACAAAACTACTAAATAAGCGTTAACGTATATTGTCTAAGTAACAATTCGGAATCCAAGGCATATAATTAAATAATCTTAGCTGTTCTTATTTGATTAAAGTATTTAACGTCTTTTAAAAATAGATTAATTTATAAATATTACGTGATTACGGTGCAATGCATGTCATACTTTTATGAACACAAATACGGAAACCCGTGACATTTTTTTAAATATTTGGACTTGGATCTCTGTACTTTGAGTACTCTGTTAGCAGGCAGGTAGGACGGGATGATGGCTCAACGTTCCGATTGGGGTTGCCAGGGTGGAAAACAAGTTTACCTTATTTCAAACTTTTTATTACACCAAAATTGGCAATTGTATGATTTTTAATGATAATACATTTTATTTACATTTAGGGGTTGCCAGGTCAGAAAACAAGCGTACCTTATTTCAATCTTTTATTACACTAAAATATGCAAATGTATATTTTTTAATGAGTAATAACAATACATTTTATTTACATTTACTTATATATTAAATTTTCTACGGCTGTAAAATTTGTGAAGCGGACCCGACTGGCGCTGTCTTGCCCGCTATTAGCCGGTTAAGCAATCTCCTTTGTCTTACCCATAAAACGTGACATTGCCCGTATGTTTTATGAAATAATAATAACTTTACATGGCACGTTAGTGTAAGGGACTAGTACGAACGTCATCTATGTGAACTATTTTAAAGTAGCATCCAAATCTGTAAGTTTGAGTATTTTTAGGGTTCCGTAGTACTAGAAGGAACCCATATAATTTCGTTCTGTCCGTCCGTCCACCCGTCCGTCTGTCTGCCCGTAAGGTGGCCCTCCCTAGCATTTCCACAATATTAGACGTAGGAACTTGAAATTTTCCATCTCCAAAACTCATTAGGAAAATTATTCTGAACGAAATTTTGAAGTGTGTCTTGACACTCTTTTGGAAATTTTTATTATATAATCTTTTGACTTTTTCTTTTTTTTAAAAGCTTTTAAATCTTTTAAAGCTTCTCGGAAATAAGGGGAATAAAACAGAAAAAAAAAACAGAATTCAAAATGTTTCAGCTTTTTCTTAATTTAAGCGAAACTTACGATAAACGATTGATTTTTTATATATAGGTTTTCAATGCTCTCAATGTCTTCGATAAAATCTGTCTAAAATTGATCAGTTAGGTATATTACGGTACATTATCACAAAGAATACCCTTACGACTATGTGTCATAATCTGTGCATGTGTTATTTAAAAAATGAAATGTTTTTCGAATGTAAAGCAACACATCTCTGATGTAAGCAATTTGACTTTATTTGTATAAAAATCTAACTCCAATATTCTGCATACCCATTTGAGTGAAGCAGAAAAAAAAAACAATTATGTTTTGTATGCAAGAAGGGCGTCATTTATTAACAGTGAATAAAACAACTATTTACCGAGTAATTTTACTCGATAAGTAACAGTAAGAAAAAATTCGAATACTGTTGCTTAGTTAAGTTTCAACGCTTATTCGTAATTTCAAATAAGTCTATAATATTACTTGAATGATATTTAACAACGAAATAATGATATTCAAAGATTTAAGTATCACAAAAAATCTTTTTTAGCGTACAATATGCAATATGGTAAAGTTTATAATTAATATGCAAGTGTTATTTGTAATTAATGCGTAGTATGTAGATTAACACAAATATCTAAGACGTCTGTGTAACAATTATTCGTTTATTAATTTACCCTCTAGGACAGTTCATAAGTCGAGAGTGTTATAAGGTCGACCACCTTTATGATAAATATTTTTACTAGCCATTCATGATCGAGAGCAACCTTGCGTCTATACTTTCGAGGCGATCGACGCGAAAAGCTCTTGCAACTTTACGTCATGACACGTCGCGGCAACGTGTCAAGGATTGCAACTTTTACGGATCAAGTTGAGCTCAATATTTCCCACGTATCGAGGAGGATTCGAGCTAGCAGCCCGCTCGGGAAGTTAAGGAACCATTTCCCAGAACGATAAAGGGCCGGGGGAAGACGGGCGGGGGGAGGTGGCGCGACAGCTGCGCGCGCGTCGCTCTCCCCGCGCCGCCGCACTCCGGCATCGAGCGCCATGCGCGCCGCACGTCTATCGCGCTTCGTATTCGCGCGCTCGACATTCGCGAGTTCACCAACTTCGCAAGTTTGAAGACACATCCCGCACGGGCGCGGCGCAGGAGCGGCCGCCTTTGTTCGAGGGGCCCGGGTGGCTGGGCGGTGACTGGGGCTATATTCGGTTCGAGAGCGATACCGAGAGAACTTCTATAGCTCAACTGTAGAAGTGATGGACTGTTATACGTAAGGTACCCGGTTCAATCACCTCGCTGAATGAATACGAGGGAAAATCGGTGCAATGCTGCAACCCGAAAGCTACACCACCGAATCCGCCACCAAAGCACAGCACTGCACAGACTTTCCGATGTGCCTCAACGCACGTTTCGCTTCGACATCGGAGCATCATCAGGAGATAGATTCTACTCTAACATTGCATACAATTTATACCTCAAGCACCATTATGCCCTTAGCGCTACCTTCAAACATTCTAAGCAATGGTGAACTTGAGATATTTATTTGATCATTTAACAACCCTATACTGGCATTGTTATTTTAAACTATTTCCAATTGTTCTAACAAATGCAGTCGCATAACTTTATTATTTTTGAAGGCGTCCACGAGCTCTTTATAACGTGTTGTCAAACCAAAATGTTTAACCAACGTACGGTGCTATTGCATTTAGAACACTTATTTTTATAGACATTCGATTTGAAATATAAAAACACAATGGAGGTATAGGATAGTTTAATGTCTCAAGCTCGCCATTAATTAGAATATTTAAAGGTAGAGATAAGAGACTGGGGTGCTTGAGGTATAATTTGTATGCTGTGTTTTTACTAATCACTTTACGAATAACCTTTTTAGAGTCTATCTCCTGATGGTGCTTCGGTGTCGAAGTGAAACGTGCGTTGAGGCACATTGGAAAGTCAGTGTAGTGCTGTGCTTTGACGGGTTCGTTGCTGTGACTCTTGGGTAGCAGCATTGCACCAATTTTCCTTCGTATTTATTTGCGGTTTTAAGCAAAATAGCTCAGTTTTTCATGCATTTCATTGATTTCTGCAAACCAACGCCTGATTCTATCAATTATCTGTATATCTTTTTGATAAATCAATATGGTACAGTTTTTGAAACAATACATACGGCATCGCACAGATAGCATTTATCTATAGCCGTAATGACGTCTGAAGGATGGATGTAGGCGTGCATAATTATATCAATTGTAGTCAAAAAAGCTTTGTTACACCATAAAATAGTGTAATAGTTGATAATAACGAGAATGTTGTCAAATTTGCCACTGAGTCTGCAAACTAAAAGTTTTGTTACACCATAAAATAGTGTAATAGTTGATAATATCGAGAATGTTGTCAAATTTGCCACTAAGTCTGTAAGCTAAAAGCTCTGTTACACCATAAAATAGTGTAATAGTTGATAATAACGAGAATGTTGTCAAATTTGCTACTGAGTCTGCAAGCTAAAAGCATAACTATCACACCGTGAAATAGTGCAACAGTTACCACGTAGGTGCGATATTTCTCGCTTAGCGCGAGAATTTGCAAGAATTTCGGCGATTAATAAAACAATGGAGTGCGAGCGGGACGAGACGGCATAAATTTGTACAACCGGTTTGCTCGGATTAACCCGGGCAAATGTGCTCTGCTAACCGACCACTAGGGATGTTACTACGTATCGATGATTAATATACTACCGACTACATTTAGGATGCTTTTAAATTGTTTTATACATCAAGAGTTACACTGTATCGAGTGACTACCAACGCTTATGGATAACTGTATTACCAGCTGACTGACCGATAATATCCTGTCGTTTGAGATTGACACAGACATATTTAGGTGTATATTAAACATACACACATATGTATTAAATAAGCTAAACTTTTTGAACATTTTATTTTTAAATGTTACAAATGGTAAATGAGCAGGCGGTTCACATAAGTGACAACCGACGCCCATAGACATCCGCCACACCAGGAGACCAGCAGATGCGTCGTCGACCTTTAATGACGAGAATAGGCCACCGGAAAGTCTCACAAACCGAACGAAACGCGACAACGATACCGTAACTTGACATGCCAATCGTATGCGAGACAGAGGTACCGGTACCCGGAGCCCGGATAGACAGGAGTAAAGGCAAGGGTTATTTAAATATTATTTCAAATTTCTATTACATAATTATTAAAAATCTAATTCAAATTCTTAACAAAATTAAACCATATGAAATAATATCACAACCTAACCACACACACACACAGACGTGTGACATAAGGGAAAACAAACGGAAATCTGCTACCATTTCAGTAAACTTCAACTGATTCAAACTATCACTGAGCTTCATTTACAGCTCAATATAAAAATTTATGGTAATTTATTTCACTTGTTTCAATATAGTTTTTCTACATACCAGACTATGTAAAACAATTAGACTCTTTGTATTTAATATACACTAAAAAAAATAGATGAACAATGTATACAAACATATGCATTTCATATTAAAATTATATACTTTCATGTGTGAATGCACCCATTTTGATAAGTTGTTCAGGTTATTCTGGACGCACTGGTATTTATTTCAAGAGATCAGAATCCAATTAAAATTTCTTAACCTTACCGTCTGATATTCTAAGTGCGGCTGTAACTTCATCGCTGAAATTCACATGTCCTGGTGTGTCCATAATATTTAGGAGATGAGATTTTCCTTTTATATCCTTGAGTAAGAAAGTCACAGGCATAGATTTAATAGAAACCCCACGTTCCTGCTCTACAAAGAGTGTGTCAGTATATCTCATTGGTATAGTTGTTTCATTATTGATGGTACCTGGGTGTGTTTGTCTCATAAGGCAGTCCACAAAGGATGTCTTGCCTGAAATATAATAATTTTAATTATATCATACAAAATAATTTAAATTAAACTTATACACATAAGAAACTTATACACAATATTTCACGATATTATATACAACTAGCTTCAAGCCGCGACTTTGTCTGCATTGTTTCCTCAGACTTTTATACAAACTTTTAACCCCCCCCCCCCCCCCCCCCACCCCCCCCTTACCCCCCTCCCCATCTTCCTCTTTTTTTTATAAAAACTGCTCCATTTGCTTCTCCCTGCTCCCCGCTCCCTTATTGGCCCCGCGGGGTCGACATAACAGCCAAGGGAGGCTCCCGCCGTCCCAACGTTCCTGCTTACGTAATTTGTGGCCTTACGATGCGGACATGTGGACGCCTGCCTTTAAAGGGCAATAAAAATTGAAATGTATGTTTACAAGCATTAAATATGCAAACATTGAAAGACTTTCTAAAACATCTGTCTACTAAAACCACACACTGTTATTATTATATACTATTTGCGAAACACAAGATTCGCTTCATTGACTGAATGGTAGTAACAATAGAGATATTTCGTAAATAACTACTTCAACCTATTGACCGATCGGTCACTTTCTAAAGTATTGTGACATGAAAGTGTACAAGTCTTTATCTTGCCTGACATTCTAATAAATAATTAAATACGTTCACAAAAAAAGATCTTTACATTGTCAGAATTTTAGCAAATTGATATGTAACCACTTTTGGATGGGACCGCCACACACCACACCAGCTTTCAAATTATAAAAAAATCATTAAAATCGATTCACACGGTCGAAGGTTACCCTTTTACTACCCAGAACATAAAAAAAAAATACAGTTGAATTAAGAACTGCCTGGTTTTTCGAATTCGGTTGAATACAGTCATCTGCTACTTTTTAAAAGCGGAACTAAGTTTCTGTTAAATTAAGGTTTGTAGATAATCACAGAAATAGTTGTTAACATTCTGAAAAACATTTAAGAAGATGCTTTTCAAAGTGTCTTAAAGTATTAGGTCTGTATATGGAAGTTTGTTTGCCCGGCAGTTAACTAACCATATCCGAGGAGGCCGTGGCTTAATCAGTGATCGGTGTTTGAGTTGATCGCTAGGTTAAGTTGTTCTTGCCGCGAACGTGCGATCGATGGGTGACCCATTCTGGCACTGGTTTATATTTGATATCCAACCTCCTCCGTGTTTCGGAAGGCACATAAAACAGTGGGACCCGATTAATGTCATTTATTTGATAAATATAATTAATAACAGAATAATATTTAATAACCCGATCTGGAAGGCCTCCTACACGGTGGACAGACGATCTGGTTAGGTTCGCAGGGAGCCGCTGGACATCAGCGGCCCAAAATAGATCTTTGTGAAAATCCACGGAGGAGGCCTACGTCCAGCAGTGGACTCCATAAGGCTGAAGGAAGGAAGAAAGCGTGCTGTGATATTCAGCGGACATTCTTTTAAACTAGTTGATAGTTTATTTAGACGATTAAAAGACGGACATTTTAACTTAATCAATGTTAAGTTTTTGTTTCTTAATCGGTAAAAACAACGTTGCGTTGTGCGGTTCAAACGCAGCATCACGACGCAGCGTTTACTGTCTTTCCGGAGAAGGGCCAGTTGATTTAGCTGCAGCTACCAAAGTAGGCGTATTAATTCCTATTAAGTTATTTTCGAATCCGTGATGCACCCGTGACACATACCGCAGCGAATGAACAGAACAACGTACTATAGTGCTGAGCACCCGCTCTCCACTTAACCGCGCGTGCCGTTCGCTGCTGACGCTGACGACGACGGAACAAGAGACTATTCTAGAATTTTTCGTGCGATTATGAGTTCAATACGTCATGCCTACCGGCACCGCATACTAGAAAATAGCTTTAAACTTAATAGATATTCTAAGGTAAATTTTATTATATTGTCGCGGCCACTTAATGTGCTATTGGAAGCAGTTGTTAGGTCCTTTATTTTCATTTTTAATTAGAGGTAGCGCCATGCTTGGCGTCCAATTGGGTCGGCGCGTCCGGGTACCGGTACTTCTTTCTTACATAAGATCGGCGTGAAGTGGCGGCAATGCTGTCACGTCAAGTGATGGTATTGCTGTCGCGTTTCCTTCGGTTTGTGAGACTTACCGGTGGCCTTAACTCGTCATTAAGGCTGACAACATATCTGCTTGCCTCCTGGCCGTAAATGTGTTTCTTTTTGTAACTTAGTATAATGGGCGTAAAAAGGACTGATCGAGGTGAAGTATTCTGAAGTAGCGAACAAATCTGCATTATGGTATTAAACAAAATAAACGGAATTTAAACCCGTCCAACAGTTTTAGCGAGACTAACTAACAACGAATGATTTATATATATACGTATGTTATTAGTTAAATGTTATTAGTAAAGTGTTTAGCAAAATATGCCATTTCTTGTATCCAAGTCAGTCTCTTTAATAAGCTGCAGTCTGAAATCACTCAGTTGGAATAACTGAAAATGCGCTGCAAGATCCGCCCAAAGCCTTGCATCTTTGCTCATAATATACATGACTATAGTACCTAAATATGTTACGATATGATAAATCTTCTTTCCCTCTACATGGTGCTGGGGTCAGCCTTACGAAATTTCCTCCACCAATTGACCCTATACTTGAAATCTTCTTCGGAAATTCTGCACTTCTACATCTTTTTGTCTTATTTTGGGTCAACCTCAGACTGGTATAGAAAGCTCTATGGCTAGATTCCGCACGTTATAATGGCGATGGTCTCCTTTTCACAGACCATACCATCTTTAACCATACCATCGCAGCCGTGATTTCTGCATCTTGTCAGCGATATCACGTACCTTCAACGTCACACATTCACCTTCATCTTCATCATGTTACTTTATGATATATAAATGAGGTAATTAGATATCTTGACAAACTAAATTTACTGAAAATGATCTCTAGGGGTTTAACATTGGCTTTAACTAGTCGAAAACACTTAATATACACTTGAAATACATTAATGTTTGTCTAGTATTATCGTTTCCTCTCAAATTAAGCGTAAAACCCTTGCTAGGAATGGGTGCAACTACAGTCCAACAGGTTGAATCTTGTACCTAAGGATCTTCTACTCTCCTTCTAGCTAGCGTTAACCGGGTCTAGGAACAGGATCTGAGATCCCATATTGAGACAGCTTATTAAGGAGTATATCGTGGGGAACCTTGTCAAATGCTTTGCTGAAGTCAGCTCACGCCAATTGAAAAAAAATATAGCAAAATGTGATGGCAAATTACAATAGGGACAAAGTAGGTGGTATAGATTATAGATACAACTTCTGGTTATCCATGGCAATAAAGAGGGAGTACTTATAAAAGTTTTGGAAGACGGCTAGATGCGATTAGTAAGTAATAGGAGTAGCTGAAACAACGGATGGCCAGTAGCTTGTGTTGATGATATAGCGAAATGCTTATTGTGAATTAGAAATATATTTTTAATAATGTATTCGATGTCGTACATTACTATAAATGAATTCTATATATTAAAACGTGAAACGAAAACTTTCGGTAACATTTCACTAAAATTGCGGGAACGCAGCAGTATGAAATTGGCAAAATTATAGTTTATATGGAGGATGGTGTGCGAATGCTAATATTTTAATAAAATATTCATTATAAATAATTAAATGAAAACCTAATGTACACCAATTACAAACGATTTACACACACATGTATACATTTTACTATAGGATCATGTCAAAGGGAAGTCATAACGACTGTATGCATATTAATTGTCAAATATAACAATTTCAATTTAGAAAGGAATACAGTTTTGCACATAGCTTTAAGTAAGCATATAGTACGAAAATCTAAAGATTAATGGGCGAATTTTCACCTTCATATTTAATTAGAGGTAGCGCCACGGTTATAGCCGAATTGGGCCGGCGCGTCCGGGTATCAGTGCCTCTTTATCACATGAGATCGGCGTGAAGTGGCAGCAATGCTGTCACGTCAATGATGGTATTATTGTCGCATTTCGTTCGATTTGTGAGATTTCCCCTAATTAAAAAGGCTAATAACAATTAATTTGCGACAACACTGCCGACGATAAAATTATCTTGTTTCCCCTCTGTTAATAATAATAAAAAATGTCAAATAAATATAAACCGTAGTCAATGAATTATATTTAAAATATTATGTCATAGTCATTAGTTAATTCAGAAGGCAGTCGATCGTCTCAACTCGCCCCACAGCTATATCCTCTGCAATTTAAGCGGACCCTGGTACTAGACGGGGATAACGCTAAAAAGAAGTTTTATTTTCATTTATAAATTATGTTTTGTTGCAGATTTGCAGTTCGTCGTATCATGATGCTGGAGTTCTCCCAGTACCTTGAAAACTACCTGTGGCCACATTATGAATCAGGGAAGGCATCGCACGCACACATGATGTCCATCATAGTTATGATCAATGAGAAGTTCCGAGAAAGAGTACCCGCTTGGCAGGTATGTTGAAAAGCTCTATACCCGAAGAGAATTACAAAAAAAACATTGGTTGTCTGTAAAGTTGATTTACGGAGAATAATTTTACGTGGCCATCGTGTCTCTCTATCCCTTGTGCTGTGCTCTTGCTTGCAAACTAGGCTCAGGCGGAACGTAAAAATGAGTCATGCTTTTTCGTGCAGCCGGTGTTCATCGACTTATAAGACATTATTATGTCAAAACATATACAAATCGAGGGTCACTATGTACTCATATGTATCCAATAAACCGATATGTATCAAACTTGACACTCGGTTATCTTAACTCGCCCTACAACCATGTCCTCTACAATTTAAGCGGACCCTGGTTCCTGGAACCGGTATAACGCTAGACAAGAGAATATAAATTTACAAACTTAGTGTAAAAACTACCTCTGAATCTTTACTTTTCAGGCATTCCTCAAAAAGCCAGACCACTTCCCCGGATTCTTTGAGCAAGTGCTCAAAACAAGTATAATGGAAGACACCAACAATATGCGGGAACAGACAGCGCTGCTTCTGTTCCTTAACCACTGTTTCGGAAGCATGGAGGTGCAGCTGTGCAGGGACCTGATAAGTCGCTCAGAAGTCTCGTGTCAACGTACCCACTATTGGCATACATTAAATTGTAAAAAAGTTCATTCAACACTAGATGAAACCCGTTTTCTGTGTGTACCGCTTAACTTCCACGTTTGTATACTGGTTTTGATGAAATTTCATATTGAATTCATTTATTTTTTATAGTCGCCTGGCTCTCAAATCTTGAAGATTGCGACTGCAATGATGATGCCTTGTTCAACATTTTTAAGAAGATCCTACTATTTTTGCAACCGATATATTTTTTACACAAATACGGTTGCCTTATTCCAGGGTAGGCTTTTTAATGCAAGTGCTATATTGTACATCCAAACGATATTAATTCAGTAAATTAAGATCACTCAAGTTCTACACTCCTTATTAAATTAACTCCAAATTATCCCATCAAAATAGGTAGAACCTTATAAGTTTTTAAAGTGCCTCTCATGATCTAAGTACAATTTTCTGTATCGAAAAGCAGAGTCACTGCTGATTGCATCAATGGGTCAAGTTGCAAATCATTTATTGATATGGCTAAAAAATTATCCCAAATGAATTGGTATTTCTAGGAACTATCTAAAGGACATCACAAGTCGTAAGTACCTTCTAGAATACGCACGTTTGCAGCGTATATAAGACAAGTCGTTAAACGCAGTCGCTTACCTAGATTTGCAATTGATAAAGCCATCTGTCGCGACACCGTTTCTTTCTACGGACATGTCCAGTGCTTATTAGAAACTAGTTCTTTTTTTTGTACATCATCATGGTATTTACTCGGCATTTGATTGGGGTTTCTTGATTAATTATTGAACTAGAGAGGCTAATCGAAAATTCGGCCACAAGTACTTATATTTAATTAGAGGTAGCGCCATGTTTGTAGTCGAATTGGGCCGGCGCGTCCGGGTACCAGAACCTCTTTCTCACATGAGATCGGCGTGAAGTGGCGGCAATATATTTGTCCGATAAAATAATATACGTAGAGTTTAACAAACGTATTTATTTTTATATTGCGAGCGAGATTAATAGGGGTATCGCCATTTAAAAAAACAGTGGGGGGCCACAAATAGAGGGTTTGCGGGCCACTTGCGGCCCGCGGGACAAACGTTGCTAACCGCTGTTATGTAACAAAGAACAACAGTTATAACTAGGTCAGAAAGTAAGGTCTTACCACATGGCTAAATATACCTACAGTTTTGTCATTGAAACGCCAAAAAGGTCAGAAGTTTTGGAAAGCCAGTGTTAAAATGCTTTACCCATTTATCACGCAGCGGAAAGAACTGCTTAACTTAGCGACCGACTCAAATCCCTGCTACTGATAAAACTACAACCTCCTTTCAGCTGCTAACAAATAATAAGTTAAAATATCTAAAACCAAGATATAATATTCACTTCGCGCACTGTACCCGTACCTTAGAAACAAAGAAATATTCGTATAATATAAAAATGCCTTCATTTTCTTTGTGTTGGCTCATGAATTTTACATGTCGTCAGGCAGTCGTCTTTTGTGTAGGTCGTTACCTTGTGTGGGTCTGTAATTTAACAGTAAAAATAGGGCCAATTATCTCGCTTTACTATTCGGTAGATTTCATTAGACCCATTGTGGGTTTCAAAGTAAAATCATTAGGTGACCAAGAGACGCTTATATAGACGGATTTCGTATCTGATGCGCTGCTTCTTCTTCCTAGAGTTATCCCACTTAGGTTTTAGAAGATTATAATAGATCGTAATTAGAGGCAGCGCCATGCTTGTAGCCGAATTAGTCCGGCGCGTCCGGGTACCAGTACCTCTTTCTAACGTGAGATCGGCGTGAAGTGGCGGCAATGCTGTCATGTCTAGTGATGGTGTTGTTGTTGCGTTTCGTTCGGTTTGTGAGACTTCCCGGTGGCCTAAACTCGTCATTAAGGGCCGAGGATAATAACTACTTAATATTTTGCATTTGAACTATCAATATAATGTTTATAGGTCGTGTCATTTTATCACAACGACCGAAATCACATTCATTCGAAGTATTACAATCACAATTTTTTTATATGTAATATTTACATTATATATACTCTAATGTAAAATCATTCATATACTGATGAACTTCTAGAAAATATATTTTATCTATCTGATGAAATTATGCCGATCTAATTGGTTTTTTTTTTTTCGTTTTTTTTTTTTATTTTTTTTTTTGTTTTTTTTTTATGAAGCAGAGATGCATTAAAGTGTAATTTATTGTTTTTGTTTCATTAGGTATAGATGAACCTACTATGTATCAAGAATACATTTTCTATTTCCACTAATAAAAGTTCACAAACAGTGTAAATGCCACATATGAAATATACAATATGCAATATGAATACATTTATAATAGTTTACATTTTATAATCATCCAAATCTTAAAACCACACGGGACGCCAAACATTTCATATCTAAGACTAAAATCTCGTTATAAACAGTATCAGAACGAAGTTCTATATAGCTTTGAAGGGATGAAAGATAAAAGGGGAAAAAATTGAATGAGCCCTGCTATAGTACGTTACAGCTTTGCATGTATTACGGCGGGGCTATACGCAGAGATGGTAAAATAAACGTTAGAGACAATGACGAGAAAGTGAAGGTAAACATCTTTGTATTTGATGTTTACTGTTGTATGTTTAATAATTTATGGCCAAAGGAACTTCGTTCTTACTCTGCTCACTACTTGCTAATGTCTACCTGATAATAAACTTTTTGATAAATTGTGACCGATCATAGTATTTTATACAACAGTTTTATAAGCGGGCTCAAGAAAGGCGAGTGGCGGGAGTTGCAACTCGGGTCTTGACTCGCTTTGCAGTGTACGGGTGAAGGTAATACACATTAAACTAAGTGAACCGCCACGAGCTTTTTTTGGCCTAGTAGTAATACAATACTTTATCTACGACTAGACTAAGTGATCTGTATAAAACACTGTATAAAAAAGAACAAATTATTTTGGCGTATACTACTTGCTTTCGTAACTGTATAAATTATAGATAAAAGTATAGCAGTAGAAAAAAAATGAAAGATATAACAATTTATGACAAATTTAGCAATTTACTTAATAATTGTTATGACGGTCAAAAGAAGTTTATCGACCTTAAAAAATAATTATTTGTGTAATATAAATCTTATTGTTATCTGTTAGATGAGTTGTGACTAGACTATCAAAATGTTACTTAGCAAGCAATGAAGTAGAGCGTAAATATAGGATATCTACCTTATGACTAATTCTATAATTAGGTTATTTATTTGTATTAGATTTATTACAATGAGATATTATATTATATTTTTTTCATTAGTTTTCGATGATCTATAACTTGAGTAAATGACTTAACAAGACTACCACACAAAAAATCTAAGATTTAAATTATTATTTAATAAGTATTGAATTTATAAAGTTAAACACTGTAATATAATTTTGATACTTCTAAATATAGCTGATATAATTTTATTCGAGTTTTAATAATGATTGTTAAATTTCTTATCCAAAAATACACTCACTTTTTCACATCATCGCAACCACAATACTACGTATAAAATATTCTAAAATATGAAAGTGATCTTGATTATATAAGCCTTACCTATATTTAGTAAACTTTGTTGAATAGAAATAACACCTTTGATATTCGATAGTAGTCTAAACAAGACTGATTTGTATGTTTATAATTATTAGAAAAGTATATTTATGGATGTATCTAAAATAAAAGTAATTAAAACGGTCGCTTTGGAGAAGTTTTTTAAAATAACATAACATTAACAATTAAATGTATGTGACCTTGTATATGTATTTTGATTCAAAATAGCATTTAAAATATTTACAAAGCGAAGTTTTGATATATATACACATATGTATGTATGCATACATATGTGTGTACATGGATGGATAAACTGTTAATATTTGAAAACTGTTAATGAACCACAGGAGGTCAAGGAGCCGCAATTGGATATAATTCCATACGTACGTCTATTCGTATACGTACTCCTCGAACACTCGTCCGTCTCAGAACCTCGTCGCAAGAATGTAGCGCCTGGTGGGGTGAGGGGAAGTCGGGTAGCGATGGCGTCATGGGACAATGCTCTGCATCTCGATCGACTCCACGGTGGCAGAGACGCGCGGCACGACTCTGCCTTCGTTGTCCGTTGCGGCCTGACGTTGCCTGTTGTTGAACTTCCAGCGCCAGATGAAGGGTGTTTGGCGAGAGGTCCCAGCGTTGCCGATGTTGACGTTGGCCTCGTTGTTGCTCACCATAGAAGCTGGGGATAAAATGTGTATTTAGTCTTGATTACAAAAACATACACTAGGTATCCCAAAATTATGGGGGATCTGTGCCTGCCGTGAAAGTCAACATATATTAAACATGAGGCCAGTATTATAAATACACACACGTAAATATCCCACGTAGCGTCAGTAACTTGTTGGCGCGTATCGAATTACCTGCATATTGAATGTTGATACTGTAGCCTGATGCCGCTCAAATTTTAATAAATTGCCCACGCCCATTATATAATGCATTGACATAGTACCCTGAATGTTCCATTCTAATATTGACATGATTGTATATACCATGTTCCCTGGTGTTTTAAAACTAGCAGAATTTATCCAAATGAGATGGGCAGATGCTTAATGCTACGTCTATGTTATTTATAAATTAATACCAAATACTGAGGTCTGTGAAAAAAATTAACCCTCTAAGTATAAACATTTATATTTTTTTACGCTTAACGTATTTTTAATTATATTTTTAATACTACACGTAAGTTCCGTGCTAGAGCGCATAACAAGTTAGTTTAAATGCTTTTATTAATGTTTGTGTTAATTTTTTATTACTTTCTGAATTCGAAAACATAAGCCTAAAAGTACAGTTCTGATGACTCGAGCTGCTTTTCTTTGAAATTAAGGTTCAACACAGAACATCATTGCTGATATACTAAGTAAACGTCCTACAAGTCTCAGATTCGCTCGAAAAAGGTGAAGTAAGATACATTTTAGACCTAGAAAATCGACTTATCGATCTCGAAATTGTAAAAAAGCTAATTTTTACAGAGGTTACAGTATAGAAGAACCTGCAAATAGAAAGAAGGAGCACCCTAATTAAGCGAACATTAAGAAAAAAAAAATGGAGAAATCGGATGTGTATATGAGTTCATCTGGTAGTGGTCCAGAACATTTCAGGGGTCATCAAAATCGACTTTGGTTTTTGTCGCAAACATTCATAACGGACTAGTAAGCAATAAGGCAAAGTTCTGAGGATAGATAAGTACCGAATGGCATTAGGAGCCTTAAACATGTGTTGAGAAGCCGGAAAAAAAAATTGTTGCCCATCAGTACGAAATAAGAATAAATCGGTCACTTTTCACGGTCGATCAGTTACAGTTTGCAAAAAGATCAGTTCAAATACTCCCTACAGAGTTAGTCGGTATCGAAAATGATATGAAAGCAGTCGGATATATCGAAGATGTCCTTAAGGATCATGTTTTACCACATGCACGATTTATTAGAAGGGACAATTTTACACTAGTGCAAGATAATATACGATCTAACCTTTTATTTCACATTTAAAATGGTCTGGTCAAAGTTTAGTCTTGAATCCTATGGAACAGGTCTGGGACATTCTAAAAAGAGGCAGAGAATCTAGGCCTGACCCTCCAGAGGCACATAGTCAATTGAAAACTACTGTGGTGGTCGCATGAGATAAAATGGCAATGGCTCAAGAACACATTTTAAGCAACTCCCAGACTATTCTGATTACCTGTAGATTTTATAAGTACTTGGAGTGATTTTATTCGTTACAAGTTTTGAGTACATTTCCGTATTTTATCAATTTTCATTAAGAACAAACGCAAAGGTCTTTTTGTTATTTATTAATTTTTGTTAATTTTAATAATAAAGAAGGTTTTTAGGTTAATTAATCATTCTCATTTAACGTTTTAATAAGCATAGAATTAGTTTAAGAAAAATAAACCTGTAAATCTAGTTATATTTAAAAAAATTAATACATAATTGGGTGACAATTTGTCCCGGTGGGTGTATAAAGATAATATAAGCTGCTGCTGCTGACATGATGCTCCTTGGCCCTAAAATTAGTTCTCTAAGAACATTACTGTCAATTTTAATAGATATTCAAGAGCGAGAAAAGTTATGTCGGATTTTAAGATATTGTAAATTTTAAATTCTGAGAAGTGCAACGTTTGCTAGGTCCGTTAGATTTATATCAGTAGTATACGATTTGACAGCCAACAGATAACTTAAGTGAAATAATCAAGTTGAAGTCTGTACAAGTTGGGTAATCGATAGCTTTTGCTAAAGTTGCGGGCGCTTAGTTTTATAGCCAACAAGATCACGGTAACTTGATAGCGTTGAAACGTCTTCTCCATTCATTATACGATCGAAACACCCTTAACCTGCTCTGGGCTGAAGCGTGCGTCCCTGTGGTCCATAACCAGAAGATTCGCAGATGCGTTGCCGGACACTTAATTTGAAATTACTGACAGATACTTTTATGTAAGACATGTGTAGGCTTTTTATTGTTCTGTAGTCCTACCAGGAATCCTTACACTCTGTCCATCCGTCCGCCTGTCCGTCCATATCTAACTTCTACAATTTGTACAGTTCTAACTTCTACAGTTTTTTTTTGAAATAAAACCGAGGTTTTATTTATAAAAAAAAACTATTCTACACAACTTTTTTACTATGGGTACCATTTTCTATTTAGTAAGTGGCCTTCAAAGTGTCTTATGGAATGTATAAAATCGTGTTAATGTTGCATTGTCTACTGCAAATCCCCCTCAAATTCACAACAATTGTAATGTTAGTGCTAGGATCACTGAAATATTCGTCCTAGGCCCACTGAAGTGTGCGTGCTAGGATTATTGACATGCTCGTGGTACAATTATTGTAATCTTAGTGCTAGGACCACTGAAATATTCTTCTACGACCACTCTAATGTTCGTGCTCGGCCCACTGAAATGTTCGGGTTAGGACCACTGAAATGTTCGAGCTAGGGCCACTGACATGTTCGTGCTAGGGCGACTGAAATGTTTGATGCTAGGTGCTAGGCCTCTGACCGATGCGACTGCTAAAAAATAATTCTGATCCAAATCTAACAGCAAATCACAATAGCTCAAAACTGGAATATGCCATGGGCGTTTCGCCATTATAGACCCCCTATATTGTGTTTATTCTTCACCATGAACAGGAAACGTTGACATTTATACGGTCTGAATAACTCGCCAGCGATCTTATCGGACCCCGTACTGATAACGTAATTATGATGATCTGTCATATAATTGATTAACTTAATTATAATACCGTTGGATGTATTTCTTCTTTAAGTGCCCTCTCCTTTGCGGAGGTTGGCTATTATTAAGGCTAGTTTGATTTCTGATGCTGCTGCTCGGAACAATGATTTAGTACTGATCCCGTACCACTCGCGGAGAATTTTAAACCAGGAAGTGCGGCGTCTGCCAGGTCTTCGGCTTCATTGGATCTCTCCCTGCATTACAAGCTAAAGTAAATTATATTTTTTGTGTCGCATGATATGTCCAAAGTATTGAAGCTTCCTACATTTTACTTCTGTGATAAGTTGGATGTATGAGGAGGTCGTGGCCTAATCAGTGGTCGGCATTTGAGTCGATCGCTAAGTTAAGTTGCTCTGGCTGCGACGGGGTGATAGATGGGTGACCCATTCTAGATATAGCCTTCCGTGCTAAAACGTCTATCTAACACTGAAAGAATTTTTCGAAACGGACCAGTAGTTCCTGAGATTAGTGCATTCAAGCAAACTCTTCAGCTTTATATATTAGAATAAGACATAAGATTAAAATACCTTCTAATCAAATAGAAAAGATAACCTCTATGAAATTGCGATTCCGTGGCTGACATCGGCATTTAGGATCCACCTAAAATATTTGGTATCTAATGCCGCGGTATTTTAAAAACTTATTCGCTCCTTAATCTGCAAAGAATGAGTTTAAATGTTAAGTTTTTTCGATAAAAAAATATAACCGTTGTAATATTTAAACCTAAACAAAAACACAGAACGGTAAAAATATCATTTAAAAAATATCACTTTTTAGCAAATCGACGTATTCACGTGGTTAGGGTCATAAATGTATGAAGCGTGCGTTCCGGTCAGCTGCGGCTAGTAGCGTCAAAATCTCGATTATTAAAAAATGTACAAAAATTGAAGGTATTCTTCCCTCATGTAAACTTGAATAGAAAAAGGTTAATCGAATAATGTTCTTGAAGGCAAAAACACCGTGCAAGCTTGAGAACGTTGTTATTCTAAATACATAGGAGTTAGATACCGTTCTTAGAACCCCATGGACTTGGGTGCACTCATATTACGTTTCAATAACAAAATTTCAGACAGAATCTGTATTAAATATGTCGGGAATAATCTCGGAACGTTATTTCTCGTATAGTGTTTTTACACTTGAATTTTAAGTGATGGTATTGTTATAGCGTTTCGATCGGTTTGTGAGAGTTCCCGGTGGCATAAAGCCTATTTAAAGGTCGGCAACGCATCTGTGAGCGTTCTGGTGGTGCAGATGTCTATAGGCGTCAGTATTGTAATAGACGTTATATATTTAAATCAAAAAATAAATGTAAAGCTTCGTGGAACGTAATTAAGAACAATAATAACTTAAATTCATTGTACAAGCAAGGCATATATTATATTCTTATATTAAAAATAGTGTTCTATCCTCTACTAACGGACCCGGCAGATGTTGTCCTTCCCGAACGTTAGAATACTATTTACTACATTCTATCTTCGTCTTCTTCCTAGCGTTATCCCGGTTAAGTACCAGGGCCCGCTTAGATTGTAGAGGATATGGCTGTGGGCGAGTTAAGATGACCGATTGCCATCTGACGTCATCCTCGGAACCCCCACGATCTCTTATGACTAATATCAACCTTATGACTAATATCACAAAGTGACATTAATCTGGTCCCACGGTTTTACGTCTCTTCCGAAACACGGAGGAGATCGGATATCAAATATAAACCAGTGGTAGAATGGGTCACCCATCTATCACACGGTAGCAGCAAGAGCAACTTAATCTAGCGATCAACTGAAATGCCGACCACTAATTAGGCTACGAATTCCTCAAATTTACTACATTCTATGATGTAACAACATTTATCCCGTTTCCGTTTCATTTCGCTCCGATCCCGTTTCCATTTCAATTCCTGTTTCCATTCCCGTTCCCGTTTGGGTTCGCGTTAATTGCAATTATAAAAATTGCTAAGTTTACATTAGAAATAATTTAGTATGGTCGTTAAGTATTATTAAAAATTTCTTATTTTCTGCGCTATTTTCTTAATTTTTTTCCTTTATTACCTTCTCTCCTGGTAATAATAAACACACCAAAAAATATTAGCAAAACCGATTCAGCTTTTCACGGGTGATGCCGTGACCTAAGGATATAGGGATTTATTTTTATAGATTCGAGAGGTATTTTCAGCAATTGTTTGGATTGAAACCGGCATCGTGGAATCCAACGTAAAGCGATGCAGTACTTCATACCAGTCTATAGATGCTGTCTTTATATATCCCACAAAATGATCATGCCCATAATCACAAAGAGTAGCAATGTCATTTGTTCTTCATCATGTATCTATTTAATGTAATACCTGATTTGTATTTTATTTAAAATTAATGTTTTTTATATATAATTACTAATTTTTATAAAATCTATAATTTTGACTTCTGGCAAAAACAGTAGTAATTTGTTATTTGATTTTAGAGGCAATGGCAAATGACAAGGAATGATTAGGATTAGAGTACAACTACATTCTACATTGCTAAAGTGGTCAGTGGTGCGGTGTTTAGAACGTCAATACAAGTACATTTTTTAAGAATTGTTTCAGTAATAACTTGTTTTAATAATAGATTGATAGTGATACTATTCAATTACAATATGGAGTTGAGTTTAAATGTATTCACGCTTAATATTTGGTTAGTGATTTCGTTTTTATATTTATTTGAGGACTTAAACCTTTGTAACATATTTTGAAGGACTTATTTGTATTTTCAATTTATTTTATTTCTTACAGGGGTATCCCAATCGTTTCCAAAAACCGTAAAGACAGAATAGAAGCAATCTCCAAATATTTATTACAAGCCCCTCATAATATAGTATGCCTTCAAGAAGTTTGGAGTGAAAAAGACTATTTGTATTTAAAAGAACAGCTGCAAAGTAATCTCCCATTCTCCTACTATTTTTACAGGTAAATTTTGTGACAGATACATGCGTTTTTTTTAATAATATATTTTTTATAACAAGGGTCAATAGCAAAACGAGCAGGCAGCACTTACTTGAGTTACTACTAAGACCCATCAAAAACATCATTATTAATTAACGTTTTCTTTCAGTGGTGTGCTAGGTTCGGGCCTGTGTGTTTTTTCAAAATGGCTAATTCAAGATGTTTTCTTTCACCAGTGGCCACTAAATGGTTATATTCACAAGATACACCACGGAGACTGGTTTGGAGGCAAGGGTGTTGGGTTATGTAGAATCAAGTGTAAAGATAGGCTTGTTAATGTATATTGTACTGATGCTTAGGTTTCGAAGCGAAACGTGAAACTGAGCGACGTGACGTGACGTGAAACGAAAACGGTCTTATTCAATGATTAAAGTTAAAGTTTTTTGTGCGCAGCCCTAATTTTTTTGTAAGCCTGTGTTCAGACAAGGTGGAAACCACGCGGTTTCAAAATCGCGTGGGAACCGCGCGGTATTTATTTATACACAGCGCTTAATAATCGCCGCTGTCTGAACACTCATGATTTTGCAATGTGAAAAATGCACGATTACAAATCTTGCGGTTCCCGCCGTGTCTGAACAAAGGCTAAAAGTAAAGTAGCGTACATAACTCCTTGTAACATCAGCTATCTGACAGTGAAAGTACCGTTGAAATCGGTCCAGCCGTTCTGGAGATTATCCGCTACACAGACAAAACCCTACTCCAAGCACGGTCATTGAGTATGAAATGTTTGTATTATGTATAACTTAAGTATCTTTTATGTTCTTAAAAGGAAACAATAACAACATGAAAATCGCATTTAGTACATAATTATTTTGAAATAAAAAGTATATATTGAAGTAGCTGAAAATATTTAAGTAAAAATTATTAGTAACTGTTTTATACGTCATGATTTAGAGGTCTATAGGTCCCGATATAATCACTGAGTGATAGTCTATTTTATTTGCAAACCAGTAATAGAATTGGTCACCCATCTATCACTCGGCCCCGGTAAGAGCGACTTAACCAAGCGATCGACTCAAATGCCGGCCACCGATTAAGCTACGGCCACCTCTCAATAGCCAGTGTTAGAATTGGTCACCCGTCTATCACTCGGCCCCGGTAAGAGCGACTTAACCTAGCGATCGGCTCAAATGCCGGCCACCGATTAAGCTACGACCACCTCTCAATAGCCAGATGCCGCCTTTAATGACGAGTTTAGGCCACCGGGAAGTCTCATAAACCCAACGAAACGCGACAAGAATACCAAGCATGATGATATATAGCCTATAGGGTAGTTGTCCAAGAACAACAACAGTCATAGATATTTAATTTAGAAAGACTATCCAGACATCACAAAAAATCAGGTGAAGCTGCCTGCCCGCTGGCTCTATGTTTAAAAAAAATAAGCATAAAACATACCTGCGTTGACTAAATTGGTAATTCTTCCCTCCGTTGAGTTCTTCACCCATTCGTTGATGGAGGCAGCTGCAGCGTCAGGCTGTCCAAAGTCCATGCTCTTTATTTCCGTTCTGTAATAATGCTCGGCTATGGATGCGAACGATTGTATGGGTGGTGTTTCTGCTGTGATGTATATCCTGCTGGCCAACTTCAGGATGTAATGTGAGGATTTTGTCTGAAACATCAATACATATTAAGTATCATGTATCACTGATCTACGGTCACCTGCTACTGACGAACCTAAGCCCTATAGAATTTATATCCAAAGAGTTTTCATGTAACTAAGGTGGATGGCGTGCTCTTTTTAATGATAAATAGATCAGTTTACGGTGGCTGTTTATCGTTTATAAATAAGGGGTAGCCTATAAACCAGAGGTGGCCAAGGCACTTGATAGTCCGAGCCTTTTTTCAAATTTTGACTGTTTTCCCAAGCCTCAATTAGATACGTATTGAAAAGGTATGCAAAAAAGGTATCAAATATGCGTTAGTAACAATAAACGAGTCATCTATTACGTACATAGCGTATCAATGTAAAAAATGTCATTGTGAGAAGATAATTGCTAAGAAATAATGGATACAGTCTTGCTAATTGTTCAAACACGGATTTAGAATCCCTACCGGTTTTCATACGGAAAAACGTCATACATAGCTATATTTTATATATTTTTGAACAGCATAAAAATAATATCGATAGACAAGTATCGAATTGATCGAATCGAATATACCGCCGATTCTATCTTGCTTTTAATCAGGGATATGTAATACCCAGGAAAGAGGAAGGTGGATCAAGAAGGGGGAGGCCTTTGCCCAGCAGTGGGACACAACAGGCTAATAAAAAAAAAGTAAAGGTTTCCTGCTCAAACCAGCTACTTCGTATGTGGGCACCCTTTAAAGATAATAAACAGATATCTGGTACAGACCAGAGAGTACGAGGCAAGAAGCAGCCCCATAATTATGGCTGCTGCTGCGCGCCGCCCACTCTCGGCCATAGACAATCTTTTATTTTTTATTCCGCTCGGCCTTTATGTAGGCAGCCATATACTGGTGCTCGGCTAATGATATGTTTTGCCTTGTTTATTGCGGCCATCTGTAACTACGGCCTTAGATTTCGCTGGTATGAAAAACACATTTCAGAGATTTTATTTTATGTGACCAGTTAACTGTACTCTGATGTGGCTAAAGAGGGATAACCTCGCCCTCCGAAGGTTTTATATTCGGTTTATCGAAACCGGAATCAGAACTTGAATCGGAAACGGAACCGAAAATCAACGCCTTAGACAAAATTCATTCAGTACATTCTTACCATCAGTAAAAAAAATTAGTCTAAATATAACAAAATTAAAAAAAATATAGAGTCTGAGTAAATTATTTTAGAGTCGGAGTAAAATTTTTCCTCATCCAATCTAATTTTTAGAGGCCAACTTCGACCAGCCAGCATCACTGACTCTTAAGAATATCGGAACTTCCGATTGAAATTTATCGGAACCGAATCTGTAAAATCAATCGTAAGTTCCAATCTTTCGGAATCGTAATCAAACCTCTGTAACATCCCTAGTATATACGGGAAGAGGCCTTTACCGAAGTAGGTATATTGAGGTATTGCCATGCTTGTAGCCGAATTGGGCCGACGCGTCCGGGTGCCAGTACCTCTGTATCACATAAGATCGGCGTGAAGTGGCGACAATGCTGTCACGTCAAGTGATGGTATTGTTGTCGCGTTTAGTTCTAAATGTTTTTGCAGCGCACGCCGGAATTGTTCGCAGAGAGAGTTTTCTCCTACTTACTCTACTTTTTACTATTTTTACATTTATTGTTAAATTTTGAACAATTCACGCAACATCTTTTTAATTTATAACCTATGTGTTATTTTGATGGGACTGACTGACATCCGTACTCTCGGTTCCAGCCTCGAACTGGACGGTCTTTCGCAACCACTTCTGATACAAGCTTTTAATCTTAAATAACGGCAATGTTATGCCCATCTAAAATATTTCCAGTATTTTAAATAAAGTTGCCGCCAGCAACTAGTATTTAGAAAAAATTGTTTGGAAAATGTATCTAATGTCAATGAACTCCATCACCCTAAATTATCGAATGGGTTTTTAATTCGAACTGACCGATTCATTTGTGTTATTAGTTCCTGCGAGTCCCCTACGGAAGTGTGGACTTCGGCCACAGGTAACGGGCGTGCGTGTCCACTCAACTGTGGGGGTGACCGATGCTCTATTGTTAGTATGCGTGCTGGGATCGAATTTCGGAAATCGGATAGCACTTTCCGTGTGGGATGATGTGGATATTTTATAAAAAACTGGAGGAACTGCACTCTGGGAGCCTAAACAGAAGTGAAAACGTTACGTTAGACTTGTCGGTAACGGTGTCGTCAGTCAAAAGCGAAATTCGATAGATGTCGCTCGATTTCGGCTTCGACTTTAAACTATAAATTAGACACTGTATATAGTAAATAAACATATACGTTCGCCTTGCCCGATCACACTTTTCGTAACGCTCTAGGGACGCACGCGTACTCTCCAAGTCAAGCGTGCACTAAGAAGTTTTACTTCAATAATATTTAGTGCCTTTATAACACATTTTTTTTTAAATTACAGAGTTCCCAATGCGCCCAAGAGCTGCATTGCCGAGATTTTCAACGCGGACACAACGGACGGCGGCAGTCCATAAAAACTAACTTGCTACTGCTGTTAATTGTCTCGAATATGTTTGTCATTGCTTCAACATTACATTATCTATAGGAAGGGTATTTGTTACAAACTTTAAAAGCTTTGGAGGTGTCAGTTAAGAAACAAGGTATCTACCTATCTGCCGCTTTTTTGGGCGCCGCCCCAGTTATCTCAAGTCTGAACAGCTTCTGACCAGCCTTGACTGTATCGCCGTCCTTTACGTAGAACTCCTTGATAATACCGTTATCGGGAGCCATTACAGGTATGGCTGTTTTATCGGTTTCTATTTCGAGAACCACCTCGTCAGCTGCCACTGCGTCGCCTACTTTCTTGTCAAGCTTCACATCGCCTTCCGATACTGAATCGGGGAAGCTTGGTGTGACGACATCCTGCTCAGCGAAGAGTGGGTTCGTAAAGTGTATAGACGCAACTTGATTGTGGGCAGCCAGGACCCTGGGCTTCACAAGCCGGGAGACGTGCAACGCACCGCAGATCTTGGGCACCTCTGATGAACGAAACCGGATCCCCTGGCCCTGCCTCCGGTATATCGTTTGTAGGTGTTTTGAGCAGCGCCGTAACATTTTGACCGCACTGCTATATTACCCTGAAATTTAAACAAAACCTATATCAATTTAATTTCTAATAATCTCTTCTCTCTATCCATTATCCTATCTACTAGCTATCCGTTATCCCAGTCTAGTACCAGGGTCCGCTTAGATTGCAGAGGATGTGACTGTGGAACGAGTTAACTTACATATTTTTATGGCTAAAATTTAATTTTTAAACTTTGTCTTTAACACAGTTCCCATGTCTTTTTTAACACTAAATATTTATTTAATAATAATCTACATAATAAATAAATTAACATATAATGGACTATATGACACACGGGCATCTGTTCCTAAGGTAGAAACCTAATACTTGTGTAACAGATGCCTGTTATATATTTTGTTAAAACACTAGAAAAACTCCTGTGCCTTTAATATTATTACTCTCCTTCCTTCTATCATAATCATCCACAGCCATTTATCGCGTCCAGGAACCAGTACCTATTTCTCACATGAGATCGGCATGAAGTGACTTCTATGCTGTTATGTCAAGTAATGGTATTGTTGTCGCGTTTCGTTTGGTTTTTGAGACTTCCCAGTGGTCTAATCTCGTCATTAAAGACCGGCAACGCATCAGCTAGCTTTCTGTTTGTGCAGATGTCCACGAGCGTCGGTAGGCACTTAGCTAACTCGTTTGCCCCCTTGTAATATAAAAAAATAATTCCTGTTACATTACGGTGTGATAGGAGGCCGTGATTATTGGAAGCGTAGATAATATTGGGCAGCGTTCCGCTGTGTGATTTCGGTGAAAGGCGTCTCGGGCGTAACACAAGTTCGTGCCCACTGTTGCGTGCGCTCTTCGGTGTAATTGGCAGCTTATTGCCAATATTGAGCTTCAGGGGACTATGATTTTCTCAGTTTATGATAGACTAGCTCTATACCGCGACTTTGCCCGCTTATTTTCATTGATTTTATTCAATTTTGAGGGCTTCCTTTCTTTTGCACGGAAAGTAAAGTAGCCTGTGTTACTCCTTGTAATATTAGCTACCTGCCAGTGAATGTCTTATCGATATTGGTTCAGCCGTTTTATAGATTACACGGAACAAACCGACGGACAGGAAAGATTTGTAATTTGTTCTTTCGTTATAGGTATTAGAACCATATGCAATTAGTGAAATGTTAGTTGGGAGTTGATTATATTAAAAAAAATTTCAAAACAGTTTCAAAATAACAGACGCACTTTTTAGTTATACTTTAAATTACATACAGATTTGGCTCGATTATTATAAAGATATACCCCTTGCCTACCATATTTCTGGCCCGTTGTCGAAGTGGGCAGTGACCCTGCCTTCTGCTCCGGGGATGATACTTTTTTTGGTATTTCAGAAATGATCCCATATAAATTTTATCAAAATCGGTAAAGCGATTTTTGAGAAATCGACGAAATTCTAAAACTATACATACATATACATCTATGATGTTTTCGTTTATTCCGGAACCTCACCTGTCATAAGATTCGAGCAATTCGCTGGCCGACCCATATCAAGATATATCTACTTTCCACTAAAAATTTAAGAATAAAGTATTTTTAAGTAAAAAGAAACCCGCCTTCAAAAAACACCAAGGTACTACAAACCAAAATATAATTAGTACTTTCTTACGACTTAGTAGACACCTACTCATGTGTTAAAGTCGGTACCACCTGCATACATTTAGCGAGTTACCAACTTCAACGCATGAGTAGGTGTCTAGTAAGTAAACGTATGAAAGAAAGAGACAAGGCACTAGGGAAAGACACTAGGGAACTAAAAATTACTTTTTACTTCCCTAGTGTTTTTTGAAAGCGGTTTTCTTTATATTTAAAAATACTTTTTTTTTCTATTTAAGTATATTTGCATTCATTGATGAAAGGCGGAATTAACCTAAAAGCTTTTTCGGCCATTTAAAAGATATTCTGTGCTATCTACTTTATAATTCATTTCCATACATAATTGTAGATTCCGCGTAAGTTCTCATGCACACATGCGTGCAGCTCGCCCATTTAAAACAGCGTGAGTACGTAATTATTGGCATGCAATATGCATGTCAGATCGCTTCCTTCCTGCATTGGGTATTAGTTTGTGGGGTAACATGATACGAAGTTGGTGCAACGCGCGTCTATGTACCAGTTGTCACCAGTATGGCCAACAGAGCGTTAAATGAACTAATAGTCATTTACTTATTTCAATGTTTATTTTGACATATATAATGCATACAAAACAAGTACATAAAATATTTTCCACCATTTTACCTTTGCGTAATAGTGGGGAAGCAGCGTGGCTAAATTTGTACACACTAAAACGCTGTGAAGATCTATGGGATTACGTAGATTAGGTGCACAAACTAAAAAATAGGTTGTGTTAAAGTAAGGTCATGTTGTCAACAATGCCTGAAGTGTGGTTTTATTGAACGCGTGATGATTCCCGTAAACCTGAAAGGAATTCCCTTAAAATAAAATAAAAAAATATCGCGCTATTTGTAGGTAATGTATTTTTTTACAGTTTTGTGACTCTCCCATATTCTTATGTCACACTTTATTTGTCATATTATTTAAATGTTAAGATATATCCATATAATCAACTTACCTTATCTTAATCTGACGCAGTCGAGTATTTTTTAAGGCCCAATAACGAACCCCCCTATATTAAGAGTTTATATTTGGTAGCTGTAGATTACAGGGTGCAAGGACTCTCCCCATATGATTTTCTGACGCGCTCGAGTATTGCGCTAAATCCTCTATAGGGCTCCTACCATAAGTACATGCGTTTAAAAGACTAGTTATTTTTATAGTAAAAAGTGATACTTTGGAAGACAGAAGACCTGGAATAAGCATTTATAATATTCTACTTATGGGTCATATACAAATTATGTTACACATCATGTCACGTGGGTTGGGTATCACAAAAATGTGAGATTGTGTGATATCGAGCAAGGGGTGTCAAAAGCTATGTCACGTCACATTTCAAAATTAAAAACATTCAAAAAAAAATTAAACTGCTATTTCCTTTTAATTATTTTCAATACAAACATAGAATTGAAAAATATGTGATGCCTTATCAAGGGGTTAGGAAATGGGACAAGGACGGGGCGAGCTAAAAAATAAACACATTCGTGTGACGCTATTTATAGATGACGTCTACAGTTAAGCTTTTTTAGAAAAAAAACGCTCTCGCCCGGCGATGACACAACGATAGGCCTTAACGAATTTAAATTTTTCTTCCCCTCTTTCTACCGATACGTTTTCGAACCTTATTGCATTAAAAAAAAAAATTAACAACGACATATTCACACCGTACTATAATCCGAATTTGGTAAAGCATACGGCGGCATACAACTGGTTTCGGGGAACTGGCAAAATAAGAAGTAAGGGGTCGGCGGCGCGCCCGCGGTTTAAGAACAACAACCTCAACCGGTGACGCATCATTATTTTTAACCTTGGCTAATGTACCATACATTTGCAAACAAAGATAATAAGAAATGTATTGAGATCAAAAGCATATCTTTAATATTTACTTTTTATTATAAAGCTTATAATCTATTTAATAATAGGTGAAGCGATAACTTTCGGACGGAAGTGTATTAAATTTATATAAATTTTTGGACGATTATAGTTTATATAGAGGAGGGTGTATGATTCCTAATAATTTTATAAAATATGCATTATAAAGACCACACGCACACCAATGCCAAAAGATTTACACACACAGGCATACACTTTATTATAGGATGATGTCAAAGCGTAAATACTTATGACAAGCATCACATATTAAAAAGCATTTTATTAATTATGACATTTAGTAGGATTAAATTATCAAATGTCACTGCACCAAGGATAAAAATCTTGTACATAGCTCTAAATAAGCAAATTGTACCAGTATATATATAAATATTCTTCTCTAAATATCGATTTCCAGTTTTTTCTTACATTACAAGGGGCAAACGAGCAGGCGGTTCATCACCAAAATTGCTACGACGCATGGATAGTCAATGCATCATAGTGCGGACATGTGCACCACCAGAAGGATCGTAGATGCGTTTTATGACGCGTCCTAAGTTTGTTATTATAGCGTCATAACGATACTGTTAACAGTGCTATTATGGGCCATAGAGTATAGACTTTTGCATCTATTTAATAATGAGTATACTTACGTTATTGTTCATTACTGCTTCTAAAAAAAGCTGGGCGGTTACATCTGTTTTGGGACATCGGGTTGTACGCGCTATAATTACACTATTACAATATTTATTACCATTGTATTGAATATTTCTATTTAATAGTAATTTATAAAAGTTTCTTTCTGTCTCTATATGCATTTCTGAGGTAAAAATTCGCACGAACCAAACAAATGTAAAGCAATTATAAGTCTTCGCTCGCGTGAGTTATGTAACAAGTCGCGGAACTTTGTAACTTTAGTTTTAACGTTTTCGTGTTTCTGCAATGTAATTATTTAAAATTATACAGCAAATGAATTGTTCGAAAGATGATTAGTAACTATTTAGAAGTTTCGCGGATTTTTATTTCTATTTTAAACTTTATATCGCTTTGTTAACAAATGACTTAATATTCTATATAATCTGTATTTATGTGCGTAAATAACTGCACCTTACGAGATAGCTCGAATACGGAATTGCATTTCTTAAAAAGACCTATAAGAAAGTCAGTGATGGCATACGTCTATCTCCATTACCTACAGTAAGCATTTTTATATTCTACATATTACAAAAAATAATAAACTATTTACGAAGTTATTTTAAAGAATGTCGCGTTAAACCTTATCCATTTGAATTCACTAGATACGATGTACATTTTATGCAGACCAAAATTATCTTTTACAGTATATGATTAAGATTAATTAATTATAACTTTAATATGCATCGTTGTGAATGTCCGAAGTGCCGAGACAAACCTCATGTGGTTTAACGACTCTTTTTAAATGTAAAAAATATATTGTTAATTTTTAAATAAATAAAAAAAAATATTTTAGAAGATATGAGAGATAAATTATAATAAAGAGTCAGAGCGGCTGAGCGCCGGGCGGTTGGCGGACGGTAAGTGCCGTGAGAATAGTTGACACTATGTATTGTTATTCAATATTAACCAACGTTCAGACAGATCAACGTCTGCCGAGTCCGCTAGTATTAATATAATTATGTAATATAACAATATCTTATTAGCCTGACAACAGTAAAAAAATGTGTTATTCAAACATACTTACTTACTACCTGATAAGTAAGGAGTAGGTCGAACAGATGCCGACGTGACGTGACCAACCCACAAACAAACACGTACTTAGCACAGTTTTGTGGGTGTAATTATGAATATTTGTTGCGTCTAGTGCAAACACAACAATTTATTTACCGACTTATAAAAAGGACAAGTATTCTTATATGAATGTTTTATTCGCACATGGCTCGCAACATCTTTGATAGCCTTAATAATTTTATAAATGTGAATGTAACTCTGTCTGCTACGTTTTCGCGTCTAAAGTGCTGTATCGATTTCGATGAATTACGGTACAGAGAAAGTATAGAGCTTCGGGAAGGACAAAGGCAAATTTTTGTCAGGAAAATGAAATTAGAAAGAGGTGAAAGTCAAATAAAACATCGCGGAAAAAATCGCGGGTTAAGGCTAGTTTGCTGTCAAACCTCCATACCTCCACGGTAGAAGTACGGAACAAATTCCATGAGGAGACCTATTCTTCAACTCCAACAGCGCTTGGTTATCGTCACATTTAAAGTTTTAAAAAATCATTATATTTTATTTAAAGAGATAACAAGAAACCACCCTTAGAAGTGCTCCTAATATTTTTTAAACAAGATAATATATTAAAAAACATTAATAAATCTGGAGATCACCGGCTGATCGAAATTCACCTACAAACAGATGTATAGGTATGAAATAGTCTGCAATTTCTGTCTGATACTAAAAGGCACTGCCGACATCAAGTATGAGATTATTAATAATAATAATAATAATAATAAAGTTTTTTATTCAAGGCATATAAAACCCAAATATATCACAAAAGGTAAATGTAGAACAATAAAATACAAATAAAATAAAAATAAAAACATTACAGTTGACTGGAACGCTTAATAAACCGTTCCAGATGTCACAGGTCACAGTTCTTACTTTCTATTATTGTCATGGTGTACAGACGCCATGTTACTGCTGCTGGTGTAATAAAATACAATTCAGATATGCCGCCGGGAAAAATGGTGGAGTGGGCACTCGTTCACCACATATGATACGGTTTGATCTGGTGCTCCGCAGTCACATAGTGGTGAATCTATTAGTCCCCATTTGTTAATGTGGTGATTTCATTTTCCGTGGTTGGTCCGGAATCTGTTCAGGGCTGTCCACACCTTCATTTCGGCATTGAAACTGAAGTTATGTACTGAAATGTATAAAACCCAATTCAACACCCGATTCCGCTTGGTTATCGCCAGCGCTTGAGCACAGATTTAATTTAAGAATTGTATTTTGTTTGCATGACTAATTGTGGCTAAGTCACAATGTATGAATAAGTAATTATAATAATCTTATCTACCGACGGCCCATGAACATCTATCAGGAAACTCGTAGATACGTTGTCAGTTTTTAAAAAAAACTGGGTAAGTGTGAGTTAGACTCGCGTATTAAGGGTTCCGTACGATCACATAATACTTACCACGCTGTTTTAAGATTCTTACTTTTCATAAGACTTATTTAAATTTGATAAAGTATCCGCAATTATTTTTTATAATGGAACTACAAATTTACTGTTTTCGAAATTTTTGCTATACCTGTACTGCAAGATATAGCTTCTTGCCAAATTTCCCATACATTTGGTTTTGGTTCAATCTGTATGTATGAGAAACGTGATATAAACGGTATATCTTTTGATTGTGTACACTTGGAAGATTATTTATTTTTCCAACTTCAACGGACTGCAAGCCTCAGTATTTGGTATTAAGTTCAACTTTGTAGCTCTACGTATTCCTGAGAAAAATGGCCTAGACAGACAGACGGACGGACAAGGAAGTGATCCTATAAGGCTGACGCGGGACTTTGACATTCACAGTGATCAAACAAGCGTTCAAAAATGTAAGCTATTTGGCGCCCGCGTAATTCGAATTAGAGGTAGCGCCATGCTTGTAGCCGAATTGGGCCGGCGCGTCCGGGTACCAGTACTTCTTTCTCACATGAGATCAGCGTGAAGTGGCGGTAATGCTGTCACGTCAAGTGATGGTGTTGTTGTCGCGTTTCTTTCGGTTTGTGAGACTTCCCGGTGGCCAAAACTCGTCATTAAAGGCCGGCAACGCATCTGGTAGCCTTCTGGTCGTGCAGATGTCCATGTGCGACGGTAGGCACTTAGTTGCCTGCTGCCTGCTCGTTTGCCCCTTTTAACATAAAAAAATGTCTTTTTTTAAAAGAAGAATTTCCACATTTTCAAAACCTTTCTCGAAAACCAATTTACAAAAACCTTTTCTTAATAGATACCTTTTAAGCATTACCCATGAAATTTCAAGCCTTATTGCATAATAAAAAAAAAATGAAAATTATTAATCGCGGATTAAAACAAAGTGATTAAATATATTCCGTTTTCCTCAATGCTTCTAAGAATTGAAACAGTGTATGAACACTTACTATTTACCTGATGTTTTTGGCAGAGTTTAAAGCGATGTTATTGTTACAATATCCGCACATCTGTTGAAATTACTATCACGATGGGCGATAAAAGAGTCTATTTTAACAATTTCCACGTAATAGTAAATTGCATGAGAAACTAAACTACTTTGCTTTAATCTGCGAATGAATACGAGGGAAAATCGAAAGCTACACCACCGAATCCGCCACCAAAGCACAGCACGACACTGACTTTCCGATGTGCCTCAACGCACATTTCGCTTCGACACTGAAGCATCATCAGGAGATAGACTCTACGAAGGTTATTCATAAACTTTACGAATAACCCCAATAAAACCATTCTTATCGTTACTTAGTCGACGCTATCATTACTGATGTCCATGGATGCCTCTGAGGGCGACCTCCCGCCGGCGCGCGTCCAAAATAAACAATTTCTCAATAGGGGAGCCTGATCCAGATAATGCGAATAAACCAGGCTCAAATAGTCAACCTGTAACGCAGAGAGAGTCGATTGAACGATATCGAAATGCGTTACCGAACGAAGACGCATTTGAAGAATCACGTCAGTCAAGCTCACCTACGCCAAGTAGATCCGAGGAACGAGAGTGTGTCTGGCGTCCTGATGATCAAGAATGGATAGCGCAAAATATCGTATAGTATAGTGCCATCCCGAAAGGATGCAGTCATACCTACGCATAATGGCGTCAAAGGAGAGTTTAAATTGGAAAGGAACGATTCTACCAAACAAAACAGATTCTTCGATACAGAAAACTTAACGGGACCTGCGTTACTAAACACTACAATAAGAGCGTCAGTCAATGTGAAATCATTTGAGCAGTGCCACGGATGCTTCGAATCAAGCACAAAAGGAGGATCGCCGGATGACGATACCGCACTGATTGATAATACGTGCCATGAGAAACAAGAAACGCCCAAGAACTACGAAGACGACAAGATGAACAATCTCTTTGAAGTACAGAAGGATGACTCTAAAGAAGTAGTAGCTCGAACGACGGCTATAGTATCAGGAATACGACGTGAATTTGTGTTCAATCTTGTTGGTTGGAGTGCCGGCGAGAAGTCTTCATGGAGCGCTGTGAAGAGATTTTCGTCGGACGAAGAATTTGCAGAAACAGACGCAAAGATACTGGGACCTTTGGGCAAATGTCGACGACGTAAGCTCCAATATGTAAAAGGCACACAGATGAAAAAGTGTGTTGCCGGAAATACTAGTTTAAGGAAGATTCATCTGCATCGGCTTGTAAGTATTATCGTCCTCCCGAGAATAAGAAGGCTACGAAGAGCTGCGCCGGGGGGAGACTGTTGCGGACAGATAATACATAAAGAGCGACAAAGCGACGTGTTTGATCGCGGACGTCGACAACCCAAATAATTGGGCGGAGACGGTGATGGCGAGGTAGTAGGAGCGCAGCGAGTACCAGCGGTTGAAGTGCTCCTTCACCAGCACCGGCATCTCCAGCGGGACTGCGGGGAACGGCATTGCTGAGTTTGGGGGTTACTACTACTACTACGACTACTCATCCCGTACGGGGGTGAATGAGACGGCAACTTCCGTACACTGAGGAGGTCGTTGCTTAATCGGTTGCCGGCATCCGAGTCGTAGTCTCTTAGTGTTTCGAAAGACACGTAAAGCAGTGAGTCCCAATTAATGTCACCGAGTGACGTCAGTCGTGAGATTGTATATGGCCAATGGGCAACACTCACAGCTGAGGATGGTGATGGTCATGGAGGTGTACATGAGGAACAGCATGTTGAAGAACAGGAAGCCGAGGTTGGACAGCACCTTGGAGCCGTCGTCGCCGATGTCGTAGTACAGCGCGCCGATCAGCAGCCCCACCAGCACGTGCGCGAACAGCCGCAGGTACATCAGCGTCTGCGCACCGCCCAAAATACTTTCAACTCCATCTATATGTATGTATATATGCAGGCGGGTAGCTCAATTAGCCGTTCAATTAACAGTCTAGCCTGTGCAAAATTTAATGAAAGGGTGTAGTGACAATAAAAAAAGAGAACTCTAGCACTTCAGGAGTCGTAATAGAAACAAAAACGAATCGTTAGGGGTCTCGGTAGCGATGACGTCAGTTAAAGTCGAAAGCGAAAGGAGGCGAAAAAATTTCAAAAGTTAAGATGCTAACAATTCGATCGAGCTTTCTCCCCAAGTCAAGCGTCCGCAACGAAGTTTTACTTAAAAAAAAATATGACAGCGCGGGCTCACCCAGTCGCGGCGGCTGAACAGCAGCGTGCGCTTCAGCACCACTGTGTATAATTTTTGAATATATTTGTAATATATAAGCAAATATATTTTTCACTTCAGCAGCTCAAACAGTAAGTTTGAATGTTTACGTATATAACTACTATAGTGTAGTGTACTAATAGTAACAAATACTGTAGAATGTAATCATATTGGAGTTGAACATTCCTCAACAACCTCGCCAAACCTCTTTGTTTAAACACTATTTCTAATGAAATGCCGAAAAATATACTGACTTCCAGAAAAATTGCAACACCTAGAAGATGTCGAACAATTTTATTGAAATTTTCAGGGAACGTCTATTTTCATGAAACAAAGTGATGATTAAGATTTGAAAACAAAAGAACAAACGCTTTAAAAGTTTTTTCAATAATGAGTTGCTTCGCCACGATTTGTAATGCACTCATCCAGACGGCTTGGCATGCTATTAATCAAGTGATCTATAGATGCTTGTGGTATATCGTCCCAAGCTTCTTGAATCCGTTGCTGAAGATCGTGTAAATTATCTGGAGGGTGCGATAAATTACCCAGTCGCCTACCAATCATATCCCATACATGTTCAATGGGTGACAAATCAGGCGACCGAGCAGGCCATGGGAGGACGGCAATGTTAGATTCTTCCAAAAACCGTGTTGTAGTCCTTGCCGTATGAGGGCGCGCATTATCCTGCTGGAAAATGGGATTTTGTAGCCCCTGAAGATATGGAAGGCCAACTGGTTGTAGCACATTAGCAATGTAACCAGCTGCGTTAAGGTTGCCGTCAATAAAGACCAAGGGTGATCTGCTACCATAACATATTGCACCCCATATCATAACTCCTTGAGTGAGGGCTGTGTTGCGTTCCACAAAAAATGTTGGATTTTTACGTTCTCCACGCATCCGTCTGACTCTCCTACGACCATCGTGGGCCCACAAGCAAAATCGGGACTCGTCACTAAACACAATTTGATGCCATTCTTGCGCCCAATTAACCCTTTCGTTGCTCCACTCTAGTCTGCGTAGACGGTGAAGTGGTGTTAGAGGAAGACATAAAAATGAGAGCCGGTCCCGCCTTCCTCTTCCTCCCCCTGTTTCTCCTCTTCCTGGGCGGAGGAGGCTCCACCGAAGGGGCCTCCACTGGCCGAGTCGGCGCAGCACTCCCCGTCAGTGCGGGTCTAAACGCCCTGTCGGGGAAGAGCTCCGCCCTGAAGGCGGCCAGCTTTTCCTCCATGAGGGCTCCAATGTGCTCCATGAGCCCGGCTTCACTGCTCGTCAGTTGAGCAGGAGCGCGTGGAGCAACAGAAGCCCTCGACGTCGCCGCAGCCCCCGCAGGAGCGCGCCCAGCCTGTGCGGCAGGGGCACGCTCCTTACGTGCGGCGGGGGCTCGCACGGCAGGGGCAGCAGCAGAGGGCGCTGCAGGCCCCGCGCGCTTGGGCGACGCCGCAGTGCTGGATGGAGCTGACGGTGCGGGACCCTGTTTCGCCTGACAGGCGTTCACCGGCGCCGTCAGCTGCGCCAGCCGCTGTGTGACGGCCGCGAGCTGGGCTTTGAGCTGGGCATTCTCCAGCTCAAGCCTCTCCACATCGGCGCCTTTGGAGTGGCGCCGCAGGAGCTCAGCGACCGCCGCCTGAGTTTTGCGCGTGGCCTCGCGCAGGTCGCAGACGAGGCTCCCTTTCATCTTACGGGAGCTGTCTGCGACCTTCTTTATGGCCGCCAGATTGCTGGCGATGCAGGCACCAAGTTCATCCACGGGACGTGCCTGCATCTTCGCCTGCAGGACCTCGGGTCCAGGGAGGCTCCCCCCCTCACGCGCGGCAGCCGAAGCCGCGGATGGGTCTGGGCGCTCGTCCCCGGTATCCCCGTCATTGGCCCTGCTGGGCCCAGCACAAGAGGAGAGGCTAAGACTCGAACAACTTATGTCCGAGTCGCAGCCACTCCCCTCCACCTCCTCCTCGCCGGCGATGTTGGAGCCGGGCGTGTCCGGGCGAATAAACCGCCCACGCTCGTCTCGTGCCACGTTTGAGTGCATATTGAAAGCGAATTGGTTTTTCCCTTGTAGATTTATATTTAGTTCATTCAAATATTTTACGATATCTACTGAAAACGAGAAATCGTTTAGCCAAGCCTTATTTTGCAATTCAGGAAAATCATGTAGTTTTTCTTTTATCGACAAGAAGGATACTATTTCATCAAGCAAATATTGAAATCTGTCCAAAACTTTACCAATGCTAAGCCATCTCACTTCAGTGTAATAAGGAATTTCGTAGAAGTCACTTTCAATTTCTTTCAAAAATTCAACAAACTGTCGATGATTTACGGCACGTCCTCGGATAAAATTCACAACTTTGGTCACAACAGTAACGACGTGATTCAATTTCAAAACTTTTCTGCATAGCACTTCTTGATGAATAATGCAGTGCAAAAATAATATATCGTGTTCTGGTTGTAACTCTTTTACTTTGTCGCGAATTCGTTTAAGTAAGCCTACATTTTTCCCTGTTAAACTAGGACAACCATCCGTAGTGACGCTTACTATTTTATTCCAAGTTAAACTTACTTTAACTAAACACTCTTCAACAGCGAGAAAGAAGTCTTCACCAGTAGTTGTATTTTTCATTGGATGCACACTAAGAAGTTCCTCGCTAATTTCACATTTCTTGTTAATGCCGCGAATAAATATTAATAATTGACTTGTATCAGTAATATCGCAGGACTCATCTAAAGCCAGAGAACAATAGGTAAAATCAGCAATTTTTGTTCTTAGCTGGTCAAGTAAGTTTCCTGAAATATTTTCAATCCGTCGTACTATTGTTCTGAATAGTTTCAAAATCGTTTTACGCGGCGTTTCGAATAAAAACTACTAAGGTTTTGGTATCAAATTAAAGCTTGTTTTGTGTTCTTTAAACTGAATAACAAAAAACAATATGTTACCACTTTAGATTTTTATTAAAAAAAAGTTTTCGGCTGAAAACTCTTTTGTTAATCACTTATTTATTATTACAATTCTCGCTTGATTTTGTGTTCATAGAAAACCCGTACTGTTTTTTTTTTCTTTACCAATATTGAGAAGACACTTTGTCGATAAACAGTACGCTTCATGAAAAAAGTACCTCTTTTGTTAATCACTTATTTATTATTACAATTCTCGCTTGATTTTGTGTTCATAGAAAACCCGTACAGATTTTTTTCTTTACCAATATGGAGAAGACACTTTGTCGATAAACAGGACGCTTCATGAAAAAAGTAACTCTTTTGTTAATCATTTATTTATTATTTGCAAAAAGAATGTAGTTTATGCAACCATTAAAATAATAATAATTTTAAATGGATTTCTTCTTTCCGTAATTGTAATGTTTCACTAAAGTATCGCCTGATTTAGATAATGTACTGTAAATTAAGCATAATATGGACCTGTTGTATATTAAAACCTATGTAGTTATTTAATAAATTTGCAACGTTTTCGCTTTAATTTGCACAAATGATTCATTACTGTAACACTTTTAATTCGGGCGTAAGCAAAATATGTAAAGACGGGTTTAATTATTACATATAAATTGTATCAGCTTTTATTGTTATTAAATAAGTATATTGACGTGTATATCGGATTAGGTACTAAATGTTAGAGAGCAAATAATGTTTTTGTTTCAATTAACTATATATTATTCAATGTCCAGTATTGAATATCGATTGAACCTTCAAACATAATCAGTTTTTAAGTGCAGGTTCGTCTTTATAACGCTATGTCACTCTTACAGCACAACAAAATGGAATGAAGCCAAAGACGATTTATTCAAATTGACTTTTACAAGCTCTTTTGAATCGTCAAACATTTAATAGCTACGACTGATTTGGAAAAGTCGAGCCAAGAGAAGAATCAGCAAGAAACTCTTTAGCCACTCTTTTAAAAATAGTTTTTACACAAAAAAAAGATCATGAATGGAATAACAATGTTCATAAAAAAAATTAAAAAGGTGCCAATCGAGTGTCTGGTTTTAAGCCTTTCCTGGTTGTGTTATGTTCCACCGGATCAGTGGAAAATTTATAAAACATGAATATTCACATCTAGTAAACGATCAGATAAAATCAACAGATTTGATTGGAACAAATAATACAATATTATATTCGATATATGTGTTATATATAAAGGATATATTATGTTGAAGAATTCAGTGACCAGAAAATACTTAAGAAATCTCTCTCTGGTGCTTTAAATTACTGTACTTTTTCTTGTTAAGATTATATTATAATAATGAGCTCTTTGGATTAATAGTTTTTGATTTTTGGTGAAATATTTCTGTTGGAAGCTTATTAGATTTCTTAAATCTATAGAAAAAAACTTAAGAAATCGTATATATAAAGTATATAACTATAAAAATTGCTGTCAAAGCTTGTCCGCCCGTAGATTACCACAATTTATGTCACACGCAAATAATAAAGCAATGAAAATGCAATCAATTCTCGTTTTCGCTGTGACTTGGAAATTGTGACAAATTTATAGTCCTACAAACTCATATATCTAACCTTCAGCTCATTATTATTACAGAATAAACTTGTAAATCCACCTATATATAACGAATTTGAGTTATTTACACCATTTATAATATAAGCATGTACAAGATGTTAAAAACACGCTTACTCTTAAGGCGTCAAAGACTATTCAAGATAAAACTGCTTAGAGTTGAGTACAGCTTTGTACTTTATAATTAACATGCAGAAACGTATTAAACTCATTTTTGTAACAACTATTTTTAATAGAGTGACTAACTAATTTTGTTGCTTATTATTCTCGTGGTTCGACTCTTCCGAATCAGCGGCAGCTTTTAAAATATTTGACGATTCAAAAGAGTTTGTAAAACTCTACTTGAATAAAATATCATTTGGAAGGGAAGGCTCTATGATACTTTGGGAATAAGGGAGGCTATTTCAAACATTGATCATGATGAAACCAAAAGAAGAATGTTTATTTTGTTTTAGTACCCAGTGAACCTATAGAATAACTGGCAGTCTTCTTTAAATCTGTGTGAAAATAATAAGCACACCTTTATAATACTTATGAAAAAGTCTGACAGACTTTTGCAATTGTATACAGCCTATTAAATTCATTGAATGAACCTTTCTTAATATTAAACTTTTTCCACACACTACATCTTACAAGGTTATTACTCCGTCTTATTTCATATAACAACAGATTTGGAATTTTGTTTTATTCCAGCTAAAAGAACGAGGAAAATAAAGAATCAATTACAAAAAATTAATAAGTAAGAAAAAATAATAACATTTAATTTTTAGCTCCTTTTAATGATTTATATATTTATAAAAATGTAATGTACAATACTTCATTTCAATGAAAAGAAGGAAGCTAATCTCCTTATAGTAAGCTAACGTGAAGAAGAAATGACTAATAAATTTAAAATGTCTTAATATCTGTAATATATGTAAAATCTTCAAATTATACGTCATTAATAATGACAAAAATGAAGTAGGAATACATATTTAATTTTTAAGATGAGACAGGACTTTTTGTAGATTTGTAATGCAATGCCGACACTAAATTGCTCATATTAAACAACAACATGCTAAAACAAATATTTTCTGACTTTTACACATAAAGTTTATAAATAATTCAATTCCTTTATTAATATGAAAACAATATCGTAATTTAAGAAGATATTTGCATAAAACGATAATATTTTACTTCGTAATAATTTTGTCACATGGTTAATTATTGTAAAAATCTGATGTTCTTTTCCTTGTGTGAAGTATAAAGGTTTTATCAAGGTTAGGTCAAGTATAAGCTACGTCTGGCTCCGGCATTACAGTAAGTACTGTAATGCCGATATGTTTTACCATGAGGACAAATATCTTTTTGAGGAGGTGTCGAAGCGAAACGTGTGTTGAGGCACATCGGAATGTCAGTGTAGTGCTGTGCTTTGGTGGCGGATTCGGTAATGTAGCTCTCGGGTTGTAGCATTGCAACGATTTTCGCACGTATTCATTCGCGGATTTAAGCAAAGTAGTTTAGTATTTCATGCATGTCATGGATTTCCGCAAAGTAATTTTCGCTTGTATTCATTCGCGGATTGAAGCAAAGTAGTTTAGTATTTCATTCGTAATTTATGTATAAATGAAATCATTTTTTAACTTAAAACACCCAAAAATACACAAGCGCACGGCCATATGCACATATACAATTATAATTTGGACTACTCATTTAAATATCAAAACCAGTAGTCACAACACATTAGCAATACAAACATAATGTATGTTGTAAATGTATACGGAAAAGACGATAAGTGTATTTTAAAATCTGCCAATTATTTATTTTACACTTGCGAACAGGTTTTAAGCTTTGGTAGTGAGAAAAATAATGTAAATTGCGAGATCTTTACATAAGATAGTACACAAGGGTCAAAAAAAATTCACAACTTCGCAAAAAATGGTATAAACGTATCAAATTCTACATAATTGAAGCTTCCATTACGAAAATCGCTGTCTTTTTTTGTTTGCAAACAGACTAATTTAAGTTTTAGACCAAAAATTAGATTATCTTTCCAAAATAATGCAATACCTCGAAATTGTAAAGAAAATAATTCATAGAATCGGGTTTTACTTTGCGGAAATGAAATGTAATACAAAGGTTATTCGTAAAGTGATTAGTAAAAACACAGCAAACAATTTATATCTCAGGCACCAATCGATTGTTTGCATTTCATTCGCGGATCAAAGCAAAGTAGTTTAGTTTCTCATGCATTTAAAGAAAATCATTAAATTCGATGGGAAGTCGCCGCTAACGGCTAGTTTTGGAGTAAGTCATATCACGACGTGTGACCATGCAACGACACTAGTATGACGCAATGCAATTAAAGTGAACATTATTTTTAACCAAGTCCCGAAAATAGGTTTAGAGCCACATTACTGGGACGGACATAAATCTGCTGGTGAATTGCAAAATTATTCTGTAATCTTTACTCATATGACAAGTTCTTTCAAACTATCATGCAATTGATATATAGCAGAGCTTTTCCTCAAAAAACTAAATAAATCGCTAATAACTTTCTTGAAGGATAGAAAATTTATGCAAGGCAATATATAATATAATTTGCCTTATCTATCGTCAGAGATAAATCATACAAAATCCGAATTCGATTTAAGGAAAATGCAATGTTTATGACCAAGAAAGTGCTTTACCATTTTGGATGACAACTCCTAGTTAAAGAAAATTTTACTAAGGGTTATTGTTAGACATTAACATAACGCATTACAAACAAAAATAAGCCTTATAATTAATTGACATGCAAACGACATTCGACCTTAGAGTGGCAAATCAATTTCTTGGTCGACTATACACATTATAGTGACAAAATGAACTCATGATATTATGTACGCTAATTCTATAATATAATAAAATAATTAGCTATTATTATGATTAATGGATAAGTAATTCTCTTTATGAGGTTTTGCCGTGCAATGGAACATGTTTTTAAACTTAATGAATTATTAAATTTGAAGTCAACTGCTATTTTTTTTAATGAGATGCAATTTATTATTTTACGTAATTATGATGATGACATGTATGGTAATAAATCAAGCATTTCAACTGTTTTTACATTTTTTCCTTAGTTATCTAGTGTAACTATAATAAACTTTAGAGCCTATCAGTATTTTGAATGCATAGATAGAATATGGTACCTATTATATGTAAATAAAGTAGAAGTGTTTGTGAATTAATTGTTGTCACCTAGATTATTGGCATGTACAACATAATTGCCAACTAAAAAAAACTACTATGATTCCTATTTTATTGTATTCCATTTTACCTTATTAAAAGTATGAGTCAGTCTTATTTTTTAAATTTTAAACACAGGAATAAATAAAAAAAATTTCTGTGCGTAACACAATACAAATATATAAAAAAAATATCGTAATAATATATTGTTCTCTATTTCAGATCTCGGGAGTTAATCAAGAGTGCTATCCTGGACAACGACTTCATGAAGAATTTGGAAATGACACAAATCCGTGAAATTGTGGATTGCATGTACCCTGTGGAATATGCTGCTGGCAGTCTTATCATAAAGGAAGGCGATGTCGGCAGTATCGTATACGTCATGGAAGGTAAGTCGAAAGCGCCATCTAGCGATGAGTAGTAAAACTACGTTTACTAACGCCATCTATTTATGACTGACGTAACTTCAATACATAGAGCCGTCACAGTGTAACGGTTTAACAAATGAAATATATCTTATTTTTTTATTACTCAAAATCGTTTAATTATTCTTATAGGATTCAATAATTTTAGTTTTATAGCTATCAAGTTTTTATGTGGACTACTATTTTTTTATTTCTGGTAAAATAATTAAATATAATATGAACTATAGATTGAATTAAAAACCAGCGGTTGCATTTTTATATATCTAATAATAATTATTTGAAATATCTATCTACTTTACTCACTTTGCGAAGTCTTTATATGAGGTGCAATATCGCTTTTATTTCTCTATCTTTTAGTTCATCCGAAAAATATAACTTCTTTTATTATAGTCCACTTTTGTTTTCGGAAAAGAAACTTTAAGTATGTTGTGCTGCGTTTTAGAATTATCTCTCCGCATTTGTTTGCATTTTTGCCTTTTTAATACACATAAAATGTTCTTATATCTATGATATGCATAGAAACAAAGTAAAACAAATTAATTATCATTCTTCAGTGAGCATACTGTACGAAGCGAGCTGCGTTTAGTTGATAACTTTCTCTCAGTGAGAAAGCGGAAAAACAGCAACGACACTTTTCCCCTAAGATGCAAGCGCTAAGCCGCGATCGTTTTGCATTTCACTTTACTAGTGTTACTTTATTTCAATAATTTACTAAATTACTGTCACTTCAAAACTATCCCATCAAATTGAAGTCAATCTTTATTTACAAACGTTTAAGTTGTCTTAATTTGAGATAAATATAAATCTTTTAAATAAGAATACAATATAATGCTAGAGCCGTTGTAAGTGTTTGTACATTTTTGTCCTTGAAGTCCTCAAAGTTCTACAAAACTTTGTGCAGTAACACTAAGTCCCCGGTCACATTACATGATCATTCAAATGAAGCTATGTCTGGCTCCGGCATAATAATATTGTAGAAATATTAGATAAAAATAATGAAAACAGAAATAAAATTCATTTGCTTAATACACATTCTTATTTAAAAAAAAACACACCCACTTTTAAGGATATACAAGTTCTTTTATTGCCGCATTAATTTTATTCATCATCCGAGGATATTATTCATTTTGATGTAACCGTAATAAATTTTAGAGGCAAATTTTTATACGGAGGCTAATAGGTTAGGTGTAATTAAATCTAAATGGCAACGGTGTGAACATTTGCCATTTGATTTAGTTTATTATTTATTAGTAAACGCATTTAGGTTGAGTCGAGGTCGATGGTAATTAAAAGTGCTCGGCGTTTGAGCTGTCAATTGTAAATCCTACAAGCAAGGTTGCAGCTTGCAGCGCCTTAAAGCGATATATTTGTTTGTGCTTTTTATCACGCCCACTTCTATTATGCCGGCGCCAGACATAACTTCATTTGAATGATCATGATGTGTGGCCGGGGACTTTGTACAACTGTACAAAGTTTTGTAGTACTTTGTGGACTTCAAGGACAAAAATTTACAAACACTTTGAGCTATGTCTGGCTCCGGTATTATAAATACAAACATACATACGTACATACATACATAAGACTATAAACACATGGTTATACTATGAGCTTTATGCGTAGTTGGTAGAGAATCAAAAGCCTCGGTCGAACTTAGAAGTATAATAAATTTTAAGTTTGTTTTCAAAAATTATAGATACTTTTTTAGGTTTTAAATAGCTCTATTTATCTCAACTTAAAAAATAGTCGAAAAGCTATTGTAATTAAAAGAATTCGACGTTTAAGCTATCGAATGTAACTCCTACAGACAAGGTCAGAGCTTACAACGACTTTAAGTTAATTATTTTTTCCTGTTTGATCAATTAAAGCAACTCCACTAGGGTATTGTCGCGCCCACATCTAATACACGCTTAAACTGTAAATGAACGAACATTGCACACAAGAAACATTGTGCATACCTAAACGTACTTTTAATTTCCTTTTTGAACGAATTTGGATATATTAAACCTTTTTTTAGCATTTTGCCACCTCTAATTATATTAATCTATTCTAATTGTATTTAATTTTATTACTCTAGCTATTTCCCGCAACCGTTAAGTTTCTTAGGCGTTCTAAGCGGATGTCAACTAACTAGATACTACCCCTTGCCAAATTCCATCTTTGTACGTCCCACGGTTTATGAGATTTCGTGGTATGTGCCCTTTTACTTATATATGTATACTAGCGGATCCGGCAGACGATGTCCTGCCCGAACGTTGGTCTTCTTACTATTTACTTCTATTATCCTATATCATCCCCGTTCCCATTCCCTGTTCCGGTATTATTAGAAATAACGAATGACTACGTACGTTTCTGCTTTTTGCAGTGGTAATAAAGTGCAAGTTGATTCTGTGACGTTAGGATCACTTACATAGCTATCATTTGCGTTTTGTTATCCCAAGTCGTGATTCTTTTTTGTTATACCACGTTTTATAGTGACTGACGTTTCATGTCAAGTCACACGGGAACGCTGTCGAACGGAACTTGAAGGGCTTTGTGGTTGAAGAAAAGGCAGTTTGGATTTCTCGGCACAGCCGGAGACCCCCCCCCCCCCCCCCGATGTTCTCTCCCGCACCGTGCACTTGGCGTACAGCCAACACGAACACTAATTCGTTGACGTCGTTACATAATTGCTACGTTTTTGCCAACCCTCCAAGCCTTCTGCATAACATCTCCTTCCTACTTTTTGTATTGTTAATAAAGGTGGGACTTAACGAGATTTCTCGTTTGTAAAGTGTAAACTAAAATTCAAAAAAGAAAAAATATTACAATAGATGATTCTTACAAGTTCTTTTCAATCATGCAATATTTTAAAAGCTACTGTTTCGGAAAAATTAGGCCACGAGAAAAATCTGCAAAAAATTCCTTAGCCAGTCTTTTTAAAGCAGTTCATACAAAAAAGAAGTTCAATACAATTTAATTACAGGTTAACTATTAAGTACAAAGCTGGAGCGAGTCAACTCCAAGCAGTTTTATCAACTCTAATATATAAAGCTAAAGAGTTTGTATGTTTGTTTGTTTGAATGCGCTAATCTCAGGAAATACATATTCGATTTGAAAAATTCTTTCAGTGTTAGATAGCTCATTTATCGCGGAAGGCTATAGGCTATATATTATCATACTAAGACCAATACGAGTGGAGCACCAATGAAGAATGTTTAAAATCGGCGGTTTTGTCCCTCTTTTGAAAGCTTCCGCTGCGTGCGCTGCGTAAAACGGTTAAAGTTTCTCAAAAATCATGTATGACAGAAGTGTCCTTCTTTAAAAGTTCTAAATTAAAGTTCTCAACAGCTTAGATCTATCTTTAAAGGTTGGCTCACTATAACCTTTTTTATGCTAACCAAATTTCATTTTTTGTAAAGGTTTTTTTTTATGTTACAAGGGGGCAGACGAGCAGGCAGCAGGCACCGAAGTGCCTACCGGCGCCCATGGACATCTATTATTTAATATTAATATAAAGAATATTTTAATATATTCATTGAAAAATTTCGACATAAAATTTAGATACTATACGAGTATGTATACAATTCACATTTAATCATAATAAAACATACAAAATATATGCAAACATAATTTTTTATAACATTTCGTATTTATTATCTTTAATTTAATGTTTAAATAAAAATCAAGCTTTATTATTTCAAATCTATTTACTTTTAAAATTAAAAAAAAAAATATGTTTATGGAGAGTTAAAATATCATGCAAATAGAGACAAAATGGCGCACAGTCAGACATTTTTATGCCCTGTAAAAAATAGGTACGCAACTATATTAGATTATTGATACTATTAAGTATTATTAATATATTAATTATTTTTTTTACAAAATTGATCATATTAGCTAGAGATAAAGGGATGGTACTAACATTTGGCCCACATGGATGGACACAACGTATGGCGCCATTTTTTTTAAATACCGAAAAATTATGCACGCGGGAAAATTAGGAATAATTTTATACTTTAGTGATTTCGTATTTGGTCTATACTTATAGGACTTTTTGTAAGAAAAACCATTTGTTCTTTTTTCATATAATTTATTTAAACTAATAACTACATAAAACACACAAATTAATACTTTAACGAGTTACAATATTTAAAATAGTATGTAATGATACTTTGCACATTTTTGAAGATATTAATAGGAATCTATTTATTTATTCAGGAAATCCCAATTATATACGGAATTAAACAATACTAGACACAAAACAAAACACACATTATAGTACTTACAGATATAAATATAATATACGTATTAAGTCACTAGTTAAAAATGTTCATATTCCTATAAGCTCATGTAGGTAGGTATAGAAGTTGTATTTATATTTTAATCATATTAAATAACGATTAAAATATATAAAAGATCATTTTACTATATATTGAGGCACAAATCGTTTCGAAATAATGTTTAAAGGTCGTGTTATGAGTGATGATAGCTCATCGGCCACGGCTTTGAACCGGATACCTTACGAATTTCAGTCCATCCTTTCCACCACTGAGCTATTCAGGCTCCAAGCTTATGTATCGTTTAAAAGTTTCTTCGACACTTTTACCATAGAGCTCCCATTAGCTTTACGCATGATAAAGATCTTTTATTTCAAAAATTTTGTACCTATAAAAGAATCATAAAGTGACCTGAACTCAAAAAGCTGATTGTTGGGAAAACGCATTAAACGTTTACGACTTTTTCCGCATATAAATCGATAATAACGGCATTATAGTAACAAATTATGTATTTTAATAATAGTTAATGAGAAGATAGACCTCAGATAGACCTATTCTTACGCTCAGAGCATGATTTAAAACTACGAAACTTCATGTATTTAAGTTAACTATAAGTTATTCATTTAGTATTGAGACAAAAGGTAAACAAACGTACCAGCATTTCCCAACGCTTAGCTTAGGTTTGCCACTCATTTGGACTGTTTGGTAACAGTAAAATAAATCAAATACACAAAATAACTTAACACAACATTTAACAACAAATTTAAGCACGGAATAAAAAGATATAACAAAAATATTGAAGAAAGTGCACACTTCCACTGACTAGTTGACAGAGAATACGAAGTTCAAGCACCTTAGCAATTTTAGGTTCTTTTCAAGGTACCATTTTTATCATGTTATTTAAAATATTCGTAAAAATTAATACAAGGATTTTTTTTAATAAATTCCTATTAATATATTCTATAACAGCATTTTTATGTATTGGATTCATTAGAATATTATATGTAAATTCTATAATTTTTCTGGCACATTAATTTTTTGTCTAACTTTACGACGATGACACATAAAATAACCTTTTTTATTTGTTTGCTTACCTTTTGTCTCAAGACAAAATTAATAGGGCACTGTTACTATCAATATAAAAACAAAAAAAAACATTGGCTGTCTGTAAAGTCGGTTTACCGAAGACAAGTTTACGTGATAACGCCTGCATTGCTTGCACGCTCGGCTCAGCTGGAACGTGACAGTCAGTCATGCTTTTCGTGCGTGCAACCGGCGTTCATCGATTTATAAGACGTAATCACGGCAAAAACTTAAATATATCAAATAGTGATCTAATGACAGTGGGTTAATATTTGTGGTTTATATATGTAATGCACCAAAACGTCTGCTTTGTTTTGTTTGATTTTAACCATAATGAAGTAAATAAACCGTATATTTATTAAACAACTAACAAAGCTCTTTGTACGAAAATAAACATGTACTTTCATGTTAAAGAAAGGATATCCTTGACAGGGTCCTGGCAGAATAACAGCGTTGTTAACAATCTATTGCATCATGTATGCCCGATCAAAGCTGAGTTAAGACTTTCTTCTTGGCACGACATTTATTACTATATACTCAGTGATTTTAAACATAATTGTTATTTTTCATCCTAATAACCGTACTTACGGTTTTGTAGTCTGAATTTTCCTGTTTGATGTGTTTTCTTTTTTTAACTTATTATTTAAATTTGTTCGACAACGAATCGCTTTTGTACCACATTTTAATATAACTTGTTTTTATAATTGGTCTATATTCATTTACAAATATATCCATAATCCATACCACCCATGGATGCAGGTCCTTTTTAGGATTCTGTAGACCAACAAGGAACCCTTTTAGTTTTCTCAATCCTTCCGTCTTTTCGCACGGTTATTCTCCTTAAGATTTCTAAACTATTCTATGTAGAGTTCCGAAATTTTCCATAATGATAGGATATGGTTAAAACTGATTAGGAAAATTAATTTAAGCTAAACCGGATAACAACTTTTGAAGTTATTTAATAAATACTAATATTATTTAGTTAGTTATTTCATTAGAGTTCGGTTTCGAACGTAAAAGTAGGTAAAACTATCGAGAATGTTCGTGCTAGGCCCTCTATATTTTTAGAGAAGAAAAATCGTCAATAATTCTCTTGAACAGGTCTTGAGGTAAAAGGAAACTATTTCATTTTACTATATTAGTTATCCTCAAGAGTTGAAGTGTGAAAATCTTCGGGATTCTGGAGAGCTAAATAAAAAATTCAGTTAAGTCAAGCTCATGTTTTTAATAACATTAAGTACATTCGTGATAATTACAATTAGGAAATAAATAGATTATGCTAGCTACAAATAATGCTATATTTTTGTCAAATCATACTGTGCTCTTATAGGAACACAACATACTAAATCCATAAAGTTAAATGCAAATCGTTCAATTAGGTGAAACTTTTTTTTAGTTAGACTTTCAAAGGAAGAGATTATTAAGTTCGGCAGATATTATTTGTGTATGATATCTGTTTTTAATAAGTTATATATCTGTAATATATTTGCATATAGAACCGCAATATATGCAACTATTCCGACAATATAGGTTCATATTCCAAGATAAAAAAAATTATGAACGTTTTGCATAACAAAAAATAAAGTACATATTTTTAGAAGTTTTTACAATCGGTATTGAACATTTTTTGGAATGTATGAAATTAAAAAAATAGTAATTACGATGGTGTTGCTTTTAAGTTTCATTTTAAAATCATCTATGTACTTCTGTTGGATCCTAATTTAAAAATAATTAATATACGTGTATATATTTTATTAACGAATAAACACAAAGGTCATCATATCAATATGACTAGATGTTATGTTCAATTAAAGGACGAAACAAGAAAAACTTATAGTATTTAAAATTTAAGCGCCTCGACCATAGCAAAATTAAATTTGATAATATACGGCAAATTTATATAATTAAAACAAATAATTGCCCTATATTTTTATTAAATATAAATATGAACTTTAAAAAATATTTATTTGGAAATTCCTTTTACACTCTAGAAGAATATTTTAATGTAATTTAACTATGTAGAAGCGTCGGTCTCCCTACGTGACTAGAAATTATAAATTAATTATTATAGATGTAATACCCTTACCCTGGTTGCATCATCGCACGATTGTAGATTTTATATACTATAAAATCTACAACCGTACGATTTTCAAGAAACTTCTTGCCTCACCCAATTCCTCTGTTAAGAAGAGAAAAGAGCATACTCATTTTTCAAAGGCCGGCAACGCATATGCGATCCCCCTGGTGTTAGATTTTTCCATGAGCGTCGGTAGTCACTTAGATGAACTGCCTGCTCGTTTTCCCCTTTTTATATATAAAAAGATACTAATGTGTAAAGCTGATACGTTCGTTTGTTTGTTTGAACGCGCTAATCTCAGGAACTACTGGTCCTATTTGAGAAAGTCATTCAGTGTTAGATAGCCCATTTATCGAGGAAGGTTTTATATATCATCACAATAAAATGGAATATACTTTTTTTATAATTTTACCCGGACACGGCTAGTTTATCATATACGATGAAAAAAAAAATTACAGGACATTGTCTTATGCCTGGTTCCTTATAGTCTGTAATAGTTTACATTTTAGTATTTTTTTTTTAACTAATATATAGTGTAAATAATTTATTGTTTATTATTAGAATACGACTGTTACACACATGAAGAAAATTCGGGTTCTTCACAAAAAAAATTAAAATGCATCGAAATTGGATAAAATTATTCAATTCAACACATTTTACTTGTTTATAAATAATAAGCAACTTATTGAGTTAGTCTTAACTAACTAATTTAACGTCTTCATTTGTTCTCGAACCCTTTATTCGGTTCTCTGAAGACATGATCGCAAACAATAGTACAAATAAATATATAAAACTTTAACAATAATGATTAAAACAACTTTTAACAAAAGAGAGTAGAAATTTCCCCTTACTAGCCATGCCTTTAACTTCTTTTAAAATAAGTTAACATTATGAATGTTTTTTAGTATGACAGGACTTAACTTTCGGGGCAGCTCAAACGACTTTTTAAAAAGTAGAAAACCTTTATTTATGATAGGTCTTTACAGTTAGGGAGTTGTTACAAGACTGACTTAATCTATGAACTAATTCTATACGTTGACATTCGATATCTTACGACTAAAGCATTTCGGCGGAAGGGAAGGGTGCCTTACGATAATATAACTCAGGTATTATATATTTATTAGTAATTTTGCTAGATTTGAGGGTTTTTCATTTTTGTGCGGAACCCTTATTATTATAATATTAGCTAAAAGCAAAATAGCCTATGTGAATCCTTTGTAAAATCAGCTATCTACCCATGAGAATCCTGTCGAAATCGGTAGAGTTTCGGAGATTAGCCGGAACGGACGGACAGACAAAAATGTGATGTGTGACAAAAACTTGTGTTTTCATTATAGGTATCGTATATATTGTCATGTACAATTATTACAATAAATTGTTTTAATCTTATAAATGAACCCCTTATAATATGTATAGACTAGCTGTGGGCCGCAACTTCTTAGGCGTGAATTCAGTGATTTCTTAAATTGTTTTTCTTTAGGGGACCCAATTAAAAATAAATTTACAGTTTACGGATTTTTTCCTATATTGTGTTACAAGATATAGCTTCTTGCCAAATTTCATGGTTTATGGGACATCGGAAAGTACCTTATAGGCTTTGGTTCCCTTCTCGAACGTACTGGTATAGGAAATGCGACATAAATGGTCATATCTTTTGATTGCGTATATTTAGCAAGTTGATATTTTCACAGCTTAAAGGGATTACAGACCTCAGTATTTGGTATTAATTTCAACTTTATACCTGTTCGTGTTTCTGAGAAAAAGGGTATTGTCAGACAGACACACAGCGGTAAAAAGATACGCCAGCATTGTAGTACGTTACCTTTGTTGTACGCATCGACATTTGTCGGGCGACATTTCGATTGGTTTCGCGAACAAAACGCTTTTTGTGCGTAGATTTATTAATGCCAATAAACAATACTCGACGCTCCCCGCCCTTGATTATCGACAGGTACTAAACAATGAACGGTTTTGTTTTGCTTTGCTAGTGATTTG
>JANCMC010006369.1:91442-131420 GCA_024363005.1 Charaxes varanes
TGCAAATGACATGTAATAGCACTAAGCGTCCGTTTACACTTTAACAAGTACCACTACTTTATTTTGAAGACCGTTTACACTACACCTAAGCTAACCATCCATTTTTTGGGTAATGTGGCGTTTTGTGAGTATATTAAGGCCAATAAATAATACGCGACGCTCCCCGCCCTTGATTATCGACAGGTACTAAACAATGAACGGTTTTGTTTTGCTTTGCTAGTGATTTGTGCAAATGACATGTAATAGCACTAAGCGTCCGTTTACACTTTAACAAGTACCACTACTTTATTTTGAAGACCGTTTATACTACACCTAGTCTATCAATTTTTTTTCGAAAAGCGGCCTTTTGTGAGTATATTAATGCCAATAAATAATACGCGACGCTCCCCGCCCTTGATTATCGACATGTACTAAACAATTAACGGTTTTGTTTTGATTGCTAGTGATTTGTGCAAATTACATGTACTAGCACAAACCGTCCGTTTTCACTTTAACAAGTATAGTCGACCAATAAATTAGTTTGCCACGCTAAGGTCGAATGTCGTTTGCAAGTCAATTACTTAAAAGGCTCATTATGTTCGTTCTGCATTACGTTAATTTCTAAAAATAACCCTTAACAAAATTTTCTTTAACTAGGAGCTGTCATCCAGTGGCTTATAAAATACAATAATATGGCTCATCAGAAGCTTGCTTGCAAGAAGATAAATTCACAGTCTTTATTTAGTAGTACGTTTGCATCTTAAGAGATACTCACTGCTAAACAGGTTTTATATAATATATAGAAAATATATCTACAGTTTCAAAAAATAAATAATATTCTCTACTGTAACTGTTAAAATTGCTTATTTACATTCAAAGCTTTAAAGTTTAAAAGTTATTTTTACGACTTGTATGTTTATTACATACTGCATTCACTGCATTCAAAATGCAATAAATAATGTTAAAGTTTCATTGAATAAGTACTTCCAAGCCCAACCCTGTTCCTTAAAAAAAAAAAAACATTTCATTTCCTATACGCATGTAAACTGGTGAAAACCTACGAAGGTCTTATATATTATTATTGTCTATGTATGATCGACAAAATACGATAAAAATGCATTTAACATCGTAAAATTTTAAATAAACAGAAATAAATCACTTTACTTCAAATTTAAGTCATTTTTATTCTCTTTTTCATCAAATTAAAACAATAATCAGACAAATAAAATGCAAAGAGATTTAGTTGTGTAAACAGACGAATTACAATCGCACACGAATAAAAAAAACACACATAAACATTCCACAAAAAAATCGGATACGTTCACTTGCGGATTCGGTAAGAAATATTATTAAAGTACTTACTATTTTAATTTCACCTCCTTATGCAGTTCGGGTGTATCGTAAACACAGAATAAACACGAGCCGACGCAATGCGCAAGAGACAGATACACAACTGCGCGACTTGCTTGCTGCGCGTTGTCATTCTGCCGGATAAATTCTCGCGGTAGGCTATAGACTAAGAGATGCTGTAATAAATTACCTATAGTTCAATTTATATGTTTAACGATATCATGTTAGTGTGTGTCCATGAAGCTTGACGTGTGACTCATAAGTGGGTCAAGACAAAAGCGATGGCTATGATTCACGGTAAAACTAGAATGAGTTTATGTTTGAATCATTCAATGTAAAATAAAATGTTAATTTTTAATATTATAAATAAAAAATTAAAAAAAAAAGAATCTGTAAGTTAAAAAAGTATGACATTTATTATTATTCACGCATTCATATTTCAACTGCTACTGCAAACATATAAGCCCTCGTATGCGTGTTATTAGGTGCTATTAAGTTGATAGCCTCTAACCTTATTAACTCACCATATTAAACCGAGCATTGAATTCTGGGTCCAAGGTTTGAATATGGTTATAATTTGGTCGATTTTGTGTGTTTGTGTGTGATGCAAAGAATACTTTTAGTCTACGATATTAATAATAATAAAAGCCTTTATTAATTCCTTAATTCCATTTACAGGGTAGAATATTAACTTAACTACATTTAGTTTATACTTTTAAATAACTATAGCCAAACAATTTAGATTCTTAAATAATTAAGGACCCCTTTTGGGTATAGGCCTCCTCCAAACTAAGCCACTCTGTTTTCTTCAGATTTATCCATTTTAGTCTGCGATAGTACCGTCAAAACTCTTACTTACAGCGTGTGGAAAATACAACCAAAAAGTTTAACATTGATATATTCAATGATAGCGTACCAACCTTTTTATGGAGGAGATCTGAGTTATTTTAAACCAATGTCAGAATGGGTCACCCATCTATTAACCGGAAGCGGTAAGAACTGCTTAACCTAGCGATCGACTAAAATACCGGCCACTGATTACGCTACGATCTCCTCAAACTTTAAAATTCTATGTATAGAAATTAAATATTAAATAGCAAAAAAAATGCTGTTAGCTTATATTTTCGTAACGGGCCTTTTTTATCGTACTTATTTGGAAATACTCACTTAATGCATCATTTAGTATTATGTCCCTTCAAAGACTTTTCTTAAATATACTTCTAAAGACTAAATTAAACTAAAAAACATTTTACATAACAAAAATATAAAATGAGTTTTTTTTATCACTTCACCAATAATTCTAAGGCTCGCACATTACGTCACACGTTGAAGGGGGGTAGAGTATCATTGTATGACAACGTGCGGAGGTGAGGGGGGGGGGAGCAAAGGATTTGTGACGAGAGATGTCATCCTTTCTTTAAACAAACGGACTTCAAATTGCCAGAACTAGAACTAATATATATGGAAGTACACGGGAAACATCAGCTTTCAAATAAAGAACGAATAATCAAAGACGGTTTGAACAGTGGAAAATTCTCAGGTGACTAACAAAAAATACAGTCGAATTAAGGACCTCCACCTTCTTTGGTGTTGGTTGAATATTAAAATATTCAAAAAATAAAAGAAAGAAAAAATATTAATCTGTTGTTTTCCTTTAATTAATTATTTATAATACATCCATAAATTTTTACAATATGTGATGTCTCATTGAGGGGGAGGGGGTTTAGAAAAACTTGACAAACTGTGACAAAGACTGGGGGAGGAAATCTACAAGTTTTAAACACTATCTTTTGCCCGCAGCCGCTCTTGAATTTTTACTAGCTGTGCCCGCGACTTTGTCCGCGTAATATTAAGTGATTATTTCCTTCCTCTATACATGGGCTACCTAACAATGAAAGATTTTTTCAAATCTGACCCTTAGTGCCCGAAATTAGCGCGTTCAAGTAAACAAACACACAATCCTTTTAGCTGTATATATTAATATAGATTCTTTTTATATAAGCTAAAATATAGTTAATATGTCTGTCATTTCCAGTGCTGTCACTTGTGTGTGTGCTTATCGTTTGACACCTACATAAGTACAAAACAAAGCAACACTCCGGGAGTGTCAACAGAAGTGAAAATTTGAACATACAAAGGTGTAGGTAACGGTGACGGTGTTCCGACTTCGATGGTTTTTCGTTTCTCAAAAAATACCTAACATAACACTCGAATATAATTACAGAACAATAATATTTTAAAGTGGCGATTTCAAAAGACCTTTCTCAAGATGTAGGCTTTTCTGAATATTGATGCGCTGAGGGCAGGTCAATGTCACGCAGAGGTCACCGCACCAAATTTTGAGGATAACTTAAACAAATACTCATTCCACACGGCTTGGTGGAAACTCTGATACGAATAAATATAATAATGACGTGTAATGAAAGGTACCTATACAAAAGAAAATTATATGCATAAAACTGAACTTATGAGTATGCATAAAACTGCTTGGAGTTGAGTCGCTCCAGCTTTGTACTTTATAGTTAACATGGAAATGCATTAAACTCGTTTTTTGTAAGAATTATTTTTAAAAAGAGTCGCTAACGAGTTTCTTGCTGATTCTACTCGTGGTTCGACTCTTCCGAATCAGTAGTAGCTTTTAAAATATTTGACGGTTAAAAAGAGCTTGTAAAACACTACAATAAGTTCTGAAAAAGTGTTACTAAAATTACTAAGCCAGAATTTCTACAACTAATGGAAACTAATGAATAATGAATGAACTAATGAATAAAAAAAGTACATATGTAAATGTGTGTTATTGAAACGTTATTTTCTATTTAAATATTCCATTGTAATAATATAAAATTAAAACAATAGGTTTATTTGTACACAATTATAGATCAGCATTGTCATAATCAATGTAGCTAATTGACACAAATATCATTGTAATGACGTTTACAAGTACTCCTCATTAATTAATCCAACAAACGCCGTTGCTCCGAGCGTCCCCTCGGGTGCACACGCGACAATGGGGACAGATAAGTAAGGTAAGGTAAGACAAGAAAGTACCATAGGTACACAGTAATCTTAATAAAATATAATAAGAATGATATAAGTATAACCACTCTCTAGTGGTTTCAATTCAATACTCAAATCAAATAGACACGTAATCAGTGAGCGAGCCAGCGTCATTGTCTCTGATACAAGCACCACGTGTACAGGCACGCGAACCTGCAATTAATCGCCCTGTACGCATCAGCTTCACGATTTCATGCCACCAGATTCAAAATTTATCATAATATAAACGTGTTTATAAGGATATTTTTTACTTAATTTATTGTATTCATCTCTTGTTTCTGAGGGGAGACAACTTAGAGGAGAGATGCTTATTTATCAAAGGCTGGCAGCTCATCTGTGGGCCTTCGGCTAGAACAGTTGAACATGCGCATCTTGTTATATATATGTATATTAAAACGTGAAGTAAAAATTATCTGTACCATTTTTGAAAAATACGTTTACGAAATTGTTTGAAATTTGGCACAATTATGATTTTCATAGAGGAGTGCGAATGCGAATATTTTTATAAAATATGCATTATAAATATATGAAATTATTAAAATAATACCTCAGGCGCACTACTCCAATCGATTTATACATACATGTATGCATTTTACAATAAGATGGTTTCCAAGCGACATCAGGACGATTCGATATGAATTGTCAAAAGAAACAATGTCGGTCTACAAAAAAATAAACTTTATATATAGTTTTAAATAAGCAGATGTTCCGCAAATCTAAAGATTTGTGACCGAATTCCGTTCGGCCGACGGTCTCTTGTATAAGAAAAATGGCCAATTATTCAGACCTTGCTCATAAAGTAATTGAGACGTGGAATTTGCACTCAACAATTCATTGCCACATAATTGAGCTTCTACTATATAGTTTATATAATTCAGTTTTTTCCTTTGTTTTTTTTTATATTACAAGGAGCAAACGAGCAGGCTGTTAACCTAAGTTACTTAGGTGAACCGCTCTGATGCGTCGTCGGCTTTCAAAATGGGGTTTAGGCCACCGGGAAGTCACACAAACCGAACGAAACGCGACAACAATACCATCACTTGACGTGACAGCATTGCCGCCACTTCACGCTGAGCTTATGTAAGAAAGAGATACTGGCACCCGGATGCGCCATCCCAATTCGGCTACAAGCATCGCGACCTTAATCTGGCTTTATATAATTTATAACTTTAAAACTCTTTTCACGTTATTGGTACTTACACCATTAGGAGAAAAATCTGACGGTCAAAGTATTAGAGTCGATTTCGGCTGAGGTCCATAGACCGTTCCAACACAACTACAACAATAGTACAATAAGTTAATGAGCTTGAACCGGGTCAAGTGTGGCGGAAGCGCGGCGACCGCACGCGAGTCTGTCGGCCGTACCTACACAACGACCGCACGAGCCGCACTCCTCCACTGCGTCACAACAATGCAACAACAACAATCGGTATCACGTCGATTCTTAATTCGTAACTAATTAAAAGTCGATTCAGGGACATGGCGCAACAATTACAGTCAGCATGATAGAACATAACGTTTCTTTATAGCTTTTTCTTTAATTACAGGTAGCGCCACGCTTGCAGTCCTTTGGGTCTGTAGCCGAATTAGGCCGACGCGTCCAAGTGCCAATACCTCTTTCTCACATAAGGCACCTTTGGTGCAACAAAGTCACGAATAGTCAAAATTGCAAAATTGAATTACGTATACCACATTCAACACATGTTTTTTTACGTAAAATTATAGCAATTATTAGAAAGGACACCTAAAGCCGCACTAGTAGGATCATACCAGATTTGTCTAGGCAGGGGAGGGAACATTGGCAGTGAAGGTGAGCGTTAAGAAGGGAGTGATCACTATAAAGAGCGCGGTCTTAAACCTACGACCGAATGGATCACAAGTCGCGGGCACTGCTATGGTTGCTTCCTCTGCAACGCGATGGACTGGGAACACTCACGGTGAATCCATAGAATGCTTAGAAATTTGTCTCAACAATCCATTTTATACAGATTTCAATGAGACGTACTACTAAAAATAGTTATTCAAAAATGAGGAACATATATACTATGCAAAAGAAGATTTAAAAGTAAATACTGCGGTTTGCGAGATTACGCGTTAGGTGACCTTTCGCTTTCCTTGCGCTCACCTCGCAGTATCAAACTGCGATACACACGGAAACGCCGGCCAAAGGTTTCGCACGCTCAAAAAGGGAATAAGCGTTACTTTCGTTCGGAAACAATGGCCTCACGGGCGATCGCTTCAAATAGCTATCCAATAATCGGACTACTCTAATTTGATTCGCCTTAACGGAAATCTGAGAAAGCCGTGCTTATAAACCTCCATGTAGGAGCTTTGAGTGTTTTCAAATCTATGTAGGGAAGAGGTCAAATTTCAAAACAATTGATGGTGCTGAAAACGCAAACTGCAAACTCGATTCGTTCTGAAATTCTCGAAAGGAATCGGACGCTAAATGGCGCGATTAAATAGGAATATATCGACAAATTCGCGGACACAGCTGGTCTATCTATACTGATATAGGTATAAAGCTGAAGAGTTTGTCTGTTTGCTTGGACGCCCTAATCTCAGGAACTACTGGTCCGATTTGAAAAATTCTTTGAGTTTTAGATAGCCCATTTATCGAGAAAGGCTATATGAATTTATTATTTTTACCTAATTTTAGGCAAACGAAGTCGCGGGCACAGATAGTAATATATAAAGATGAAGTGTTTGTTTGTTTGCTTGAAGGCGATAATCGGGAACTACTGGTCTGATTTGAAAAATTCTTTTAGTATTAGATAGCCCATTTATTGGGGAAGGCTATAGGCTACATATCATCACGTTGATCACTTTTCACCTATTTTTACGCGGACAAAGTCGCGGGTCACGACTAGTATATAATAAAAGTAAACGTGAATTGGAAGAAATTATAGAAAACGTATAAAGAGAGGATATTAACCTTTTTTTTGCCGTAGATGTTACGTTTTAGTGCACCCATGAACACGGCCTAGGAAATATCTAGGCGACAACCTCTGGTGTTGCAGGTGTCCAAGGGCAACGCTGATCGCCTGATCTCGGTTGATCCGTTTGCCCGCTTGCCCGCTTAACCTATAAAAAAAAAAATGTCACTAATGCCGTCATTGCGACAGACCAATAACATTCGTCTTACGTCGCGATGGTTATGGTGGCAGACATTTAACACAGATTGCAATGAACGTTTCACTAAAAATAAGTCAGTACATCTACTTTTATATTTTCAATTATTATTATAACTAACACTAGTTTATTAAGTAATATAATGATGCTTGACACATATCTTTTTAACCATTACAAGATAATAATGAATTGTTTTAATTCTATTTCACTATACAACATCACCTGATACAAATTAGAGACTGATAATTAAGTTTGATTGAAATATACTTAGAAAATGAAGAAATGTAAGAGGCTAACTGGTAACGAGTATTTTTGTGTAATACCATGCTATATTTATGGTTTTATATTTTACATTTCTAAACACTTTTTTTGAAAAGATTTATTGATATTGACGATCAAGAGAAGGGTCGGACACCAATGTGTTTTCGTTGAAACATTTATTCAAATTGAATTTGTCTCTATAGATGGATTTGTCGCATCAAATGCTGTATGTACCTATAATAGCGTTGGAATCTGAACAGAATTCATAATTAATTAAGTTTTTAAATGTATTTTCCACATGCTGCTGGTATATTTTTGTATAAAATAAATAAAAAAAAATAAAAAATAAATAAAAATGAAATATAGTAGACTGTTTGATTAATTTCGCATAGAATATGGGTCGACATTGACCATATCTGTGTTCTTCATTTAAATGGGTCAATATTGCAAATCACCTTTAGTACCTCTTTACAAAGAATAATGCCGGAGTCAGACATAGCTTCATTTGAATGATCGTTTCAATGATCATGTAGTGTGGCCGGGGACTTTGGGTAGCTGCGTAAAGTTCACTATAATTTACTTTAAAAATGCGGCCAATTTAAAATATGTAAACATTTTTCTTACTTAATTAAAATAATATTTCAACGATTACTCCGCTATTTTGTAAATTTGTGAAGGTCGCTCGTTGGTTAATGTACACAACCTTTGCGGCTTTATTTTGTAGAAAGTTTTCTATATAAAATAATATAAATTAAAATAATAATGAATTTATTATTCCCAATATACCGAGACGATTTTACATATTTCGTAAGAGACTTAAAGACACACATTACACGACGAGCCTGTCAAATTCGGGGTAAATATTGTATTATTACAGAAAGTTTCTTCCATAACCGAGATTGAAGTCTGTACATTGTAAAACCTTTGCCTCTACCACAGAATAGTACAAAAAAATTGTAGCCGCAACAGAACACCTTAAAAACATGGCCACTTAGTCGTAGACAAGTGTGAACACAGTTGTATAATAATTAAACAAAAACTAAATTGACTGGTCGTGTCGTTGTACCGGCACCGTTCCTAATTAACACGTATTAATCAGTTCGCCGACACAGCCTACACGGTTGCCAATTTCCATCAAATTAGCATAGGATTACGAGTGTTGTTACTGAGCGATTATATAAAAGATGTAAGCTTAAGGTCCGAAGCGGTTAACCCAACAACCTTATAACAGACCCTTAGACGTAACCCACAACCAATATTATTTTGACGTTACTACTAGGGTTGTATCCGACGTTATATGCAGCATTATTTGGTTTTATTGGTCAATGTATTAGTTTTATTAGCTTTCAGTGTATGTAAACATGGGGTAATTCGTAAAGTTGACTTTACGAATAACCTTTGTAGAGTCTATCTCCTGATGATGCTTCAATGTCGAAGCGAAACGCGCGTTGAGGCACATCGGAAAGTCAGTGTAGTGCTGTGCTTTGGTGGCGGATTCGGTGGTGTAGCTCTCGGGTTGCAGTAAAGTTGCCTGTTTTCTTCAAATGTTTTTGTTCAGCAAAAAAATATTATTTTAATGTTAATACTTACAACTAGGCACAAAATCCTGATGCATATGATGCTCTGCATCAATCCCCAGAGGTATGCAAGTGCTTGGCGGAGGCCGACGCTGCACCTATAATGGCATATATGTTTATAATTGTTGTTTTCATCTATGGCCAAGATTTTCTTTTTTAATTTTGTATAGTTAAGCAAACTCTCAAACTCATTTGGCATCTTACTTACACAAAAAAAACTACATCAGAATCGTACAATTACAAATCATACAAGTGGGAAGAGTTTACAGTAATTCACATACTGTCAGTATATATGACGTGATTAATTAATGAGTCAGAATGTCCAAAGAAATTAAATTATCTGGTTTTATCTGCATTGCAAAAATTTTAAGAATCTAACATATTGTTGTAAACAGCATCAATACTGATTGACAAAATTAAGACGTAATAACACTCACTTTCTAAAAGACAGATGAAGAGTTAACATAAATATCTCACCTTCCATGCTTTTTTTCCCCCATACTGTCATAAGTTAAATTATTGCTATACTTATATGAATAAGATAAAGAAAGAAGGTGGCTGTAATCATGTTATACAAGTACATTCAAAATACAAAATACTCAAGTGGACAATCAGACATGCTCCAGTCGCAATGGTCTAGGAAAATAATAGAAGAAAAACACAACAGTACCTGGTCAATATTAAAACGCACGAAAGCTTCATACTGTTCAGCAAGTTTGGTGCTAAGTGCAGACTCGTACTCCGCGCGGAGCGCCGCCTCCTGGTCACTGAGCATGCGCTCGCAAATCATGCGCACCTAATACATTAAAATTAGAGTATTTACTAAAATATTTTAAGCACTCATCTTGTACTAACTATTATTTAAAAGCAGGGAGTCAAATTGGGTTCCATATTTATTATGGATGTCTTTTTTATGACACAACGTATAGATTTTATATTAGTTTGTATACGAAAACGAATACCTATGATTTTGTTAACAAAAATTTGTATTAGTTTATGTATTACTGGTAAGTCCAAGAAACATGTTGAAGAATATACAGGTATGTAGCCAGTAGCATATTTATCTTCCGCTCCATTTCACGTGACGGAATACATTTCTATTTCCTTTATCTGAACTGAAATATCCGTAGTAAAATTTTACGAATTGATTGAAAGCCTTCTGTCATCTCGACGTAAACTGGTATTCGAGAATATTCGTAGCTCGCTGTTCGATTATTTTCCTGGCGTTTTATAGGTTGCAAAAACAAATAATGATGTGTTCTTAAACAGTGAGGTAAACTGTTAAGTAATAGGACATTTTCACTAATATATAACTTCTGCAGGTAAAGCTTTTATACTGCCTGTACACCTCAGCGGCACTCATTGGTTGGATCTCTCGTTTGCGAGTATTACTGGCGCAATGCTCTCTAGCGAGGCAGGATGGCACGCTGTAACCTCCTTCAGTAAAAGCGTCATATCACTGAGGGAGGCACATGAGAGGGAGAGAGAGAACGCGCCTGAGGCGCCCCCATCCAGACGGATGAGAACGGATGGAAGAAGACGCCACTTCGCGCATATCTTCTCGCAGTTCTGAAATCTAGAGATGTGTTCCTCCATTTTTCAATGTCCTTGTCGTTAGCGAACTTATTTTAATGTTTGTTTTTACTGAATGAATATATTATATAAATAATTAGTCAATTTTATTTTAGGGAACAATTCGATTTGGCGTAATTATGATATTTTTCAAGTTTCATTGGAAATCAAGCGTCTCAATCTATTCTACTTAAAATAACGAACTTCACGTAATATACACATAAATAACTTCTATAAGCGAATTCAAAGTCCAGAAACTTTAAAGAACCGGATTGTCAGTTGCTGAGTTTGTACTACTGTCTGACTATGACAAATGACTCGGTATTAATCAAGAATTTATGTACACAATTAAAGAATTCTAATCCTATCCTATAAAATATTATCTGAACTTAAGATTAATTAAACTATGTTTTCGTTGTCCCGCACAATTAACTAACACTACACTATCTTTGAGTAATAGTTACCTTAACAATTTAGATGTTAATGTGTTAAAGATTGTGTAATAATTAATGTTAAATATATTAATTATGTTTTAAAGTTATTAACAATATCAGAATGAAAAATTTGTCTTACAATATGGCTTGTAGCCACAGGTGCAGGCTTTATAGAACTAGCTTCACCATCACATGGATTCAATGATTTGTAAAATGTTGACGGTTTTCATTATCATATTTTATGCGGATGCCTTAATATTTTTCTACAACTAAAGTAGCCTTCGTTGTTCCCAGTAACTTAAGCTATCAACCAATGTAACTCCCATTGAACTCGGTCCAGCCGTTTCAAAGTTTACCCGGAACAAACAGACAGACAGCCTGACCGACTGACAAAAGTGTTTTAACATGTTTGTTATAGGTATCGTATCGTCGACGTTATAAACAGACACCTCAACTTTGTTTATATGTATAGACTAGCTGTAAACCGCGACTTCCTTCGTCCGCTTAAAATTAGGTGAAAATTTTTAGAGTGACGATATTATAGCCTTCCTCGATAAATGGGCTATCTAATACTGAAAAAAAATTCAAATCGGACAAGTAGTTCCTGAGATAAGCGCGTTCAGACAAACAAACAAACTCTTCAGTATCGTATAATAGTATAATAATAATAATATTACTTATTATTATTATATTAGCACGTATTGTGAGGAAGTTTCTCAATCTGGAGCCCTAACCACCGGTTGCTTGGGTCCTTGCCCGGCTGCCGGCGGAGATCTATTTTTTTATATATTTTTAAATGTTTTTCTATAGCATTATACATAGGTTGAAATTCGACAATCTGAAAATTTGAGAACATGAATGTACGTTGACTGAAGTTTTTTTAGGGTTCCGTCCAAACTATCAGATGTAGACTTGAAATTTTCCATTTTAATAGGACATGCTAAAAACGCATTAGAACTTTTTTTTAAGCGGAATCGGATACTAACTTTTGAAGTTATTTAACTAATATTTATATCAGATACTAAAAGTAATAAAAAAAATGCAATTAACTATTAATAAATCATAGAAATATTTTTAAATGTTTTTTTTTAAATTTCGCAATAAAAAACATTTAAAGGAAAACATTTGTTATCAATAAACAACGCATCAGATTTTTTTTTGACCGGAATTGGATACTAACTTTTGAAGTTATTTAACCAATATTTATATCAGATACTAAAAGTAATAAAAAAAATGCAATAAACTATTAGTAAGTCATAGAAATATTATTTTTTTTTTATTTTGCAAAAAATAACATTCAAAAGAAAAACATTTGTTATCAATAAACATAAATAAATTTTAGAATATACGATTGGAGCCCCTTTTGAGTAAAGAGTTACTTGTGTTAGGGACTCCGCTCTCCTATAAATATGTTACATAATATCATTCGGCTTAATAAAATGTATTTAAATATTAATCTTATGTATTTAATGCTATGGAATCCTGTATACATACTACACAATGAATTTGTAACACCAATTGACATCCACTTAAAAGTTACACGAGATTCTATACGTTTAAATATTATATACAACATTCAAATTTATACGAATTATCTTAACAATTTCATTGTAGGATTTCAAGTCTTAATCAAACACATACTATGCTAAAATCAGGAGCCACCTTATCAATGATAGAGAGGCCTCAGACTACAGGGGACCCGAAGTTGTATAACCAAAAATTCCAAAAATATTGTCCACATCTATAAATTACGTAACATCAACAACAGTTAAATCGCAACGATTTATCGACACGTGTGTAGCGGCAATAAGAATGAATATATAAGATTATGAATATGGGGGATGACGTCAGACGTCAGTCGGTCATTTCAACTCGCCCCACAGCCACATCCCCTGCAATTTAAAAATACCCTGGTACTAGACCAGTATAACCCTAGATAGAACTAGAGACGTACAAAATACTTTTAAAAAAGTATTTGAATACAAAATACAAATACTTTTAATCTAATTTAGTATTTCAAATGCAAAATACGAAATACTTTTGTTTTTTGTATTTAAATACTGAATACAAAATGGGTATTTTCAAATTACTCTATTCACATAAAATACTTGGCGACAACATTATTAATGCTAACTTACTAGAGTGGCTCAATAAAATTACTAATGTACTTCGATAATTAAAGATTAAGGCGACGCGAATTCGAGGGCTTTTTTTTTATTTGGAAGCCTACTTATTTTTTTTTTTAAACTGAAGTAGCCTATGATGCAACATGAGCTAGCTGACAGTAATAGTGCCGTTAAAATCCTTACAACCGTTTCGAAGATTACCCGGAAAACAGACTAGCAAAAAAAAAATTTAACTTGCGTAGTTTTGTAGGTGTATATATATACATAGTCAAATGCAATTAGTAAAAAAAAGTAATTTCAACATTATAAACAGACACTTCAATTTAATTATAAGCATGTAGAGATTTTAACATTACCGGCTGCTCAAAAAAGGAATCAGACATTCATCAGTGTGTATTTGTGTGTTATGTATTAAAAGCTTAGAAGTAAAAAGTATTTTATATTTTAAAAATACAGAGTACTTCTCAAAAATCATTTCAAACAAAATACAAAATACTTTTTTTTTTAAGTATTTAAGTACAAAATGTGAAATAAGTATTTTGTATTTTCATTTTAAATACTTGTATTTTAAAATGAAATTTCAAATAACTTGATTGCGTACACTTAGAGGATTTAGATACGCTAGATACTTTGTACATTTTATGCAAATCAAAATTGCTCTTTACGGCATATCATTAAAATGAATATCTTAGAAGATATAAGTGATTCAAAATAAGGAGGCAGAACGGGCCAGTGACTGGCACTCGGTGGCGTAAGCGACCAATGGCGATGGCGCTATAATTTGATAAAAAAATAAACCAACGTTCAGGCAGGACAACGTCTACCGGGTGCGCCAGCTGAGGTATACTGTTACTACTACTACTACTGTATACAGCTGAGGTAATGAATGTTGTTATACAAGTATTATATAAACGAAAAACATTAATTACCAATATTAATCTAAAGTATATACTAAACAAATAATAAATCAAATTTAATAAATAATACATCTGTACGCTTGAAAATCGCTCGTGTAATAGGACCCGAGGGACGACGTATTTTATAAATAGAATGCAATTAATGTTATTGTTACATTGTTCAATTATTCGTTTCATTATAAATTCGTGTCACATATAGATTCTTGTTTTTTGTGCTGCCTAATAAGGTTTTAATGAAAGGCAATGTGGCGATTACGGTGTGGCGTTTTCATTGGGGAAAATTTCTCTTTGGAAGAAGCAGATGTTTTTCTTCTATATAAAATTACTAGCAGACGTTGTCTTGCCTGAGCGTTTGGGTTAGTTACTATTTACTACATTCTATTATCCTATAATATTTTTCCCATCCTAGTTCCTGTTCCCGTTCTCATTCATGTTCAAATTAATGTTATGTCAAACGCATTACATTAAAGAAATCTAAATTGTCAAAAGCGGTAAGGTTAAATAAGAAATATTTTAATACGGTATATTTTAATATTTTAATTCTAAGAGTTTTTTTTTTATGTTACAAGGGGGCAGACGAGCAGTCAGCAGGCACCGAAGTGCCTACCGGCGCCCATGGACATCTGACATATGGATAATACACCCAGACTCAAGGTGGGAATCGAACCCACGACCCCCGGGGCACCAGGCAGGGTCACTGCCCACTGCGCCAACGGGCCAGGCCCAAATTGCAGAATTACTTACTATGTGTTTTTTTTTTGTTTTAATTGTTGAAAAAATTTAAAATGTTTATAAAAACATTTTAAACTTTTTCTGCTTAATATTTTACTTTTTTTTGTATATGTATTCTTGTCAAACCTTTTTCTTATATTTTTCTCATAAAGAAATACTTTATTCATACATAGGTATCCACTATATTCATGATACCTCTTTTAAAAAGAGAAATGCTTGTAAAATATTTGTTTCTTTTTTGTTGCCATTCTAAAAGACCTGATATCTTTTCGATTTTTCTAATAAGCAGTATATATTTATACGTGAAGCGAAAAATTTTGGTACCATTCTACGAAAATTGTGCACGCGGAGGAGTAAATTATTTGGCACACTTGTAGTTCATATAGAGAAAGGTGTGCGCGAATGCTAATATTTTTTATAATATGTAATATTAATATATTAAATTTTTACAATAAAACCACACGCACACCAATGTCAAACGTTTTTCACCACTTAGACGCATATGCCAAAGCATAATTGGTGCAACCTTATGTTATTTATATATATGTCATTTCAGTTATGTATATGTCATTTTATTTCTGTCAATAGAACAATATATATCGTTGTACGCAAACAAGGTTTGTAGGCGAATTGCAACCTGCCTGCAATCTCTAGTTTATTTTTTTAATATGATAACTCCAATTAATATCAAATGACTAAGGAAAACTGAAGTTATTCTCATATTTTATTTTTCATTTTTATTTTAATAAAGCTTTTAAGCCTATTATACACATCGCAAGACCTCAAAAGAGGTTATAAAATTTTAAAGGAGTCGTAAACTTATGAAACGACTGTCTCGGCTCGAACAAAAAGAAGTGGATTACATTTTGATGGATGTTTTGGTGACAATGCATACGAAACTGTTTTAAAAGTATTCAAATTATGTAATAGTCTATTTCAGAATTAACTGTAATTTCTTGCTGCATGAAACCGCCCACTTTGTTGATCCACGACACCATTAATGGCACAGAGAAGAAGTGGATTACATTTTGATGGATGTTTTGGTGACAATGCATACGAAACTGTTTTAAAAGTAGTCAAATTATGTAACAGTAACTCATTTCTTTTAGAATTAACTGTAATTTCTTGCTGCATGAAACCGCCCACTTTGTTGATCCACGACACCATTAATGGCACAGAGAAGAAGTGGATTACATTTTGATGGATGTTTCGGTGACAATGCATACGAATCTGTTTTAAAAGTATTCAAATTATGTAATTCTGAAAGATATGAGGTACTCATTTCTTTCAGAATTTACCTGAACTTCTTGCTGCATGAAACCGCAAACTTTGTTGATCCACGACACCATTAATGGCACAGAGAAGAAGTGGATTACACTTTGATGGATGTTTTGGAGACACTGCACAATAAATTATTTTACAACTATTCAAATTCTGTAATGCTGACTTATTATAATATCTTATGCGAAAAATTCTTAAGCCTTACTTAAGAATTTTTCGCAACTAATCTTAAAAGAATTGCTAACCAGTTTCTCGCTGATTCTTCCCGTGGCTCAACTTCCGAATCAATGGCAGCTTTTAATATATTATTAAGATTCCAAGTTTGTAGAAATTCATTTGATAAAACATCTTATTATTTGATATGTAGACATTTCATGTTTTGTTGATCCATTAATTTTCATGTGAGTAAAATGTTTCATAAATAAATATATGGGACTATATGACAAACGGACGTCTGTTCCTAAGGTAGACAACTTAATGTCTGTGTTATAGGTAACAGACGCCTGTTATACACAAATATATACACTTCACGCCGATCTCATGTGAGAAAGAGGTACTGGTACCCGGACGCGCCGGCCCAATTCGGCTACAAGCATGGCGTTACTTTTAATTCTTATGCCTCATGGTAAATTATAAAAGTTATTATAGGTCAATTCATTGCTATCTTTATACCATGCCGCGCCGTTCTGGAAGATCCTTAGTCAATTCATCTACTATTGCAACATTCATAGTATACTATTTGTCTTCCATAGCGCCATTCTAGGCGGATTTTGAACGAATATCTAAGCTTAGTCTCGGACACTTTCAACTTTTCTCTCATTATGCCGGAGCCAGATACGGCTCAAAGCGTTTGTACATTTCGGCTTTGAATACTACAAAACTTTGCGCAGCTAGACAAAGTCCCCGGCCACACTACGTGATCATTGAAATCAAGCTGTCTGGCTCCGGCATTAGAAATGTTGCTTATTGAATTGTCCATAGTTATTGGTCAATTCATTTACTATTGTTACATTCACACCATACCGTTTGTGTACACCAGCACCATTCTGGAAGCTTTCTGTAGGTTATTTACAAAACTTTCTGGACGTATTTTCACTAATCTTCCATAAGAGACGAAATATATTTTTCTGTTATTAATTTTTCGTGGACTCCACAGTATATGTAAGTGTTCAGAAAAAGTTTCATTTAGATGCTGTCTGAAGCTAGTCAAGTATAAATAAGCAAGAAATTGAAGAAAACAGTCAAGACTGTCATTAGTGGCTGATGACGTATCGTATGCATCATGTATTAAGCACTGCTGACGACGCCAGTGCTTCTAAGAATATTTCTATGGCAGTCACTGGTGAGTTTTTTAAAAACGATCGCCATAACGAAGAGGTTAAGCATAATATATACGTTAGTTGAGTTTAAAAAGAAACAAAAATAAGTTAAATATTTTTATTAATAAAAAATAACAAGAAACACTACATAAATAGAAGAAAAATAAACAAAATTTTTCTGCAGGATTTGACACTATATCAATGGAAGTAGAAGCGGATATGCAAAGTGTCTAACGATTTAAGTTCAAATTCTACAGAGTTAAATTTATCTATACTTTCTTCTAAATAATTTGACCTTAGAGAAAAATACAAAGGGTTGTTGCGGAGAATTTACAGAACCTCACTACAACAGAACATACAGAAAATTGTTATTGTTTAGATTCAAAAAGTTATTTCTAAACAAAACTTTAACAGTATTATAATATTGTTATAATCCCAGCACTTGTTTGAGAAATTAAAAAAAATAATTTTGATTCTAAATCATTGTAATGAGTTTGAAATCAACTTTGACTTGCACCAATGGAGTAAAGAGACAGTTGGCTGTATTCCTGTACGGAAGTCTTATGCTCAGCTTTACATCTCAATTTCAAAGATGTGATTCGAACACCAACATATTTATCACAAGTGGTTATTTAACCAGAACAATAAGTAATTTTAATGCAATGACAAGAAAAGAAGCAATCTCAAGTCTTCCCCGTTTAATCATATTATAAATCATATTAGCTAGCAGTCGAGGCGAGCACTAGTATGGACGTCAAATAGAACTCGCGAGTCCCAGGCGTGCTGCGGTTCCTTCTTTGGCAACACACATCCTTTTCAAGTCCAAATATACACGAACTCTCTAGGCGGTGGGGGAGGGCCCGGGCGGGCGCTGGGCCATCGCGCGCCGCACGTAGCGCACCGCGGCGCTCGCGGCTTCGTCCAGGGACCGCCCGGCGAAGGCTAGCGGCGGGGCGCTGCCCTTCACGCGCACCACCGACACCAGCGACCCTGAAATCGGCATTGGGTTTGAGCCAAGATCGTGGCTTAATGACGATTGTCACCAATAAATCGAGATTACCACGAAATGGAAACGGAAGGAGACGGAATCGCGACTAATCTATATATTAATACGTGAAGCAAGAACTTTCGCTACCATTTTAGGAAAATTATGCCGACAGAAAAATATGAAGTTCAGCACATTTATAGTTCATATAGAGGAGGCAGTACAAATATACTATTAAAAAAAAGGCATTATAAATATATTAAATTATTAATATAAAACCACATGCACACCAGTGCTTAACGATTTACACACGCATGTAACATTATACTACAAAATTATGTCAAAGTGTAGTCATGACGTCCGTTTGTATATTAATTGTCCAATATAACAATTAGACCATAAAAAATTTGTATATAGTTTTAAATAAGCATATGACACACAAATCTAATGATTTGTGGCCTAATTTCGAGCAGCCGGCAAATACGTCTTTTTATTAATATAAAACTTGTGGCTCAGATTGTGGCCACATTGACCGCTTCACGGAAAGCAAGCACCAGCTCCTCCCACATACAGCCTTGCGGACTCGCAGGCGTGATAAGAGGTGTGACATTAACTGAGTCACACCACAGAAACAGTCTTGAGTTGATGTTGTCTGCAAGTCTCCATCTGGACATATTTTCCTTACTTCGGCGGACCTGAGTACAGAATCTATTTAAGGACTTCCAGGTTTGCCACGGTAGTTTATGTCCAGGTGGGAGATTTTCAGCTGGTGGGACAAATAATTGAAGTAATTTTACTGACGTTACTGTGGTGTTTACGTTGGGGGTCAGAGGTATAGAGGGTTGGTACAGTCGGGGTACAGTTGTTACCGAGCGTGGTGGTCTCTGCGCACAGGTTGAGCGCGGCGCAGGCGGCCTGCAGCTGGTCCATGGGAGCGTCGCAGCCGTCCATGGCCCGCAGCACTTTGGCGTCGTGCTCGGGGTCCTCGGGGTCTGTCAAAGTAAAACTCACATTTGCATCATTGTAACTAAGGGCCTCCATATTTATTTGAGGTAAAAAGAGTCATAGCTACATGTTTCACTACGTCAAGTCCGTCGGTAGGAAGTTAACCGTGGTCACTCTGGGCAAGCTCAACGGCTTCCTTGTGAGGGCGATAGAATGATTTCACTTGGGTGGAGGACGCCAAAATGCGCCGAAATTAATTTCATAAAAACTTTCTGATATTACGTTTTAAAAATATCTAATAAACAATTATACTCTTATTGAACACATAGTTTATGTCTATAATCTTAGTTACTGATTTATTTATTGATTAGTTAGAAAGTTAAGGGAAAAAAGGTTTGTAGCATCTGTACACATTAAACCAAGTGGTTTAATGTGTACTTTCCATTAAAGATGCTCTATTCAGAAAACAAAAGTTTATAATACATTAGATAATAATTTTGCAATGTAAACGAATTACCAAACAGCCCGCATTATTTTTCTACGATTTTAGACGGTGTCTGAACTTGTTCAAGTACAAATAAGCCAGAATTTGAAGGAAACAGTCCCGGGCATCATCGTATCGTACGGCGGAGGAAGCCCAAGTGCGTCTCGCAATATCGTATCGTTGAATTTGAAACGCAAACATGGTAAAATTCGTTTGAGGCGTAACCGAGGTTGGCGAGCAGACCCTGGTGGTAGTCGGCGACGCGCTGCTCCAGCAGCGGCCGCGCCGCGCCCAGCCCGCCGCCCGCGACCAGCTCCGCATAGAGCGCCAGCGCCACCGCCGTGCCCGTGCACCCGCCCGCTCCGCCCCCGGCGCCCCGCTCGTGCGCGCGCTGCATCGACTTCTCCTGCGCGTTCTTCAGGGCCTCCTCCTGCAAATGTTTATCGTAAGCTTGCCGAAACGCGACTTCGTCAGTCCTATTGCCTCTTTCTCCTTGTAGGAAAACTTCTCGGACCTGGGCGAGTTGCCAAACGAGCATACACGCAGGCGCTCGCAACGTAAATAGCGGATAGTTTAGCTGCGGTTTTCTGTAAGGTGAATGTCCCTTCCTAGTCGGGCCGCTCTGCTGGCGAACGAGGAATCTCGTTGCACCTTGAGCGCGACAGAAATGAGACTCGCCTCCACGAAGTCGCCGGTGAGCCGCGCGAGGTGCTCGCGCAGGTACGTGTAGAGCTTCTCGGCGGCCCGCTGGCGCGCCGCCTTCTTGGTGGTGGCGGTGGCGGAGCGCTGGTGCTTGCCGAGCTCGGCCCGCACCGTGAACTGGCGCTGGTGCGGCGGCCCGGAGTCCCCCACCAGCTCGTACGCCACCTCCCCCAGCCGGTACTCCTCGCACAGCTCGCGCAGCAGCGCCACGTAGCTGCGCGCGTCGGGCGCCGCCCCCGCGGCCGCCGCCGGGCTCGTAGCCCCGCCGCCCGACTTCTGCCGCGGGACGGCTCGTTTTGATAGTGTTTAAATATAAAGGGAGTTTTTTTTTTATAAAGATTGCTGTCAATTTTTTCTTAATAGAAATTGGCCATTCTCGACCTTCGAGGCGCAGACCGTCTCTTTGTGTACTATTTTCTATCACCTAATTAGCTGAAATCGAGCAACCGCTTCCGAAGACGGCTCCTACAGTATTTGAAATGTTGAAAACTGATAAGAAGCGCGATGAAGACGCGCCGCATAAGGGATACAGCGCGTACAGTTGTATAATTTAAAATGAAATTTACATCAGCCCAGAAAACCTCAAAAAATGTGGTTGCAAAAACGCTAAGTGCGATCGTGCCTCTCTATCGCTCGTTTCGCACTTTCGGTTGTACGCTCGACTCAGACGGAACGTGACAATGAGTCATGCTTTTTCGTGCGTGCAGCCGTTTGTCAACAATTTATAAGACCTTGTCACGTCAAAAAATGTTCGCATCCTGCGACTCCACGACTACCACGCGTTAGGGGCCTCTACGGAGGTCGGGTACGACTAACGTAGAACGATTGGCTACCAGTGCCGGCACTTTAGACGGCGTGGGCGGCGAGAGGGGCCGCGGGCTGGGCGGCGTGGCGTAGGGCGGCGGCACGGGCAGCCCGCGCGTTTTTTAAAGTTTACCAGCTAAATAAATATAAAGAAACTTAGCTGTAAATAGAAATACCACTTAATGACATAATCTGGGAATATTGTATATATTCTGATTAAATAAAATTGTGATTTTAGTGTTTGTAAATCATTAATTTCTATTTTTATTAATAATATATAGTATATGTTTAATATGATTTGATGCAGAAATTACCGTATTGGCGTCCGTAACTTCGATTATTTCTTTAAGTACTTATTCTTTAATAAATAACAAATTTTTAACTGTGATAAAGATTTGCGAGATTTCAAACATGCGCAAGTCTGGAAGGTTATTTTAAAATATTCCATTAAAATCACATAAAATGTTAAATGTTAATTTTAAAAATACAAAATCTGTTGGTTTGTGTAATTTATTTTAAAATATTTAATAGCTATTCTTATTTCTTTATTAAAATTTTAAATATCTTTAGATATTTTGTCATTTATAACTGTCTTATCTTGGCTGACGGATTTTTTTATACATGTGGTTGAAAAAACACTTACATAATTTTACGTAAGATCTTAGCGAACTACGTCTTATTTAAATTTATTATACATTAAATTTAACGTTTATTTTTGTCTTTTGACGTCCTTTGTATTTCTTGAATTAATTGTTTAAGTTTTTTTGTTAATTTCGTGTAGAATTATTTAATGTAAATGGTATTAAAGCCAAATGATTTTTTTTTTGTGAATAGCTGATTTTTCGTGTCGTCACAAATTGTGTCTAAATCGAGATATTTTTTTTGGGACTATGTGAGTTTTTAGTGATCATTTTGTGTAGTGCGTATGGATTATTTTTTTTTTTCAAAATATTGAAGACTAAGTGTAGTGTGTGTTTTTGAAGCCTAATCTTGTATGTGCAAACATCCACAACAAGATTGATTTTCCTGCATCACAGGAAGCGGAATCATTGTGGAACCAATGTCCAAAATTCTTCCTTCCTCTACAACGCGATGGACCCGGCACCCGCACGGTGAATCCATGGAATGCTAAGAAATTCGTCTCTCTCTTCAGTCCAACCTTCCATCGTTGAAAGCTATAGGCCTTTATATATTATTTTATATGTATGTCTCGAACAAGCCTACGATACATGTAATGGCGAAGTGTTTTATATTTTTGGATTGTAAATTTGGCGCCAAAATAGTCTTAATTGTAAGCAAGAAGATACTACTTGAAATGCTTCCATGTTTTGATTGATTATTATTATGCCGGAGCCAGACACAGCTTCATTTGAATGGTCATTTCAATGATCATGTAGTGTGGGCGGAGACTTTGTGTAGCTTCACAAAGTTTTGTTGCACTTTGTAGTCATCAAGGACACAAATGTACAAACACTGAAAGAATTTTTCAAATCGGACATGTACTTCCCGAGATTAGCACGTTCAAACAAACAAACTCTTCAACTTTATATATTAGTATAGATCAAAAAATATTTATTTATTTATTTATTCATCAATATATCCGAAAAAACATTACAGTTCCCCAATTTGTCCTTTCGGTACCAAATAAATATACATGAACTACTTAAAACTAATATATAACTAATAAAAACCTGTTCAATACAATGAATTGCCTGTTGACCCAAGGATACTTTTAATTGATCTTATTATCTGAGCTGGCGAAATATGGAAAAATTTAATTCATTAAATCATTAAGTAAACGCAATGCGCGGGTAAGAGAAGCCTGTTTTCCCTGATGGGGAATATATGTATACAGGGCAAGTTAGCTTTATCCTAGAATTCATCTTGGGTCGTCACTGATTACCCACGGATAACTATACTACCAGTAGATTCGCAAATAACGCTCTTTGAAAAATGACATTTATGCCCTTTTCTATCGGTTCGAAAAAGCCGGAACTGGCAACTGCTCTACCATCAACAAAGTCCCACTAATAACTAATTTTGTGCCAGCAGTTGCGGTTATACAAAAATTAAATTAAATTATTTCAGTATATAATAAATAAAACCACCCGTGCTAAGTCGGGGCGGGTGGCTAGTTTCTAATAAATAATAATGCAGCCTACACGTGCATTCGCGATTGAAGAGGAGAGGGGAGGTATACGTTAAAGCCTACCTGTATCTCCTCTTGTAAATGCTTAATGACTTCAGGCACCGTCTTGGGGGTGGCGCTCTGCCCGTGAATCACGTTTAAATATCTCTTCAATTGCTCGGTGGCTGATTTCAGTAGCGACTGTTGCATATCGTACTGTAAAATATAATATATTTAAGACTAGCTGCGCCCGCGACTTCGTTCACGTAAAATTAGGTAAAAAAAAATAGATTCGATTTTATCGTGATGATATATAGCCTATAGTCTTCCTCGATAAATGTGCTATCTAACACTGAAAGAATGTTTCAGATCGGATCAGTAGTTCCTGAGATAAGCGCGTGCAAACAAACAAACTCTTCAGCTTTATATTATGTTAGTATATAATACAATTATTGAATTACGACTCTAATAAATAGCAAAGTGGTATACAGCGAGCATTTTATGCGTACTATGAAAGGTTTAATTTGTTATTATGGCCGACCATAAACACCGGACTTGGCTTAGAGGGGGAAGATGGCTCACGCCCCATTTTTCATTACTTCCGCCTTTACAGTGTCGTTAAGTTATAAATTGAAGCCTGGCTGAGCTACACTCTGGCTTAAAACGTTTACGGTAACTTTCAATCTCGAAAAACCATTTACTTTTTATTTAAAAAAATCAAATACAAACATCGCAAACCCGCAATGGAAGAGAGGAAACTAAATTGCAAGGTGCAAACGCAACAATAAAGCGCTTAAAGCCACACGAAAAGTAATATTACCAATTGGAAACCGAATTTGATTTCCTCGCCGCGATGATTGGACGAAAGTTTGAGCGAGTTTAATTGTTATTGCACCATATTTTTCGATTACATCGTGTAGGGTCATTAAAGCGTGGTGCTATCTCTAATTCATGCTAAAAGTGGTAACTACCTTAGAGTAATTGTAAGGTACTATCCCCTTTAAGACATAAAAGTAATATTCATATGATTAAAATCTGTGATAAAACTGTATAAGTTCTACAAATTCACTATCCGACTAATAAATAACTTTCCTCATCTAACGCCCAGCAAACCTTATCACACCGATGTTTAATCCACTAATCGATTATCATAACCCCATTCCGGCTGACGTAATAGTAAACAGACTACTATCACAAAATTGTGTAACAAACCCTAGACTGAGAGGAGGTAACACTATCAGTATTCCACACAATAAACCACTTTCACTGATCGTCCATTCCCGAACGGTAGCGATGGTCCGATAAAGATATCGTGAATAGAATCCAATATGAACTAGAGCGGAAATTGAACGGCCTCTAATATTACAATGATCTGCAACCAGAATTTGTGAAAATATTAGAATAAATAGCATTGTGTATAACATAATAGTTTCTTGTGCCGTAACTTATTCAATTTCCCCGATTCTAATCAGCTTTTAATAACTGTTTGTTGTTAATGCACAAAGAGTGGCTTAGACTTTCAAACCTTAACTCTTCTAAGTATTTTCTTTGCTCTTTTATCTCGCTTTAACAATAAATTGGTAGCGATGGATTCTAAAGTTTCAACTTTTTCACCAATTGCTTTTTTATTTTTAAACCGGATACTAAGGCAAAATCTTCGTAACGCTTATATAAATAAATGTATTCATAATTTTGCTTTACAACGACAATTTAATCGGAAATATGTATTTAAATACTTTAGAACGATTAGCAACATAGGTTCACGTCCTAGTTGATAGTATGAAAAGATATATATTAGAGGAAATCCTCCATTCTGTATATAAACTATAATTGTTCCAAATTTTATACTCCTTCGTCCGCACAATTTTCATAAAATGGGACCGTAACCATTTTATGGCGCCAACGGGCCAGCCAATAAATAATCTAATGGGACATTTAAATAATACCGCTTAACTAAATAAAATTGCTTTTTATACCTCTGTACTGAAATTTAGAAACGTTATACAATTTCACTTAAGAGGTCACCCATAAATTACGTCACACGTTAAGAGGGGGAAGGGGACGGGGTACAGAAAAGATGACAATCTGTGACCAGGCCCTCCTTGTCACAATTTGTCAGGGAGGTGGTTAAAATTATTGATTAATAATACTCAAATGGTGTAGTGGTTTAAACCGGGTATCCAGCGGGTTTCAGTCTATCCCTTCAACCCTTGATCTATTGAGGTCCTAATTATGGAATGGCTCGACAAGCAACGTTTAATTATCGCTAAGTACTTTTAGGAAAATTTCCAATTTGAATCTTTGGGTTCTTAAAATCAATCGCATTTCATCCCAAGTTTTGAAAACTTTTCCATCCGGTAAATCCGCCCCATTATCTTTGTGTTGTAAAATTTTAAAATTCTGTCGATTTAAAGAGTTTGTCTTAATACTGAAACTCAATCAAAATGTTCGCTTGATGAATGATAATAATTATTTTAATAAATTTTACATTTTTAATGTTATAAATATAATATAACCAGTGACTATTCCTTTGACATCTTACACAGCTGTGATAAAGGTATCCGACATCTGTTGGAACAATTGGAAATAGTTAAACATAACAATACCGGTATTGGCTTCCTAATTATCAAATTAATATCTCAAGCTCGCCATTGCATTGAATGTTAGAAGGTAAATTGTTTGCTGAGTTTTTTACTAATCACTTTACGAATAACCTTTGTAGAGTCTATCTCCGGATGATGCTTCGGTGTCGAAGCGAAACGTGCTCGTCTACACACGAGTAAATCATCCAGATATATAAAATTTGGTATTAAACTAAATAGATAAACGAAATGGTTAGTGGTTAAGTGGGAAACGTTGAATTTAAAGGAAACAATGTTTGTATTCTCATACTCATGTCTTACTTACCATCACAGCTCTGAGTCGAGGGAACAACACGCCGCAGTCAAAAAATAACCTCTGGTTAACCGTTGCTCTCTTTTTTACGTCCTTAGGGTAGAGATACGCTTGCTTTGGTTTGGCGTATTTGTCGAAAAGATATAACATGATAGCGTGACTGAAACGTATAGGGTTTTTAACCATTAAAATACAATCAGCGAAACTTTACACAAGTATATGTAGGAAAACCTAGGCTATTAGGCCTTTGAGAGCCAATAGTTCAACGTTAGGAAGTGTGGAGTGAACTAAAGATACAGGTTTTATACAATTTCGCTAAATAGCTTACAGGAAATAAGTTTATTAGGTAAGTATTGTCTTTAAAAAAATGGAAGTAAACCTATCCACAAATCGCCAAAAATTGCCTTAAGTAATTCATGAGTGGGCCATAAGAACTATTACAGTATGTGTACTTTATACGAATGCATATTAAATATTATATTAAATTTTAATGCTATACAAATCTTATAGCGTTATCCCCGTAAAGTATCAGGGTCCGCTTAAATTGCAGAGGATGTGGCTGTGGGGCGAGTTATAGCCGCTACACACGTATCGATAAATTGTTGCGATTTAACTTTAATTCGTAACAAGCTTGCTCCGTGCTCGGCATCCATACGCAACGATAAAACTGCAGTTTACTCGTCTTCAGATTTTTCATACACACGTATTAATAAAACTGCACACTTAAATCGCAACCTTTTATCGATACGGGGAGTCATGAACGCGCCTAACGAGGGCGTGAATAGCGAGAAAACTTTAAGGAAACCTTTGCGAAAACTTGCCTGCACGTACAACAATTAATTGTTATTTAAATTACAGTCAATTACAAATCAATCCAAAAAAATATAGGTTTTTGATTGCTGTCATAATCAGTTTAAACAGAACGGTGTTCTATTTACAGTAGGTGATTATGTAGGTGATTAACTATTTACAGAAGATGATATAGAAGTGATTATCTGTTTACAGTAGGTGATATAATTATTATGTTCTAATGGATTGATATTTAAACTAGAAGCATTAGCGTTCCGTTACGAAACCCATGTGTGTTTAGAAAGATCATTTTGTTTTAATCGAAAGTCAAGAATAACTTGTTTAACTGGACGCAATGCTTATCACTTTCTTATCGCCGTCCTACCGCCGTTCACCGAATATGTATTTAAATCCACGCAATAATGTCTGAAGTAAAATAAATCATATTTCATTTTTAATTACTTTTGCAATTTATCCACAATAGTAGTCGTAAATTTTTACATTTAAATTTTACAATGAAAGATTTTACCTTTGCTAATTAAATTTGTTTCTTGTTTACGTCTTATAAATCGATGACCGCCGGCTGCACGCGTGAAAAATCATGACTCATTGTCACGTTCCGTCTGAGTCGAGCGTGCAATCGATAGAGAGGCACGATTGGCGTTCGGCGTTATCGCGTGAAATTATGGTTTGTAAGCTAACTTTACAGACAATCAATTTTTTAGATGTTAGAAGATTTCGAAAAATTTCTCCGTATTGCAATTCGAACTTATATCTCGCGAAATTCGCTCTCCTTTATCACCAAGCCAGGAAATTTACGTCTTCGGAAGTGAATTTTGCAATATTTTTTATACTTGCCTATCAACAATGTTTTATGAGCAAACCGACCTTTCATATGTTATCCTTTTGACCTTAGGACTTCTTTTATACAAATGAATACTTGACTTGAGAATACGAGAATACTATGACTCGAGTTAAAGTTCTTTTTTTTACATAAACATGTACTAGCAGCTTTTTTTTATCAAACACACTAGCGGCCTGCCCTGGTTTCGCGCGAGTGTTCACATCGTAGAAGTTTTCATACGGATCCTTAATTTTTTTTTATATTCTTTCGCCATTTTCATCAGACACAATTTTTGATTCTAATGGTGAAATAATTTTCTAATCGGTCCAGTGCTTTCGGATCTTGTTCAATGCAAACAAATCTCTCCTCTTTATAATATACATAAGTATAGACTAGGAGCTATTAGCTATAAATAAAATTGTAGTGTTTTTATTGATTTGTATAGGATTGTCTTTTTAAGTACAGGATCTTTGTACATTACAATTAACACGTAATTGTGGTGACATCTGTATTACGGATTATACGGATGCACTTTGACTTTACTGGATTTCTTGTATCTAGCTTTCAGTTTTCGAATATTATATGTGGAATACTAACTTTAAGATTTTTTTTGCGACAGAAAATTTTCCTTTAAATAGAAATCTTTGCTAATAAATTGTTTCTTATCTAAGAAGTGACTGAAAAAAGTACTCTAAACTAGAAGTAACTTTAATTATTGTGTGATTTTATATTCGAATGCAATTACATATACGTGAAATAGAAGATCTTTAACATTTCTCTGGGATAGAAGATTTTCCATTAAATAGATTTCTTTGCGAACAAATTGTTTCTGATCTAAGAAGTGACTGAATAAAACACTATAAAACAAACGAATTTTAATTTGTTGTTTAAATATATATCACAATCAAAAAAGTTCCTTTTCGAAGGAATATCAACAATTAAATAAATGAGTTACGGACAATAAAGGGAACAATAGACCGTACGTATTAGGTAACTATTTGCAATGAAAGCAATAATAGCAAATAAGCAATTCATCGTATAATAAAGATTGTTTCACACTTACAGAATAAATTAAATTGTATGAAATTGCTTATCAGTCAGTATCACGATTAAGATGATATAATTAGGATGTTTTTCGGTTAACAAATATGTATCTCTATTTACCAACTTGCAAAATATCTCTTTATTTTCCTTTCTAATCTTATACATAATCTATATCTTTACTAATCTATACTAATATATGTATAAATCTGAAGAGTCTGTTTGTTTGTTTGCTTGAACACGCTAATTTCGGGAACTGCTGGCCCAATTTTAAAAATCTTTCAGTGTTAGATAGCCCATTTATCGAGAAAGGCTATATACGTTGTATACCATCACGCTAAACTTTTTCACCAAATATTACGCGGACGAAATCGCGCGGAACAACTAGTAAGCAAATAAAGCTGAAGAGTATGTTTGTTTACTTGAACGCGCTTATCTCAGGAACTACTGGTCCCATTTGTAAAATTATTTCAGTGTTAGATAGCCCATTTATCGAGCAAGGTTGTAGGCCATATATCATCACGCTAAAATGTTTTCATCTAATATTACGCGGATGATGTCGCGGGTAACAACTAGTCTATACTTAGAAGCGAATCTAACCTAACTTTTTACCTACCTGAAGAAACGTGAACTTTTACTTATAACAATTCTATGCATATGGTTTATAATTTTCATAAAGTTTTGTATGTTTAGGAACTAGAAAAAGCATGCTGAAAAATTGTTCATCAAGCCTGAAAAATGAATAAAATGTATCGTCTAGAAAACGCACATATTTGATAAAAAATACATAGGACTATATGACACACGGACATCTGTTATTAGGGAAGACAACTTAATGCCTGTGTAATAGATAACAAACGCTTATTATACACAATTTTTTTTAGAAATATATAAATACATACATATAAATAATACACCCAGACTCGAGACGGCAATCGAACACAATCCACGGAGCGGATAACAAGGTTAATACCAACTGCACCAATGGACCAGTCGGACTCCCAGGGGGTGGATCTGCACCTAGTGCACTCGAAGGAAATTTCAAAAATATCGAAAAATTGCTATAAAGATTGAATATTTGTGTAGAATTCTGTCCACTCGGTTGAAGTTATACTTCAACAGAGGACAGTGGTTTTATTATAATATTTTTTTTTATATTATAATAATAATTTATTTAATGGATTAATAATGCATATTTAAAAAAAAATAACACTCGCACACCCTCCTCTTTATAAACTATGATTGTGCGAAATTTCATACACCTCCGTCCGTCAAATTTTCGTAAAATGCTATCGAATATTTTTGCTCTACTTGTTAATATAAATATAGATTATTATAGGTATATCAGCATCGTATTTACGGAAGCTTACTTCCCTTATGTAAACGGTATTTATCCAAGTTCCAGTGTCAATTCCATTCTAATCAATACCGGTGGGTATCCTCGAAGACAGTTTATTTCAGTCGCAGCTCGTGTGTGCACCTCAAATATTTACCCACCGCGAGAATCAGCCCTGCTGTTGGCTAGTCCACAAAAATAGCGGTTAGGCGCCTTATGCTTTAAAAAAAATAATGTCGCTAATTTTTCACTACGCCTGTACTATGATTAAACTTTTTTATAAGTACTAGGATACTTCTGGACATCCACATTATTCTCGTAACACTATTCTATTGTACTAATTTTTATTATTGTTCTACAAATCATTTCCACCATCCCACCAAAACGTTTTCATGTTAAATGTTGCCCCGATGAGATGATTTCGCTCGCACTGACAAAAATTTATCTGATCTCTTTTAGAGCCACGCCTCTAAATTTGCACTCTTAATTAGAGGCAGCGTTACGCTTGCAGCTCTTTCTGGTAGCCCACGCGGATGAAATCGCGGGGCACAGCTAGTAGTCTTGTAAAATATACAATTGTCAGCATAACTTACCAAAAACAAACTATAATAATAATGTTCTCAATACTAGCTAAGTCCGAATGGTTTTTTTTAGTAAAGGAATCAATCTATGAGATGGAAAAAGTGCATAGATAGGAATGGTATATACTTTGATTAAATAAATATATTATATTAAAACAAAATCAACTTTATGTCCCTCCCTTACAGAACGCCAATTTCTTATGTTAAATAAGTACATATAAATGCAGAGTAATGAGTTCCTTACATTACATACATATGTACACTGTTTAGATATTTATTAGTGTATTTTCTTTTTATAACCTTTTATGCCTATTAAAACACATTTTAATGGACATAAAACGTTTGGTTTTGTTAGAGGGAAAGCGGGAATGCTAGGAATTAAAAAATATTCGATATATTCCTTTAAAAAAACCATTAATTCAAATTCAATTAATTTCGGTCTGGAGCCGCCCGTGTCGCCCAAAACTGTATTTCATTTCCGAAATATTATATCGAGCCGCCATTTACGCGTGTCCGCCGGCTAACTCGATTACGCTTCCAATTTATCTTATTTTATATTCAAATAAACGACGTTAGGGTAACCAACCGTACACTTTATTTAACTGTAATACTAAAGAACAAAATATTTAACTGTCAAAAGCGTTGACAGCTATGCGGTAGAAGGCGGGACCCGGTTCAAACCCTGAATTCGCTAAACTATTGCCAGCCTACTCCCGGCACAAGCTTTTAAATTTGTTTTTCGAGAGGGGCAACTCTGAAGATATCCCTAATTTTTTTTTAAATTTAAAATTTAAGTATTTTTTTGACTCTTCTCAAAATGTCATCAATGATTTAGTGATGATCGTCTCTCCTGTAACTAAACTTCTTAAGTTTTGCTTAAGACTTAGGAGTATGTGTGTGGGTGCTATCGGCAGTTACAATTTGTACCCGTTATGTCCCGCTGCGATCGAATATAAGAAATTTTCACTAATCCTACAAGGAACCCTTATAGTTTCGCTCTGTTCGTCCGGCCGTCCATCCGTCCGTCAGTCTGTCCTTCTGTCCACCCGCAAGGTGGTCGCCGCCTAGGATTTCCTATTCCGATATTATAGATGGTGAGGCTTGAAATTTTCCATGTGATAGGTTAGGCTAAAAACTCATTTTAGACAAATTGTTTTGAGCTAAATCAGACAAAAGTTTTGAAGGTGTTTCACAAATATTTCTGTGAAATGATTGTAAAGACACGCTCTTCACCATTTTTCAAAGTCTGCTGGATCCGCACGTTTTACGATGATAATTTTATATATATAAATTAATAATAATTTTTAATTTCTAGTTTTTATTCGCCAATTTTATGTACCGGGCGAACATCTATATCCCAAATAATCCCACGGAACAATTTTTTTCTGTATGAAATAGTTTTCGGACCCTATAGTGCAAAATAAAAACTTTTTGTAACTAAAACTTTCAATTTTGAGTACACCCGAGTGCAACGTGCTCATCGAAGCAGAAGCTTGGCCCAAAATCGGAAACGGATTTGAATGCATTTGACAATGAAATCTAATATGGAGCTGACATTTTGGTTTTTGGATTTTTCAAATTGTTTCTGTAATTAAATCTAGACACACAACAATTGGATTAAAGTGCTGTGATTGAATTATGCAGCGAAACAAGGTTGAATAAAATACTGTTAGAATGATAAAGGAATTTTGATTTTAAAATGTCATTTTTTATCTATACCAATAAATAAATTTAAGTGTCTGTCATATCTAAATTACATACGTCGGCTTGTTACGGCTAATCTCCAAGACATTGATCTATTTTTATAACACTTTCACTACCGGATAGCTGATATAAAGAATAGCTTAACAATTTTATTTTAACAAGACATTAAAGCTATTAAAATTTTGAGTAAAATTATTTCAATGTGATGTCGAGGGTTGCTGCTAGTATGCAATATAACGACGTCAGTACTAACGTGGCGTCCAAAGTAAAACGTAAATTAATGAAATTGGCGAGAAAATTAGATCTGAAAACTTGGAACCCTGTACAAGTCTTATTTAAGTAAAGAAACTTTTATATAATAATTCTACATGAAAGATTTTTCTCTTCATTTATTTTTTCTCTTCTAAGTATTCTAAAAAATTCTAAAAAATTGTAAATATTGTAATTTCTAATCGGGACAAAGTCGGGACGATCAAATTAGTATTCTTTATATTTCAGTATTTCAGCACACTTATTGGAATTAACTTGAGAAGAAAGTTAAGATGTTTTCGTTTAAGAAATCTAAAATGCTTTTAGTTGTGACTGAGAAAAACATGTCCGGAGCAAAGCTTAAGAGAATTAATGCGGAAGAACCCGGGGGGAAGAGTCATAAATTTTCGTAAACCGCGGTTTTGTATCGGTAAGTAAAATGTGCAAGAGAAATTTTAAAATAAGGTCAAAGCTATTGTTAGTGTCTTAAAAAAGCTTTGCTCATTCGAGCTGTAGGGTCATCTGATTATATCGTCAGAAGACTTGCAGATGCGTTGCTGGGCCTTAAGAAATAAGTATGCTTTTTACTGACAGCCTGATGGGTGCGGAAACACCTGTGTTAGTAAGTAACTGGTTCCATGAAGATGATATGTTCTGCGCATAACATTCTTTACAAATTCACAAGTTCAATGTTGTTAACTTGGGGATATCCAGGTGATGCAATGGGGTAAAATTTCGAGTTCTGACGTGTGATGCATGTGGTATAAGATGCAGCAGTCCAAAAACTGTTCGTACATTTTTGGACATAGCGGGTGTGTGTGGGGATTGCGAGTTTTTTACATTTCGACTATTGTCTATGAGAAAACTATGACTATGAATGAACTAACCTAAACTATCTTGGGTCCCATTATGCACATTGCATTTGTAGTATATACAAATAATTTCGGTTTTCTCTGAGCAGAGTTAGGAGAGTAAGAAGGCCGCTGGGGAAATCACAACCGCCGCGCTCTGAGGAACTGAATAATAAGTGTCCATCAGCTTTGATGAGCTCTATAGTACCAAATACAGTATCTACCGTATTTTAAAGAGTTTCTTGTATTTCCTTATCATAATTGTCATCATAATCATCTCCCACCTACATCTGAAACCATTCTATCCACTATGTACCTGTCGTGGATATAACATCTTTTATCCATCTAGTGAATTACTTCCTTAAGGACATTTCTTATTGATGGTTGCCATTTGTGTAGCTTTTAAAAACCTTGTCTGAATACTGAACACGACTAAAATCCAACGGACTCGGGATTTGAACCTAGCACCTTACAGTGCATTCCCCTACCTTTGATACTAACCAGGCTCCATATTAACCAAACACAAGTTTCGAACTGACCATAAATCATTAAAGCATTTTTCATACAAATACGATGTAGTCAGTTATTCAAATGAAGGTTTAAGTCGTGTGGCATATAATGCATATCAAATAACAAGATTAGCGTAAGCTTAGTTAAGCGAGGCTGTATAAGTAGGGCACGACTTAAAGCTCTCATTTAAATAGCTAATCATTTGCTGCGCTAGAGAACACGAGCTATATAGTATTGAGCTGGCTAAAACAGCGTGCTATTCTACAGCTAAAATCAAAGTTGAACATATAGACATTCCATAAGTTAATGGATAGAAGTCAAATAAAAAATTCGTTATCGGTTAATAATCGTGTTAGAAGTCTATTGAATCGTAGTGACGAAGTGGAAAAAATTGTTTAGACTTTATAAATAAAAAAAATCAAGAGCCACAATACTAAAACTGCTTGGTTGGATCTGGGCTGTTATCGATGGCTTTAATTGTAAATTTTATAGTATTTTATCATTGCGGAAAGGTACTTCATGTCATTGTCATATCTGTGACAACATTAATACAAGATTGTATTCGAGTACGATAGGAAGTTAGTACTTATGTGACGTTACTTACTACAAATTCAGATTTGCAATTCCGTTATTATTTATTAGGATTTATTTAATTATCAAAATCTCCTACTTTTGCCACTCCACCTCTGATCAATTCGTCGGTCCGTTACTGCTTTGTCAGCTCATCCTTATTATTAATAAATTAAAAACAATAAAAGAATAATAATAAAGCTTATTATTAGATTAATTTATATTAAGTTGCAATAGAGCCTTCGTAGCAAGCTTGCGGTTTGTTCTAGACCAAAATTGAGTAGGTCAGAGACGTCGCAAGCAGATTACTCCCAAGGGAAATCATCTCGTGCTGAGCACGTGAATATTAACTGTGAGTTGTATGGTGGGTTCATTATTGTTTTAGATAACCTCAATAACTGAAAGGCAGAAACTAGGACTGATATTAGTGAGGTACTCGATTAAAATTTCGAAACTCAAGGCTATTGTTATGCCCACTTCTAACATCAGCTATTAATTATAATATTTATATTCTTTCTTGATTATACTCTTTGTAGCATTGACTTACTTTTTCAGAAGCCGGGAAACCGCTGTGGTGCGATTGGAATTACGAGTATAGGTAATCTCGCTCAGTAAAATTATCTAAAGATAGTTTAAAACTTATAATACCCTTTGAGAATAGTTAAAAGGAAATTAATGGCTTTGAAATGCGAAACATACTAGCGAGAACAATTTTCATTATGATAGTTATAAAGTTTCGACATTTTCCTCCAATTAATTTCATTTATGCGCAGCTACTAGTATTAAAATGAAATAAATTAATTTAAATTTCGGGATAAATTATCCTTTTCAATTATTATTTATGGTAAAATAGAATTTAAAAGATTCATACTTCGATCGGCAACCTAATATCTTAATTTTATCGCTTTTGTTATATTGTAACCAAATGGTTGCACACATTTTTATGAATTTTCTTGTTATTGTCCAAATCAAGTTTCTTTATTGAATGAATGAATGAAAAATTTTTTAGGTATATTTTTATAATTTTTACCACATTTTACCCATAGACATCAAGTTTTATTAAAATATTCAACTGTGTTATAAACGCTCAGACTATTATGCCATCTTGTATGACGTAACCTCTTGCCAAACAAACAGGTGTACTCGAATGTGATTGGAGCATACGTTCGCGACGACGATTTGTTTGGCAAGAGGTGACGTCACGCGCTCAAATTGCTGCTCAGTGTCACGCGATTGATGTCTTGAATTTAATGGATTTATATTTACAAAATATTAAACAAAAAATGTAGAATTGCTCGCCAATGTCGACTATTTAATAAGACATTTGGCCAGTGTCACATTTTGTGGAATAGACATAAAAGAGATTAGAAAATTGGCAAATAGCAGACAAGCCAAAATTTGGGTAAGACAACGTCTGCCAAGTCCGCTGGTGTATTATAAATTTTGCTAAGAACTAATACAAACTTTGATGTCTTGCAATATATTTAATCATTTTTACAAGGAGCAAACGAGCAGGCAGCTAAGTGTCTACTAACGCCCATGGACATCTGCACGACCAAGAGGCAAGCAGACGCGTTGCTGGCCTTTAATGACGAGTTTAGGCCACCGGTAACTGTTACAAACCGAACGAAACGGGACAACAATACCATCACTTGACGTGTCACCATTGCCGCTACTTCACGCCTATCTTAAATCTTATTTAATCTCTATTGTTTTATACTCCTTATGCCGGAGCCAGACATAGCTTCATTTGAATGATCATTTCAATGACCATGCAGTGTGGCCGGGGATTTTGTGTGGCTGCGCACAGTTTTGTAGTACTTTGTAGTCTTCAAGGACAAAAATGTACAAACACTTTGAGGTATGTCTGGCGCTGAGGCATATCTGCTAGTCGAAAGTCCGTTCTAAATAGGTCCGACGCGAGGTTTAGTAGATTTTAACAGATAGCCAAAAATTGTCTGTCTGTTTGTTTGGTCCGTGTAATCTCCGAAACAGCTGAACCGATTTGGACTGGATTTCCACTGGTAGGTAGGTGATTTTACAAGGAATAACTTAAGCTACTTTGCTTTTAGCTATACAGTCTACTTCTTATTAGCCTTATTAGAGTTCCGCAGAAAATTTTTAAGAATTTTTTTTTAACAAAATCACCGAATTCACGCGTGCAGTCTCGGGTTTATGGCTAATATTGTATATAGATATATTTTATACACTAAGCACTTGTCGTCATGCAGTTTTAGGATCCCGCTAAAAGCAGTTTGATACTGACATTGTAAATGACCAACCAGTTAGTGTCCTGCGCGATTAAGGGGAAGTTCCGTCAATTGGGTACAGTTATTTTACAAAAACACGAGGCGATGATCGTCTAATCAAAGATAACTATCGCAGTAAGATCGTCCAAAATTCGCGGTATTCAATGAAATGATTCAATCACGACACTACGAACGTCAAACGTGTAATTAGAATTATAGCAGAAAAACTGCGTTATTGAAGCTTTGGACCTTTTAGTGATCGCATATTGGTTATGTATTTGGTATTTCATTTCCATTTTATTATGTTGTAATGTCACCCATCTCTGTGGCAGCACTGGAAATCAGGCGTAGGTTAAAAAGCAGCTAGTGAAGGTGAGTCTTACTGCTTTTCTGTAGCAGGCATAATTTTATTTTTTTGCTTGGTACGATACTGATTAAAATATTTTTAAAATTAAAAAATCGTCCTATACGTTAAATTTATAATCGTGTCGTGTATATTTACTGTACTTTTTCCGCGGGCCTCCTTAAAATGTTAGTCTCCTGTGCATAAGGAGGTTTCACATTTAATTCCTATAGAAATTAAATATAAAAAGAAAGGTATCGCACTCCCCCTTAACTTCTCCGTGGCACTGCCGCCGAGGTTAACGAGCGATGTTAATGCACGGTTCTTTAAACCCTTTATTTGTGCGATCTTAATCTAAATATTACATGGTTTATATAGAGGGAGGCCCCACTACCAGTCCATTTTTATCAATGACATATTTGGATGACATCCCACCCTCTTTAACGTGTGATGTCATTCATGGATGACCGCTATGATGAAATGTATTTTTAAATATTCCTGAAAACGACAATGGGGAATTCTCTGATATACATATGTAATAGTTAATTATTTTGAATTTGAAGGCATAAATAATAGTTACGTTACGAGAGAGACCTTGAAAACAAAATTGGTAAATAGTTAAATGATGAAGTTATCGATCAACACCCCAGAAGTACTCGTGCGGGAACGCTTTAACCCACAAAATTATGATAACGTATCGTACAGTCATTACACGAGAATTTACAATGAATAAATTCGGGGCAGATATTCGGCTTACACGGGTTCTCGACCTTCTTTTCTAATAGATCACTTTCCCTGCTAGTCAGCAGGGAAAGTTAGTTGTGGTTGTGGACCCCTGCAGTTGCAGGGGTCCACAATTTCTACCAAAAGTCGAATTTTGAATACCCAAAACTCGACAGAACTGTGAAGATTAGATCTAACTATAGCATTTATATTGGAGCTGAGGTTGAAACGAATAATACGAATAGTTTTCGAAAAAAAAGACATATTTTTTTTTAAACTATTATATTAGAAAACTTCTAATTCGAAGTGGTAAAAATAATAAAGTATTTTTAAATAAAAAGAAAACCGCCTACAAAAACAAAAAGACGAGGAACTAAAAAGCAAAAATAAATAGCATTTTCATACGATTTAGTAGACACTTACTGATGTGCTGAAGTCGGTACCAAGCCAAATAGGTCCTCGTCGTCGATGTAACGCCCAGTAAACCCTTATCAAAAACATTATTCGCATCTAAATACCAGATATACGTGCACAAAACATTGCTAATATATGTGGCCCGTCCGCCACCTTTTTACCTTGAAACCAGTGCCGTCATTACCGTAAGAGCACACGACGTTGGGCCCAGAGCTCGTATCCTTACGGGCCCTAAAAAGTTTTTGAAGAAAAGATCCTAATGATACTGCCAGTGTATAGCGGAACGCATCTATCACGAGTGCGAGCACCGATCACTTGTCGCAGTGACGAAAATGACTATAAGAAACTATTATGTGGACCACCCTAAAGTTTGCCCCCTAAAGTTTAAAAAATTAAAAAGTGTTTCTTACTTTATCAAGAACGTCGTTACTGTGCCAGCAAAACATAAACAATTGTGCCACACCGAAAATTAAATACTCCGCCATGATAAACTTTTGAGTGGCGTGTGTGGCCGACTGCAAAAATATAATAATTTATAATAATAATATTACATAATTATTATTACACTTGTTGAATGTATTATATAATACCATAACTGGCAGCTTATAAAATAATGTCATATCATTGCGCGCTTAAGAAAAATAAAGCACATCCCTATTGGCGAGGAAAGAAACAATGTTGAATGTCATTGTGAATTTTATTTTATAATTTTAGTTGCGCAATAAAATATTTTAATGGGTATTTAACTTAATTTTTTACAGTTAACTTACCGTAAGCTGAAATGCACTCGCACAAAGCATGAAAGAGCACATGACAACATATAAAAACATCACAGGCGACAGCAGCGAGTTGAATAACTTTGAATACCTGTAAACGCAAACGTATTTATTAGTAAAAATATAAAATTAATTTGATTACTATTTTCTTAGGAAGTCATTTACGCGCCTTTTTTTCCTCAATAAACACGGAATAGTTCGGGAAAATATCGATAAACTCAGACGGACGATAATATTCCCACTACTTGACAATATGAGTTCTTTTAGTCATTTTGTACAAAAATGTTTTTAATGTTTGTTCACTGATAAATGTAATGT
>JANCMC010006383.1:0-14383 GCA_024363005.1 Charaxes varanes
ACCAGGGTCCGCTTAAATTGTAGAGGATGTGGCTGTGGGGCGAGTTAAGATGACCGATTGCCATCTGACGTCATCCTTGGAACCCCCACGATTTCTACAACCTTACGACTAATATCACAAAGTCACATTAATCGGGTCCCACTGTTTCACGCGCCTTCCGAAACATGGAGGAGATCAAATATCAAATATAAATCTATGCCAGTATAGGCACTCCATCTATCACCCGGTTGCAGCAACAGCAACTTAAGCTAGCGATCAACTCAAATGCTGACCACGGATTAGGCCACGACCTCCTTTTTCAATAGCGACTCCGATTTAAAAAAATATCTTCTCTATGGCTTTGTCTATTTTTACGGAAATGTGACCAGTTACCTCGAATGTCCCTTGTCATATGAAATGATATAACTACGCGGACAGGTTTCATAGAAGAGAAAAAGATAGTAGCAAATTATCAACTTATCGCGAGCATTGTCGTGATAAAATCGTGCGAACATTCACGTCTTTCAACGGACATTCAAATTGAGATGTTTTATGTAATATGCATTATTCGTAATTCTTTTTAATGCGGGCGCAATTACAGCGGAAATGATGAGATGACCAATTACGGTCTTATAACTGACGAACTCATTTATTTTAAACTTAAAACTTAAAAAATACACACAAACAGTTATGGCGTGAAATTTGAGTGCTGACGCGATGTTAAGTGATGAAATTCAGCTTTCAGATATTAATTCAAGTAATTCCCGTGACAAAAGTTTATTTATTTATCTAGTTCACCAACAAGAAGCACATTGCTTCACCGCTTAATATCGCGTCAGTATTCAAATTTCACCCCATCACTATTTGTGTGTATTTTTTAAGTGTATTTTTTAATAATGTTATTGCAAATCCATTTTGGAACTTAGAATTAAATAATAGACTTAATGCGATCGTAATTATAGGTGAAATAACATACGGGAACAATTTGTCAATTACCCTCTTTCTCACATGAGATCGGCGTGAAGTGGCGGCAATGTTGTCACGTCAAATGATAGTATTGTTGTTACGTTTCGTTTGGCTTGTGAGACTTCCCGGTGGCCTAAACTCATCATTAAAGGCCGGCAACGCATCTGCTAGCCTTCTGCTCGTGCAGATGTCCACGGGCGTCGGGAGGCACTTAGGTGCCTGCTGCCTGCTCGTTTGCCCCTTGTAACATTAATATATATATATTTCCATTACTTTTTGGTGTAGAATTTTTTTTAGTTTTATTCAGGCCAAAATTTTAGCAACTTTAACTTTTTTTATCTCAATAACTAAGCATATTTGTCACACCGGACTTCTACTCTCGCATTTGAAATGATTAACACTATTCGTTTTTCGAATAAAAAGCAGATGTCCGAAAAGTGGGGTCTATAACACAGCGTGCGTCGCAAAGACAACACTTTGTCACCATTTATTATTGTCATTTTCTTTATTAGGGTTCCGTAGTACTATAAGGAACCCTTATAATCTCTGTCCGTCCGTCCGTCCCATCTGTCTTCCCGTAAGGCGGTCCCCCCTAGCATTTCCAAACTATTAGACGTAGAGACTCGAAATTTTCCATGTTGATAGAACATGCTAAAAACTCACTAGGAAAATTATTTTGAACGAAATCGAATTACAACTTTTGAAGTTATTTAACAAATAAGGTCTCGATATCAGATACGGAACCCTTCTATATAAGCGTGTCTTGACAAGCTCTCCGCCATGTTTATATTTGTACTAACGTAGTTCTAACGTTTATTATTCATTTTTGTTTTGCTTACAAATCGTCTCCACCTAGTTACAAGTTAGTTACAGTTAAAAGTATGACCCCATCTCGTTCTTGAGCGCGCAATGTATCCTGAACATTGGGAAGCAATCGTCAACAAAATGTTGACGCGCAAAACAAGCATTAAAAAAAACTATTTTTTTGTTGTTTCTTTTCTAATATTAATCTATATATATATAAATAAAATTGAAGAGTCTGTTTGTACGTTAAAAAAAATATATTTTAGTAATTGTATATGATTAATATGATATATAACAAAATCGCAAGTTAAAACATTTTTGTCTGTCTGTTCGTTCCCGGTACTCTCCGAAATGGTTAGACTTAATTTAAATAAAATAAAAACCCTCAAGATTTAACACAATTAATGAATTCACGTGGATGAAGTCACTGGATACAGCTAATAACGTCTAATATTTATGGCTAAATTCGCCATAACAGCAAAATAAAAGTGGCCCAGAGCGTGTCAAGACGCATATATAGAAGGGTTCCGTATCTAATACGTGATAAACGTATTTGTTAAATAACTTCAAAACTTGTTTTCTGATTGCGGTGTATAAAACCATTCCTACATTTTCAGAGCTATTCAATGATACCACACACTATAGGGTTAAATATATAAAAAAATCCTCCCCACTTGACATGTATGGGAGCCACCCCTAAAAAAATTATCATTTTAAGATGTTGAAAATAAAATGTGCACGCAATACGAAGCTGTACCAAATTACATGCATTTATATCCATAATTGTAGAATTTAGACATGGTTGGACAGACGAAGAGGGCGTAAATATAAGGGTTCCTTGAAGACTACGGAACTCTAAATTAGCAGTATTTTAATAAACTGTCAGTATGTAAATAATGGCTTCAATGGGGTTGCCCCTATCAATCAAAAGCGGCAAATGGCCATGCTGTTATCTTGTTCTAAATGGCGCCCTTACTTAAAGAGGGTTGCACCAAGAAAATAAATAAAACCAAGTATATATATTTAATAATTTATTCATTTAAAGAGGATTCAAACCAAAAAGAAACTTATCACAGTAAAAATATTTCATTCAGCATGCTCCAATATCAACTATATAAAAATCATTTACATTATGCATTTATCTGATAAAATAAGATAGATGAGGGCGAATGGACCGGCGAAGGTTGGCTCCCAGCAGTTGCTACCGTAGCTCAGGTAGGCCGAGGAAGAGGTGGCGCGACGATTTAGACGCCTCTGCGGCAAAGGAGTGTATTGGTTTAGTTCTGGATAGAGGAGAGTGTTCTAAGAATAGGGAGGCCTTTGCCCAACAGTGGGACATTATAGGCTAATTAAAAAAATATATAATATATTTTATTTTTAAACAGCCGTTACTCTTGATTTTTCGTTTTAATGTTTTAGTGCGGACCCAAATTCTTTCGCCTATATTATTCCTTATAAGATCACTACTATTATAAACCAACCAAATGTAATAAGTATTTAACTTAATTTATTTGCCTCTGCTAGGTTTTTTTATCAGCACAATTATAAAAACAAATTCGGCGAGATATAAATCACTCAAAATATTACATCAAAACACAGCTTCAAACAAAGAGACTGAGAGTTTTATAAATAATTCATAATTGTCCACGTGATGTCAACTAGCCACTCAGAAATAGAATTAACTCGAATAAAACCTAGTGGGCGCACCAAACAACACTCACGGCGTCCTGTCCTTTAGGAGTGGGGCACTTGATTCAAAATAACTTTTTAATTAGACAAGATAGCCTGTGCTTTTAACTCCTTTTTTGTATTAGGTCGTTATTCTAAAAAATAATTTTCATGCATCTAAAACACAGTTAAAATATTCCCTTTCAAAACACAGCTCAGAACAATACCAATTTTTACATATAAAACAACTCTTGTCATATCAACCAGGCGTTTATATTTGAAAATAGAATTTATAAAACACAATGGGCGCATCAAACAACACTCATCGTCCTATCCTTCAGGAGTGGGGCACTTGACATGTTGAGAGAGCACTCAGGCGTATTGTAAACGGTTAAAAGCGGGCAGTCAAGGTGACCGATTGCCATCTGACGTCATCCTCGGAACCACCACGATCTCTACAACCTTATGACTAATATCACAAAGTGACATTAATCGGGTCCCACTGTTTTACGTGTCTTCCGAAACACGTAGGAGGTCAGATATCAAATATAAACCCGTGCTAGAATGGGTCGCCCATTTATCACCCCGTCGCAGCAAGAGCAACTTAACCAAGCGATCGATTCAAATGACGACCACTGATTAGTAATGAACTTATGATAGTTCCAGTTATTTAACGTAAAAACCATAAAACTAATATAAAATGAAATCCTTTGACCACATGACTTTCCTTCATAAATATTTGTGAAGGGTTGCCATAGGTCTGTGGGGAAAGATACCATGGCAAAATAGGATATGAATTTTCACTTGCCGACCGTAAACCTTTTTGCATGCGATTAAAATAACATTTTCCTCAAACGAAACTTCCTGTTAACTTAATATTGCAGCAAAACCGCTGTAATTTATTTGGTATGCATTTAGGGTGAACATTTAAATTATTTTAAGCATAGTAAATTTAGTGCAGACTGGGTAAGTGGTTGGTTTACGCAAATATTCATAATATCGCTTGTGGTTTTTAGACCCTTTGAATTAAGAAGTACCTTCAAAAAAATACTACCACTCATTGGGATGGTATTTTTTAGGGTTCCGTAGGAGTACAAGGAACCCTTATGATTTTGCTCTGTCTGTCCGTTCGTCTGTCCGTCATGCCCGTAAAGCCGTAAGGTGGTCCCTCCCTAGCATTTCCAAACTGTTAGACGTAGAGACTTGAAATTTTCCATGTAGATAGAACATGCTAAAAACTCGAAAGGAAAATTATTTTGAACGAAATCGAATAACAACTTTTGAAAAACTAAACTACTTTGCTTTTATCCGCGAATGAATACGAGGGAAAATCGGTGTAATGCTGCAACCCGAAAGCTAATAACCAGATAAAAATAGTGCCTTAAAAAGAACCTAAAATTGTTAAGGTGCTCAAACTTTGCATTTCCTGTCAACTCGTCAATGCGAGTGTGAACGTTCTTTAGTATTTTTGTTATATCTTGATATTTCGCGGTTAAATTGATTGTTAAATGTTGTGTTAAGTTTTTTTTTTGTATATGTTTTGTTTTACTGTTAACAAACCCTCATAATGAGTGACGCCCCTAAACTAAGCGATGGGAAACAATGGTATGTTTGTTTACCTTTTGTCTCAAGACTAAATGAATAGGGTATAAATACGCATGCATGTATTAATATATATATATATGAGTATTAGAGCTTCAATATCTCACCGGTATAAGGTATGGACTGAAATTCGCAAGGTACCCGGTTCAAACCCCACCGCCGTTGGGGTATTGTCGTACCCACTAATACAAGCTTTTAATTTAAGCTTAGTAGGAGGGGAAAAAGGGAATATTAGACATACTTAAAGAGTATTCCTAATATTCTTTAAAAAAAAAAAATATTTGCCAATATTTCTTTCAGCAACTACAAGGTGCTATAAGCAGAATGCAAATGCTATATACGCTAAGCATCAAATGCGCGCCGGGATCCGTTCTTTCATTGCTTGTAGAGAACCAAGGCCGAATTAATTACGGAAACAAACTCCATGACTTTAAGGTAAGTGGTCTAGTTGAACCGTCATCTCTCGTTTTTCTATGACAATTTCTTCTTTTTTTTTAAACGTCGTATAATTGTATAATCAACTTCTGTATATAAGAATTTTGAATTATAATATAGTATACTTTTGTACGCCTTTATAGGTAAAATTTAACTTTACTCTATATAAGAAATATAACATTTATGTAACATGTATAGTCGACCAAGAAATTAGTTTGCCACGCTAAGGTCGAATGTCGTTTGCACGTCAATTAGTTAAAAGGCTCATTTTTGCTTACTTTGTCCGCGTAAAATTAGACTCTAGAGTGCCCTTATACCTCGTCAATCTGGCCTATTCGAAAAATCCTCCATAGCGGATGTCCTCCTAGCCCAATATCATCTTTGTTCATTCCGCGGTTTTAGAAATTGCGTGTTAGGTGACCTTTCGCTTTTATATAAATACATCTTATATATAAAACTCTCGTGTCACAATGTTAGTTACCGTATTCCTCCGAAACGGCTTGACCGATTTTTATGAATTTTTATATGATTATTCAGGTAGACCTAGTAAATCATCTTTATTGTAAACTGGTTGCTCCTTAATCTAGTACTATTGGAAAATCCGTTTTAATGGATACCGTCTGTTAACTATAGGCTGTCAAATTTAATCTTAGTACGTTCAGCGGTTTTCGATATTTGATGATCGGAGCACTATTGTTTTAACAAAGAGAAGAAAAGATGTGAAATATATATACACACACAAACACGAGCGCGCGCACACACCCTCCTATCCGTAACCTATGGCAGCTCTTAAATAATAATTAACATTGTTAATTATAGATATAAAAAATCTATTTTTGGCTTAAGTTAAGGTAGTCTTTATTCATCTAAGTTTCTTTTTACAAAACAAGTTGTAGATTTTTGTTTAATTAATAAAATAAACATAATATAAATTCATTAATGATTCAATACGGTTCATAATAATTAATAATACTTGGACTTTGAATCTGTACGTGAGGTAATAAGTCAAGAAATTTAACAAACACAAAATCACGACTGTACATAATACTGTATGAATATGCTATAAAAATTCTCACTTAAAGCAAAAATAAACGTACAAAATTGTAATATTATTGAAGGAAAAGTACTTTCCGCGCTTATACGTGCGGAATCATAATAATATGATAATAAATAAAGAATCGTTTGGATGTTATAGTTAACATTTTGAATACGAAACCCAATTTAGCCAATAGTTAAATAAGTTACAGAATGTTCTTGCGGCATTGATGATGATTCACTCATTAGTTAGAGTTGTGAGTCACTATTCGCTTTTATCCGAATGATTTATGCTTTTCTCTCCGACTTATGGGGAATCTCCTCGCACTACGAAACTTTTAAATACATGTGTATGTATTACATACATATATTTTCATATATGTGTATGAAAATAAATACATGTATGTATAATTTTATTATTATGATCCAAAATAAGTAAATGTGTAATGTATAGTGGATAATCTTGCGATGTGAGGAGATTGTCGATTTCAATGCAGTCCTGTCCAATCCAAAGTAGTACTATATTAAAAAAAAAACACACCAAGGCATAATTTGTCATTTCTTACGACGCATCCAGAACATATTGTCATTTGAATAAGTTCTAAGTTGAAGGTGGAAACCTCCTTTGTAGATGCATGTCTATACAATAATTGTAATTAAATATTAAAGAAATATCTAAATAAATAAATTCTTAATGAGGTAATGACTGATAAAAAACTCCAATCAAATAACGATATTTACGTAACGTTGTTATTTAGGGCGGTAGAGCTTTATAGAGAGAGATATAGAGGACGGCAAGACACGAATTTCTCAGGGTATTTGCAAGTCTTCATGTTTACGACCTTACGTAAGAAAATTACGAAATCCCTTAATGATATCACTTGAAAGGCTAGTAGCTAATGTGCTTTGTGCCACCCACTAAGTTTTCTATCAGGAAATCACTTAATACTATTCGAATTCAGGTTGGCAGAAGTAAAGAGAACATGCCTAGGTGGAGAGACACAGAAAAGGACACCAATCTTAGCTGTTTATGCGATGAAACTCAAACAAAGTGCCATCACTTATCGCAGCCTTACATCTGCATCCAGGAGGATTTAATGGCTGCCTCCGATAGAGGAGTTGAAGTAGCTACGTTCTAGGCCGGGACAGAAGTGCATGTGTAGTATGTTCCTCCTTAAAAGTGATTAGTCCTGTTACGTAATACCCACATGGCAATACTAAACAGAATTAAGAGTAAACCTGGTCGCGCCTGGTCATAAAAGGTTCGACGCATGTTTTATCGCCTCGGTCGAAGGAATTAACGAGAGATCGCGAGAGTTTTCAGCCTATTTATCACAGGGACGAAGCGCTTTGCTTTTTCCTCCTAAATACCGAAAATGCTTCCGATGTCATCGAAGATCTTCTTTTACAATTTAATCTGGATGAAGACATCTCAAAGACGAGACTAGAGGAAGTGGATATGTTCTAGAAGAGTGAATGGTGCAAGACTGACTAGACAGACAGACAAGCTGGGATCGCTTATGTTACAGTGTGGAATCCAGCAGAAAATTAATTCGCAGTAGTACTTAGGGCACGTAGCAGAACCAGCAGTCATTTGGTCCTACGTCACAGATGTCAGTAAGCGACAGCTACTTTTGGAGGGCTCCATTATAAAAACTCCTCTGTCGCTCAGCACAAGTTGCCTTTAAAGAGTAAAAGTAATATCTCCTTAAATCTTCTCGGTGTCAGAACACTTGGTCGCTTCGACAGTGGACACAAAAGTACATCCCCTTCTTAGGTCTCAATCAGTCGTGGGTAAGACGGTGGTGGTGATAGTGACCACGTTCCACGGTCAGAGCTCGTCAAGAGTATCGAAATTAATACCATTTTCGTTTACCTATTTTCGAAAAGTTTCCATGTAAATGCGGCAGTAAATAACATATTAATAGTACATTGTTGCCGAGGTGCAGCAAACGACCAATTGCGGGACGAGTAGAGTTTAAAAATACGAGTTAGGCAATTGTTGTTTCTGCCGATGCTTACATGTGCATTTCTTTAAAAAAGCACGAGTAAATAAATCGAAATTCTATAGGAAAATTATTTTCTCTTATACAATATTAAAGTTATATAATATTTTTTAATTTTTCTAAAGACAAACGGAAACATAGCCATACAGCCCAAAAGGTAAACTAAAAATTATTGTTAAACGAACGTGCTCATTTTTTATTTTATTTTTTTATTTTACCATTTTGTGGAAGTTCGAAATCAAAGTAAAAATCGTTTATTCATGTTACAAGTTAAGTTTACAAAGGTTCCGCTCGCCCTGCACTGATAATGCACTGATAAGAGCCCCCAAGAAACTCAGTCGGGTAATTTGTTTGTTGTTAGACAATACGTCGTCAGGGATCGACGTGCACGTATAGGTACACGCGTTCACCTAGAATCCACCGATCAAAGAATTATCTATGAGTCCTTATAAAAGGCCTGCCACATAGATCATGAAAGCTTGTAAATTTTATAATATTAAGTTTCGTGAACATGCCGGACCTCAATAAATAATAGTAAATAAATCTGTAATCGTCCATAAGGAAATGTGTCTGCACTAAAAACTGATTAACAAATGGGTTGTAGTGAGACAATCGTCACGAAATACAAAGGCCCTTTCGCTACATTCGCAGCAGTGGTCGGTGCGGCGCTGGCATTGAGGGATGAGAAGTGGTTGTGTGGGGTCAACATCCGGACCGGCCGCGCTATGCCGCGCTATGCCGCAGCCAGCCAGCGCCCAGACGCAGCCGCAATGGATATGGCGGGCCCGCGCCCGAACTCAATCGTGGCAACGGCACCACCGAGGCGTCATATATTGTTAGAAAATCATTGTGTCCGTTGGAAATATATTTATTTTTATTTTAATTCATGTGCCTTTAATATAAGTTTAACGTTTTATTTTAGTTTCATTAATTAGAACTAGATAAAGTATTTAGCAGCAGTTATACACATAATTGATATAATTGGGCGTTACTCTCTAAACACTAGAAACTTGCGTAATTAACACTAGAAAAAGCTTTTTATTTGATGTAGTTATTTATTGCGCATTTAAATAGAAAAATCTCAGTACTGTTGTATATAATTAAAGATCTGGCGTTACGTTTATTTATTATTATTATATTTAATAACAATATATTAACGTATAAAATGTCTAAATTCAAGCACTAATTTGTATCCAGCTAATCTGTAACACCATCAATGAAAACAATGACAGCAATCTTCACGCTGATGAGACGATGTATAAAATAGTGAAACATAGTAACGCAGATGGCGTGCTGCGTGTTATTAAGTTTCATGTTTAGATATTTTTATTAATAGTACATTGAATAAGAAAACAGGTCAAGGATAACTTGTTAGTTAAAATAAAAATAATTTATTTCAAAAGATTTTATTTCAATATACTAAAAGGAATAAAATAAATTTTCCATTAAAACTTATACTGGCATTACTCAATTCATATGAAAGAAAATCTTGTCGGGAGATTTACCTGCCTAGTGTATAAATAAACAAGTAATTTAGAACTCATTAATTCATTTTAAAGTACTTAAGTATTAAAGCCAACGTAGTTACAGATATCATAGCTATGTGACGGATAAATTGTAGGTGCCATGGCGATCGCAGAGCGACCACCTCGGCGCCTCGTGGTTATTTTTTCTATTTCTGCACAAAGAAACGTGCAGCTAAAGTTGCGTTGCTTGCGTTGCCTAACCGTGACATAAGTTACAATATACAAAGATGTGCTGCGTTAGGCACCAGTGTCAATACATAAGCACCGATTTTAATTTTAAAACTTTTAAACTAAATAAATACGAGTACTTAAAAAACCAACACTTAAAAAGACAAGCTTTTATATCGTATAAATTGAGTAGTGTAAAAGTTTTAATGGAAAAATTCATTTTATTAATTTTAGTATATTTAAATAAAACCATTAAGAAAAATATATATATATTATTAAAGCTATGTTTTTTTTTTATTTTCGACCTCAGGCGCAATATTACAGAACTAATCTTACATCTAACCCAAAGTTTTGTTTATTTTTTGACTTGAAACGTTACTGACGTTGGGGTTCACTATGACGTGGGTAACGACTGGAATATCGAGGAAATTCCTAATTAATACTAATTATTATTTTAACTAGCAGAATACATGTGTCTATGAGTTTTTTGTAAAATTGTTGCTCCTCAACCGATAAATGTTAAATTTTTTAAAATATCTTATCAAACATGATAATGTACAGACACGATAAAAACATACTATTCATGAGGGACAGAAACATCAGTTTAAAACTGCCAACCGAAATAAAAATTTGGGACAAGAAGATGGTACATAAATTAACGCGGACCAAGTTGCGGGCACACGCTAGCAACAAATAAATGTGCAGAATATTTTAGTGAATGGTTCACAACCGCACACCGCCGGCCCTTTCACTCGCCGCTCGCCGAAGTTCAGGGTCGCCGCCGAGACCAGCTCGTATGTGTAAACACACTCATGTGCCGGCCCGCCGGGGCAGCTGCAAGCTCGCGACGTACTTTTCACAACCAAACTTGACTACGCATTTCGGAATGCCATATTGTGACGTCTGTTTACAAGAACGAATGTTACGGCCACGACGAATGGTTATTACACTATATTACAATTTTGGCTAATGTGACGGAGGCTTTATTGGAGCAGTAGTCAACCCAACACCAACAACCTCACGCATCTCGAAATAACCGCTTCAGAGCGACTGAAACGCTTTTTGAATTGAGGTCTGTTGATATTGTATAGGAAGTCAATCTCCGTCGGTTCCTTGTTTTGTCGTCAGCGAACAAATGTATTAAATTTAGGTAAACGTTCCGATTTCAATAAAGAGATGCCCTAAATAATCCTGCTCTGCTGTCCGAGGACTTCTTTTCTCGGAATCTAACCTCATCATCAGTAGAGACTCTACGTCCTCTACAGACGAGGACCATTCTTTACATTGGTTTATTAAGGAGCTGAAACTAATTCCTGATGTTCTTTTCAAAAGTTTTAGTTGACCAATACCTTCATCACGAATATTCCTTATTCTTTGTCTAAATTAGTGTCAAAGACCTACGGGAGTAAGCCCCGGATATATTTAACACATCCATTATAACCACAACTTCCACCTCAGTGTCACCACAACAACCACCAATGGAAGTTCTTCAGACTGATAGCGAAGATGGTAGCAATGCAAATACGATATGTCGGTAATGCCCCGGTCCGATAATCATGGTGGCAATCCTAATTGACGTTTATCACAGAGTACAATTGGCCTTTTACTGAGGATAAGTAAATTCATCTATCCTTAGAATTTAAATTATCTTTTATATAATTATTATAAGTAACAATACACAAATGTATCAATAAAGATTGCTTTAAGTTGAACATACGCAAACAATAACATTTTGCATTCGCACATCGGTCAGTGATGCCGGCACATGATCTACAACTTCACGTTTTTAATTGCAATAATGCACATATATTCATTTTTTACTCTACTTTGTAAACTTGCGGGTTTGAATATCATATTATGTTGTTTTAACTTTAAAATCATTACTTTATGTTCATGTATTAAAGCACTGAGTAGTTTGTATAAAAAGAAAACAAACAACTACGGAATAATTAACAAGTTTGTGCACTTGAACTAATCCGTATGAAATCGTGAACAAAGAACGAAAAACCTTCGCGCGTGCTTCATAATTCAACTATGATAATGAAGCGGAAAAAACTTCCCACTGCTGTCTGCTGTATGCTGCCTGTCGCTTGGCTTCTCATGACTGCTGATCGCCTTCTACTGACTGTCGACTGCGCTATGTTAATGGCCTCTTGCTGACTGCCGACCGCGGAAGGGGAAGCATATCGCAAACCCACTCACCTGACGTGACACAAACTAGATTTTCCCGATCCGAACAATTCATTAGAATATTCATTACTTTGATTGATAAGTCTGATTTATATTGTAGGGTGAGTTAGGATGACCGACTACCGTCTGACGTCATCCCGGAATACCTGGGTATTCCGGTAAACGGAACGGTTAACGCTGACGTTATCCCGGTTTCGTTCCAGGGTCCACTTAAATTGCAGTGGCTGTAGGGAGAGTTAGGATGACAGATTGCCGTCTGACGTCATCCCCGGAATGTTCAGCGTTATCCTGGTCTAGTACGGGGGTCCTCTGAAATTGTAGAGGTTGTAGGGTGAGTTAGGATGACCGACTACCGTCTGACGTCATCCCGGAATACCTGGGTATTCCGGTAAACGGAACGGATAACGTTGACGTTATCCCGGTTTCGTTCCAGGGTCCACTTAAATTGCAGAGGCTGTAGGGCGAGTTAGGATGACGGACTGCCTTAAACCTCAATTGCTTTCAAATTGTTGATGAAAAGAAATGCCTTACTGGGATATCACATTATCAATATTTAGTTATAGTTTAGATTTAATGAATTTATGTAAAATTTTCATATATACCTGAAGAGTTTGTTTGTTTACTTGAAGGCGCTAATCTCAAGAACTACTGGTCCAATTAGAAATATTCTTTTAGTGTTATATACCCTATCTACCGAGGAAGGTTATAAGCTATATATCATCACGTTAAGATCGATTCAAATTTTTTTTATTAATTTAACGCGAATAGAGTCGAGAATAACAGGTAACCTGTTTATAAATGTAACTTTGTTCAAATATTATAGGCGATATATACGAAGCGCGCCGGGAACTTCTCGGCGGAAAGGAACCCCTGATCACCGCTGAAATACCCGAATCTTACAGCATCCCTTCCATCACCAACGCCATGCCAAATTTCGGCGCTTTCAATCCCTTCTCTTCCTCCCACCTTTTCCACACACTCCTAAGCCACGCTTTAGTCTTGGTTGGAGGGGAAACGGGGAAACTAGGCATGCCTAAAAAGTATTCCTAGACACACTACGAGAATCACGCGGCTACGTTCGCACAGCTGATATACAGTTTAATATTTGAACATACAAATATTATTCGTTAAAATTCGGAAACAGTACCTTACTAAGCTACTTTCAGAATTGTGAAAATTCAGGGATAGAAAAAAATTAGTGTAAAGTTTTTCTGGAAAAATATTAGCAATTTTTTTTAAAGATTATTCTTTAAAAATATATTACCCAATTTATGCAAGTAACTTGATTTTGACGCGTTAACAAAATACGTATGTTAAATGAATAAGCAATGTCATACATATAAACATATATATAAACTGTCTTACTTTTTATTAAACATTCCCTCAAAATACTAAAAGACAAGAGAGCCTACACTTAAAAAAGTGTTCTTATTGTATTCGTAACAAAAGAAAAAGATAGTAAAAATTTTACAATTGCCCAGTTTGTATATACAGATATCACAGACGGACACGACAATTTTTTTTACACTTGAACATTTTATATGAATAGAGACGTTATTTAATATCATTGTTAACGTCTCCACGAAACTCAAAAGGCGTTCTTTTTGGTCGATTTCGTGAGCCCGTATCACTCTAGCTTTATGACGTCATAAATATATTCAATAAAAGAATACACGACGCGTAACTTTCCGAAATGTGTGGTGACCCTTTCATGGCATTACATTAAATAACCCAATAAACCACCGAGAGGTGAAAGATATGATAAAATTCGTATGATCGAAACATTTTACGGCCTTTTTTCTGTTTTTTAGAGACCTTATTTTTAAGTTCACATGTATTTTTGACTTTAGTGCTGACGCTGTTCGGTTGTGGAATTCTCCACTAGCTAAGAATTCCATTGAAGGTAAGTTAATCTCTTTAATGTTTGATCTCTTTATAAAATCAAAAAGTATACAAATAACAATATAGAATAAGGCACTGTATCCCACGCTAGGATTTCCTGTA
>JANCMC010006390.1:0-14383 GCA_024363005.1 Charaxes varanes
CGTCCAAGTCGTCGCGCCACCTTTTCCTCGGCCTACCTGGTCTACGGTGGCCATTGGTGGGAGTCCATATAGTTGCAACATTGGCCTACATTTGCGGGTCCATTCGTGCCACATGCCACAACAAATTTAAAAAAAAAAATCCCACTTCAAATAATCTTAAAATACATACCACAATAGATATCTCCTAATGATGAACCACTCAAAACAGTTGCATTTAAATTAATATTTAATCTTCATAATTACGTTATATCTCACGAGTAGAAAAATATTAAAATTAATTTAAAATAAATTCACTACAAAAACAACAACGACCTGCTACCAGAGCAACGTGTGGGCAACGACTGCGCGTTTATGAGGCAAAATATGCGATACGACCAATAGGGTAGTTATATTATTAATAGCCGAGGTATTTCAGTAAAAAAAATAACATAAAATTTCACCGAAGCCGTACATGCAGGTAAAACCAGAGGAAAAAGGTTTCCTGTGGATTTCCCAGTTAGCACGAGTTCGTATTGTTAGTGGGATGAATGCGCATCATAAAGTATAATGATTCATTTGGGGATTTTACCTTATTGTGGTGGTCACAGGTATTTGTAATTAATATTTTAATGTATTCATACCGATAGTATAAACTTAATGTATTAATAATGCACATTTTCTAAAAATATTAGCAATCGCACACCCTCCTCTAGACGTCCTATAATTGCATCATTTATGTCCTATTCTATTATATGAGATATAGGATAAGTATCTGAAATAAATAAAAATTCAATTTAATTTATCTAATTTAATAATTGTACCAAATTTCATACTCCTACGTACGCGCAATTTTCTTAAAATGGCGGCAAAAGTTTTCGCTTCACGTATTAATATAAATAATAAATAAAATATATACACACACAGACCATTGTCCCTACGGTACAGAACATAATTTCTGTGTTATAAGTAACAGACGCAAACAAACAAACAAACAAGCAAACAGACTCTTCAGCTTTATAAATTAGGTATAGATAAGTGTATAATTATTTTCTAATTAAATTACCTCGTAATTAGGAGTTGCGGGCAGGGTGGCCATAGTTTCGTCTCCAGTCGCCAGCACTATCAAAGTGTTAAGAATGTGCGGATCCGCCAACACGTCCGTCAAAGATAACAGCACCCAACCCGCGAATATCTCACGAATCAACACCCTGAATACACTAAAAAGAATATGACATCAAAGTAGAGATGTTCCACTCCAAAAATGCACGCCCCTCCAAAGCATTGGCCTCTACACGCAATAAAGCGTGTAGACGCAACACGCAAGCTCATAATTATCATTGACTTACAGTGCGTGGCTATGTTTGAGTTTACAATAAAAACGCTGCACATTCATTTTTAGAGCAAAATATCTATAATTTTTAAATCTAGACATCCCCGACTGATGGAAACTCTCCCACAAATCTCTAGTTTTGGGTAATATTTATGCCTTATTAAATTTATATACAAAAAAATTAATTCATTGAAGAACAACATTGTTATATTTGACAATTATACGTAAGTCCATCACTACTACACTTTGACACCATCTTGTAGTAAAATGTATACATGTGTGTGTAAATGGTTTGGCATTGGTGTGCGTGAGGTTTGATTTTAATAATTTAATGTAGTAATAATGCATATTTTGATAAAATATTGGCATTCGCTCGCCATGTTCTATATAAACCACAATTAATTTTATACTCCTCCTTTAGTGCAATTTTCGTAAAATGGTACCGAAACTTTTCGCTTCATTTATTAATATATAAATTATATCTACATGTACTTATGTTACAAGGGGGCAGACGAGCAGGCAGTAGACACCGAAGTGTCTACCGGCGCCCATGGACATCTGCACGACCAGAAGGCCAGCAGATGCGCTGCCGGCCCTTAATGATCTGGTTCCGAGAGATCTGGTAAAACAAATACAAAATGAAAGTATTGCATTTCAGTAACTTACAGCAACTTGTAAACTATTAAAATCTATTTCTCGTAATGTATGTGTCCATTTCATATTATTTTTAATACGAAATTTACGTAAAAGGAAATAAATTATGTTGAAAGGCAATATTGAAATGGTAATTACTTATAGGTACATTATAAATACAGTTATTGGTTTTACCTCTTGTTGGAGTAATTCCTTATTTAGTGCAAATTACTTACCTTCAATTACAGGTTCCGGTATACACTGTGTGAAAGGATCGCCCCTGTATTGATCGAAACAGCTGCATTGAGCAATATGATTGAATACTGTACACCTTGCATTAAGACCGCATGCACCAGAACATGGATCTCGGCATTTCTCATTGATGCATGCATGAATACTTGGACATTCTGAATTAATTGTGCATTCGGGTCGACAGTTAGGAGGATTGCCAAGATAGCCGGTTTGGCATGCGCATGATGCTGATCCTCCTATATTGCGACATTCTGCGTAAAGGCCACATGGCGATGGTACACAGGGATCCGGAGATGGTATTAGATCTGGAGGTTGAGACACTGAAAAGCAAAACAATTATGTTACTATTGTAAAATTTATAATAAAGAAAACAATTTATTGCATGCATTTATAGTACCTACCTTTCATTGGGAAGCATCTTGTGAAAGGATTTCCAGTGAGGCCAGGCTTGCAAACACATATTGGACTATGATTAATCACATTACAGTTTGCATTATCTCCACATGAATTTATACAGGGATCAGAACACTTTTGGTCTACGCACGCTAAATGTGGTGGACATTCCGAGCTCACAACACATTCTGGACGACAATTTGGTGGTGAACCGACGAATGTGGGCAAACAGGAACATATGGCTTGATTGTTGATTTCTTTACATTGGCTATTTCGACCAGATTGAGAAACTTCCTCACGATGCGTGCCGTCTAAAGCAATACCGCCTTCTGTATCCGACACTTGATCCAACAGTCAAGCGAGAGCTTTTGAGCTGTTTATTACAGCTCTTCCTAGACTAAACATTCCATATGGCAGTAATCACATGAGCAAGGTCTAAATATTAAGAATCTTTAATGGTAATCGTCAAGTGGAACAGCAACAATCATTGCCTGGTGCGCTGATCAATCTATCAACATATATCAGGTTTATTGGCCACATCACACCTGTCAGCGATAATAGATCGATCCCAATAGAGCACGACACGACTACTTCCAAGACTGACGTAAAACTGTAGCTTAGTTTATTATTATAAATTACATAAAGAGCCAAAAAGTATACTTAATAATTAACTACATACTAGATAAATACGTGGGGCGCCTGTTGTTGAAACTTTAATAAAACTGACTGACTGATGCATATATATTTGGTTATACGTATACGTATACGTATACATATATACATATACGTATATATATATTATGGTTTCTCAGAAGTTTTACTCAAAAGAAACTTATATTATATAATATACGTCCGTGTCCTACCGATATTAGGAAAGGAAAAGCGTGAAATATGAATGCCGTGTGACTTTGTGGACGGTGTCCGATGCACATAATCACGTTGTCGGTCTCATGTGTCGATGAACGAGGTTGCCCTCGTAACATACTACTTATATACTTGTATCTACTACCAATGTTTTATTGGTATGGTCCGTTGTGATTAAGTTATATTTTTTCTATCTCAATCACTAACCTCTACCTCTGTAGAACATTATTGTAGTATCCGCTGATACTACGTAAATATTATTAAATATTTACTGTTATTATAACTCACCAAATTGGTGTATGCATGCGTCGTAATCACACTGATCACAATGTACTTAGATAGTTGTTACCCAGTCAACGGTCGTAACACGTATAAAAAATCTCTTAAAGGATCACTAATACTATTCCACTTGTTAACCACTCTTAGGCCTCGTTTAGGAAGACGCGGGGCGTTGCGCGTCGCGTGCGGCGGGGCGTCTCGCGGCGTTAAAACGCTGCTACGTAAACATACAACGCCTTATTATCTTTGAGTTATGACTTCTTAGGACATATTTTAAAATGGCGGCAATGTGGTTTCATCGATGGCAGCAACTTAGCAGCACTCAGCTTTTAAACACTTTCGCATATTCAGTTGCTTTCCAATAATTCAACACTTAAACTTTTAAGTATAAGTGTAGTACTAAGTCGAAAATTTACTAAGAGAAATTCTCATGAATACCACTACACCGATGTTGGCTAAAAACACGATATTTTAGGTTATCGCCTTACTGTCACCGATACGGGAAAGCTGGAGAGAATCCAAAAATTTAGAAAAGCTTAGTTTATGTCTAGCGAAGTACTCAACGTACATTGTAATTTTTTTTATTACGGTTTATTTCATTAATTACCACTTTTGGAACTGACTTTTAGTGAACGTTGCAACTGACTAACTTAACAATCTCTCGTTCCATAGATGTGCCGATAATTACATGGTTTATTTTGGCACAATGGTAAGCCCCCATTCGCACGAGAATTTAAAAAACGTTGCGTTAAATCCCGACGTTCGCGCTTATTCAGCGTCGTCAATACAAAAATATACCGTATACACATAGAGTTGAAAATAGAACATTGCTCCATAAAAAGCGTCGCGTTATAAAAGCGCTGCCGTGTAAATATTTTTTTTTTGGAACTTTGGAACTTTTACTTGGAAATCCATATTTTTTTTTATGTTACAAGGGGGATTTGAAAAATTATTTCAGTGTTACATGAGCTCATTTCTCGAGGAAAGCTCTAGGCTATATATCATCATGCAAAAATTTTTACCTAATTCTACGCGGATTGAATCGTCGCGTAGATTGCAGAGGATGTGGCTGTGGGAGAGTAAAGATGACCGATTACCATCTGACGTCATCCTCGGAAGCCCCACGATTTCTACAACCTTACGACTAACATCACAATATGACATTAATCCCACTGTTTTACGTGCCTTCCGAAACACGGAGGAGGTCGGATATTAGAATATTCAGTGCTAGAATGAGTCACCCATCTATCACCCGGTCGCAACAAGAGCAACTTAACCTAGGCGATCGACTTAGATGCGGACTAATGATTAGGCCACGACCGTCTCTTTATTTCCTATACACTGCATTCGCGAATAAAGCTGTAACAAAAACGTTTTGTTGCTCTGTGTACAAGACATGATGTTTTATATTAATCGCTAAAAACATTAAGATATGATGAGATAAGGATAATAAAAGTGACGACACATCTCACAGCTAGTGCAGAACAAGACGGACATGCAGTATAATTTGAAGGGGAACGTGACGTGGACGAATTAGATGCAGCATCAATGCCAGATAACGACTGGAATTGCCCTATAAAGACGAAGAACGATGTCCGGACGCTTAGAAACGCAATAAGCACACCGTATAAAATACTTTTTCCTCCTTTATTGCCGTCCCCACAGATTTTAGGGTGCCCATATGATTTTAGAAGTGGCTTCTACTCCAAAAATTTGCATACATCTTGTATTTTAGTTCGCTTTAAAAACATTGACAAAAATATTTAAACAAAAAATACATTCAAATTCACATTTTCCACTATTAAAACACTGTCATTTTCATATAAAGACTAAAAACTCATATATAAATTCGAAAATCGAGACATTTTAGTCTTTATATTCCATATAAAGACTAAAATATCTTGGCTTAAGTATACATATAGTAATCAATTAACAGCGTCTGTATTTCCGAACGGATACGACTTAGGGACCTTCAAGAAAAGAGCATACTCATTTCTCAAACCCACTCCTAATACAAGCTTTTAATTTAAGCTTAGTAGGAGAGCGAAAGGGAATATTAGACATACCTAAAAAGTATTCCTAATTTTCTTTAAAAAAAAAATCAGTGGTCGGCATTTGTGTCGATCGCTAGGTTAACTTGCTCTTGCGACGACTGGATGACCCTTTCTAGCTCTGGTTTATATTCGATATCCGACCTATTCCGTGTTTCGGAAGGCACTTAAAACAGTGGGACCCGATTAATGTTCGTAAGGTTGTAGAAATCGCGGCGGTTCCGAGGATGACGTTAGATTGCAATCGGTCATCTAAACTCGCTCCACTGCTACATCCTTTACAATCTAAGCGGACCCTGGTATTTAACTTGGATGACGCTAGGAAGAAGAAGAAACTTGGCTAAAAGAAGTAATTTTTATTTAACCGAATCGTAGTTCGGCCACAAGTCTTTAGATTTGCGTACATGATGCTTATTTAAAGCTATGTACAAAATTTTCATGTTTACTACACCAACATTTGTTAATTTAATCTAATTAAATATCATAATTAACTAAATACATTGTTACTTTATCATGGTTGTCACGGTTTGACATTATCCTTTAATAAAATGTATACATGTGTGTATAAATCGTTTAGCATTGGTGTGCGTGAGGTTTAATTTTAGTAATTAAATATATTATTAGAATATATTTTATAAAATTTCTGTGCCTGTGACTTTGTCCGCGTAAAATTAGTAAAAAAATTAGGTTCAATTTATGCGTAATGATATATAACCTATATAACATTCCTGGATAAATGGGCTGTCTAACACCGAAAATATTTTTCAAATTTTACTGGTAGTTTCTTTTTTTTTAATATTACAAAGGGGCAGACGAGCAGGCAGCAGGCACCAAAGTGCCTACCGGCGCCCATGGACATCTGCACGATCAGAAGGCCAGCAGATGCGCTGCCGGCCCTTAATGAGTCATAGCACCCTAGGAAACAAAAACGATGTTAAAGTTAACTTATCTCTATGTCCATAGTTGGAAGATTCCGAAACCCTTTTCATCTGACCATCTGCATCGTTATGATTATTTACTGTGTTAAGAATGCGGCATAATAAAGTTATAAGAATTGCAAGCCGGATGGCAAAAATTTATTAAATCTTGGAGAAACAAGTTTTTATACAATAGATAGTCATACAATAGTCTATTCCAAATGGATTGCCATAGACGAGCGATGACCCCTCGTGAAGAGCCGCTAAGGCATCGTATCACAAACTTTTATTTGATGCCCAGTTATTTCTGCACTTTATCTGCGTGACTGCGAAGTCGGGTGGATTTTAATCTTTAATTGTTGATAAAGATATGTGGATCAGTAACAAAGTAACCTTTGATTGATGGCTATCGTTATTTTTACAAAATAACATCGGAAAATTGAAATCACCTAGCCTATCACCGATTTTTATTACAATTATAATTATTCTACGCCAAATAAAACAAATATTAATTGTCCTACAGCATTTACAAAACTTACAAAATTACTCCGTGTAAATAATAAAAACTCGAGTTGAGTTAAATTTTGTATATTTTGTGACGTCAGACGACAGGGATGCGTCATCTTCGGTCGCGATATGAGGCAAGGATATTATTATTGTGTTCAATTAATTTAATAATCATTATTATATTAGAAAACACTGAAAATTTTGTTGAATTGTAGTTAACCGACTTCAAAAAATGGGGAGATGCGAGTTCGACTGTAAGTTAATCTTTTTAGGGTTCTGTAGTACTACAAGGAACCCTTATACTTTCGCTCTGTCCGTTCGTCCGTCTGTCTGCGCGTAAGGTGGTCCCCCCTAGCATTTCCAAACTATTAGACATAGAGACTTGAAATTTTACATTTTGATAGAACATGCTAAAAACTCATTAGGAAAATTATTAGGTATCGTAAGTCAATTGTAAAATAAAATACAAATATTTTTAAATAATTGTATATGCAATTACTAAAAAAAAAATAATGTCGAAGTTACGTACAGACCCTTTAGTTTTATTTATATGTATAGATTAAAATCAAATTAAGATTGTGTGATTTATTAATTGCCCTGCCGGCATATCAGTTCTTATATGCTAATATATACATACAGTATGCACAGTATAACATATGTTGGTGATATAAATAAACTGGTTCTGGAAGATTACGTACGTACAACATACAGAATAAACATATCCTAAGAAAAAAATATACGAATTAGTCTCTGAATGAATCACATCGAAGATTAGCTAGACGGATCGTCGCTACTGAAAAATGGTTATATACAATAGACTAACTGTGCCCACGACATTGTCCGCGTAAAATTAGTGTAAAAAATAAATTCAAATTCTAGCCTGACGATATATAGCCTATAGCTTGCCTAGATAGGGATGATAGATATATAATATGATAGGAATATCGAATGCACTCTCTATCGTTGAAAGAATTTTTCCAATTGGACCTGTAGTTCCTGAGATTAGCGCGTTCCAGTAAACAAACAACTAAACAAACTCTTCAACTTTATATCATACTAGCTGGTCCCGCGATTTCGTCCGCATAAAATTAGGTAAAAATTATTGTTAATTTTAGCGTGATGATATTTAGCCTATAGCCTTCCTCGATAAATGGGCTTTCTAACACTGAGAGAAACTCTCAAATTAGACCTGTAGTTCCTGAGATTAGCGCGTTCAAGTAAACAGACAGTCTCTTCAGCTTTAAATATTAGTATAGATAATAGAAAAATAGAAATAATGGATAATGGGTTTCCGTTATAACGAAGAATTGCTTTGTTTAAAAATCTCATAGTATGTGTTTGCGAATCATCGATTGGATAGCCCAACACTATAGTCGATTAGAAAGTCAAAAAAACTTGTGATTGCACAGAACCATGTCTTTGTGATATCGTTCCAATTAAGCCAGATATTTGCGTCTGTAAGGAAAAAAGAGCTGAAATAGCTATGTTGGAAGTGGAATAATTTCAACTTCCAACGCTGGTTTTCAAAGGCCACCGAGTCGCCTCCACGCATGGCAGTGCTTCAAGCGTTAATACTACAAATTATAACAGTTATTTACTACTAAACGTTCTCCCACTATATATAACAAAATAATCAATACAATTCAGTTGGATTCAAAATAACATGTATGTAATGCGGCGAGGCAGACCAATAATTATCCATGGGAATTTGTTGACATTCAGCTTAAGCATGTGCCACTTTGCCCCTTGTTACATGCAGTATAGGGCAATTTTGATCTACGTAAAATGTACAAAGTATCTAGCGTATTTAAATGGATAAGGTTAAATACGGTATTCTTAAAAATAGCTTCGTAAATAGTTCATTATTTTTTTGTAATGTACTAAAGATAAAAATGGTTCCTGTGGGTTATACTTAGGAGATAGACATATGCCAGCGCGGACTTTATTGTTGATCGTTGTATGATTTACAATTTTGTGAGACATTATTTTGTTTTAGCCGTAAGGTTTAGCCAGTGCACGCGACGTAAGCGCAAAAAATACGATATTTACGACATCTCTATCTATTTAAAAAGAAATGCTTCAAAATCCTTTGCGTAGTTTTAAAGATTTAAGCATACCTAGGGACGGACAGGCAGCGACAGCGACATTGTTTTATACTATGTAGTGAAGATTAATAAGGCACCTTTTGAGAATTTGTGTAATACTAAAAGTGATCACCTGAGTTCAGATGAATCGTTTCCACATACACCAAGCACGGGATTCAGACCAAATAACTGACCCATTATGACAGTCAACTTCATGGCGTCATGGAAGTTAGTATAACGTTTTTTAAAATGTCCCGTGAATGGCCTAAACTCGTCATTAAGGGCCGGCAGCGCATCTGCTGGCCTTCTGGTCGTGCAGATGTCCATGGGCGTCGGTATGCACTTCGGTGCCTGCTGCCTGCTCGTTTGCCCCCTTGTAACATAAAAAAAATCCCATTTTACTCCTTCTTCTTCTATGAAGAAGCGGTGGTCTATCAGTGATAAGGCCTTACCCTATTTTCGAAGTGAAAATTGAGGTGGAATAAACCATTAAAGTCGCGACTCTGTTACCGTGCCGACACCTCTGGCATCCACTGCGCGGCGATTCGATCGCTTCGTAGAACGCTACAGTTTTCTGTCAGCATTCCCGAATAGAGGTGTTGTTTAAAAGAAGATTAGAAATACACTTTAGGCATGCCTAATATTCTAGACACCCCTCTAACTGTGCCTAAAAACTTATGCTAGAAATGGATGCGATGATATATCAAAAAGATAGTAATTAATTAGAAATTCATAAATTAAAAATGTCTCATTATACCAAAACATCGAGGCAGCAGCTAATTTTTTGATCTGTCGAGGAGGAAATGTCAATTTCCTTTTATATAGACGCCGATGAGAGCATTACCTAAGAGCTCGTACTCCTGTTTTTGAAAAATGCGTATGTTCTTCTTCTCATGAATTTCCCTTGATAACAAGTGAACTCTAAAACATAAAGTTATTTTATAAGCTAGAAAGGTTAAAGTAGGATATCCGCAAGCGGTAAAACAGGTCCTAAATTAGTTATGTTAAAATAGAGCACACCAGAAAAGTGGTAAGGAATTATAGCGCTATAAAAGAAAATCAAAGAAGAGTCCACATTTTCAGGAAGTCAATTCGCTAGCCGAGCTTTTGGAGACGTTTAGAGTCGACCGGCGGCGGCCGATCGCACGGGCCTCAGTACTGCGCGACACACGGACCGCGCTGGACGTGTCATGTCCCTCGTCGTCCCAAGCGACGCACGCTTACGATAAACTGCTCTCGGTAAAGTGATCAACACCGCAAAACATTACAGAACACTTGTACTAATTTTTTATTCACCCTCCGATGTAGTTTCATAGATAAAACCCGACTCTGCGTTGCGCCGCAGTTGCATAACAATGCAGACTGTGTGTGGAAAATGTGTTTGAAAATTCGCGTATGTGCCCCGTCCACGCGGTCGACCGGCCCAGTCGGATTTGGACTGATTTCAGTCCAGCACGCGGTTACGAAACGCTCTCGCACCAAGCAAAAAGTTCGCCGAAAAAAAGTTCGCGTTTCGCATGACGACAAGTAATCTGATAATTTGGGCCTCGGCGAAATTTCTTTTTTACGCGGCTCTATCCCAAATTTCTCTACAATTATTTTGGCAAATAATTATAAAGTATTATCGTGTAGTTTGCGTTTTTTTTTAATTTCGGTTTTGCGTTCTGTAATATTTTGTGGTGAAGTGGCAGTGTTGTGTGTTTCAGCTCTCAGGGAAATACTAAGTATCTATTACCTCGTATGTGATGTTTAAACCAGTGCAAAGTTACACGGACCGCAAGTGATACTCTAGGTGGAAAGTGACACGGTTGGGAACACGCGGTTTTGAAAAATACCTAGCTCTGAACGGGATTTCGAAAGTGCATCTGATTGGACGACCTCTCGCATACAAGTTAGTCGTACTCATTAATAATATAATTTAACTCACTAAATATACGTAAGGTAGAGTCATAGATAATCGTTACAATGATTGAATAGTTAAACAAATAACTGCCTGGAAGTGTAGATTAATTTGTATAATTTATTGATGGATCGCATTTAAAGTGTAGAGTCGAGATAACTGTTCTAAGATTCTACACCTTGACAGGTAACAGGAAAACTGATGTTTTCCTCACATCTTCTACTTGTAATGTTAGCCTAGTAGAGTCGCATTGCTGGAAAAGGAAGCTTTTCGTAGGAGAATGGAATTTGATTTTTAACCATAGCTCTATCCCACTGCGGATTGAAGGATCACCTATATCTTAGAAATTTGAGATACGCTTAAGATAAAAGTATTTTTTTTAATTAAGCAAAAATATTGTAATTGAGAAATGAGAGTGCTTTCCTCGGGATCAAACTGAGTATTCGTTATGAGCATTCTTCCTCTATAACTACTGAGTCAACAGGTCTTGCTGCTTAGTCTTACTCTACTTCTTGCCTTTTTTAAAATACATAACTTGATATTTAACTAACTTTAAGAGAGAGAGAGATTTCTTTTAAGCTCTAATATAAGTTAATAATGCTAGGTGTTATAAGAACTTTGATATTCAAAAGGGTAAAATTTAAGTTTAATTTTTTACTTTATAATTCATTGTATATTTAATGTATATAAATCTTTGGTATGTTTATATGTCACGACTTGAATTTCATAAATTTTATGTAGAGTTTGAGTGAATCCTTAGATCATTTAGTTTTTAAAATTGAACTTCGGTCCTGTAATGGTTCACAATGTTTTTTTCAAATATTTGTCAATGTGCTGTAGCATTGTTACACGGTTATTCCGCTAGGTGCCTATTTATTAAAGTAAAAACCGATTTCTATATTTTATCATGTAGAGTTTCTCTCTAAATAGTGCACTACCTTGCTAACATAAAAAAAGCGAAATAAGAATATTGCTTTTTTTTCCCAAAATATGAAATAAAAAATTATCATTATATATAATTATATACCTTGCTTGGTAGTTTATTTACGCTCAATAATTCAATGATTTACGCTATTCTAAACAAAATGTCTTCTAACGTACATAATAGCCTTATTTATGTAAATGAAAGTTTTACGTATATTTAAGAATCGTTTGAATGTGCATTTAGTTTAAATATTTTTCTAGCCTACGTTTTTGAATATACATACGATTTAAAAAAATAGAAATATTTTGCGAATTTATTTATATCCGCGGCGTTTATTTCGTGGTTTATAAGATTTTTGTAAAGTCAATTGAATTATTAAAATTATTAATATTAATTACTATATTATTTTCGGAGTTACAGTTAGAAGCTTTCAGTAATTCTGGGACAGCAGTGACTTTTCAACTACTTTCATAATCGGTAAAATTTATATCATACTCGGTTCACATGTTAACGTCGCTGTAAATATAAAAATAGTGTTTTTTGTTAATAACCAAGACTACCAACGTCCATGGAGATTGGTTTACCAGAAGGCTCGCAGATGCGTTGCCGGTGTTTGGGAATGAGTGTGTTCTGTTCTCGATCCCTAGGTCGCATCGGTTCAGAAACGTTGAATTTAATAGTCCAGTTAAATTAAAATTTGATAATTTATTATAATGAAAAGAGTTAGCTATTGGTTTTATCAGGAAACATGCGGCTCGAAACAAACGGATATGGAAACGGGTTTTGGTGTGGAATTTATAATTTGTATAAAATTATTGATTTAGCTTATGTCGATGATAAAACGCTAATAATTTTTATTCCCCTACATTTATACGTTTTAGGGTTCTATTGGTCAAATTAAAATATTTTACGTTTAATTTAGCTTTTTCAACATTTTTAAATTTACAAAAGTCAAAAAATCATCTATCGTAGGCTACTCCTAGCATTTTCTTTTAATATTACTTTATATTCCCTTAAAGATTTAGGAGAATAATACATGTGCAAAACCAATCAAACCACTGATATAGTCTTCAATTTTAGAATGAGATAGACTTTCAATAGCCTAAATTTATTGCAAGTCTAATTTTAGCTTGGCAATTTGTAAAAGAAAACTCATATCTAGTATTAGAATCTCAAAGGCTTTACTCAGGGTTGAAAGTTGCGAAATAACATTCAGATCTAACCACTGAACCATCACGAGTTTTACGAAGTTTGCCTAACAAGTATCTTAGTTAAAAAAAATTGCGTAGTAGAAATGAAAAAGAAAGAACTATCGTGATTTCCATATAACTTTAACGGCCTCAAGAGTGAAAGTACACGTCAAATTATTTGATTAACGGTTTATCGACTACCTCGTTCACTGGCGAAAATCCGTTGTCAAGATTTCATAATTCACTTCAAAATATCTTGAAAATAACAGATAAGTGTTTAAGTGGAAATACTTATCTTGTATATGAATAAATTGACGAAATGAGTGATTTCACTAGCAGAAATCAAAGAAAAACTCTACTAGGCTTTGTAAAATTAATTCCACGTTTAAGTGTAACTAGGCACGTTTCTATAACGAACTCCCCTATGACATTCAGGAGATATCTTCAAATAAATTTAAATCTTTTATAAAACGTAAACTCATTCAAAAATCCTACTATAATGTAAATGATTATTTAAATGATGATAATGCTTGGGAATAAATTGCTTTAACCAAAACTGATTTATTGTGAAAATGGTGATAACGAGAAAAATTACCCGACTGAGTTTGTTACGGTTTCTTCTCAGTGCAGAGCGCGAGGAACTCTTGTAAATTTAGCTTTTAAGTCGAAAATTTTATCACCAATTAGTAAATGATTAAAAAATCATAATAATATTATACATATGACGTTCATAAGAGCGTATAAAGAAGTGTATATGAATAAAAGCCTTTTACTTAGTATAATGCTGCAACGATATCGTAAGGGCAGCAGGCAGTTAATGGATCCAGTTGGCAAACATCACTAACATATTATGGCGTGTGCATGAAGAGACCCTAGTCAGCAGTGGACCGCTACGGACCGATGATGATAATAATGCTGCAAAAGAAAATTGTATAATGTTGTGATTGTGGTTTATCGTCAAAGCACAGCACTGCGCCTGGAGCCATGAACGCATTTTGCTCCATTGCTGTACAGTGTCACGTGATTTGTATTTAATTAAATGTTTCCAAAATATTAAACTCTCCGACATTTTTTAATAA
>JANCMC010006397.1:0-14383 GCA_024363005.1 Charaxes varanes
CACAACTGAAGTAAAACTTCTTTAGCTTCATCTATATATGTCTGTATTTATGTCTATAATTGTATTTTAAAATGAGCGTTTTGCCTCGTCACACATTCACCAGCTTATTCCCCAGTCAAGTGTGCAAGAAGTTTTACTACAAAATGGTTAGAAAGTATTTAGTTGCTCATTACTGCCTTAAACAGCACAAGTCTCACTTGCAAATAATATTCTGTCAGGGTAGATTCATAAATCACTAGTGACAGTATACCTGTTTTAGTTTCATTAGTGTCTCTATATCTCAATGATACAAGTGTATGGAAAAGATCCTTTAACATTATATTTATCTAATAAACATTAACTTTAAGTATGAAAGTGAAGTAATCTATAAAGTTTTATAAAAGTTTATTAAATATACATAAATTACCTCCATTTTAGACTGAAAGTGGGCAGCATCAAGGCTCTGAGTATATCAGCAAGTCGTCAAGAATCTTGGTGAAATTACAAAGGTTTGGTCTGATTTCAGTGATTTTGTTTTGAGGGTTTTTGTGCGGAAGCCTAATTATTTTTCTAAAAGTAAAGTAGCCTATTTTACTCCTAACAACAACTGTTTGCCAGTGAAAGTCCAGTCGAAATGGGTCCGGCCGTTTTGGGTATACCACAACAAAGATTCATAAAGACACACAAAAATAATTGCTTGTATTTTTATTGTAGATATCGTATGTATATATAGTTTTATTGCCAACTACTGAAATAATTTAATTTTGACATTGAGTTTATTGAAAAAAGTTCAGAGTCACTACTTTTTTAAAGGATATTTTTGGCATATATTAACATTCAAGGCGGTCGGGTTGTCCTTTAAAGCCGATAAAGCAGCCTAGCTTATTTATATACATCCTAAAAAAATACAATTTCAAAGTTGCCAATGACTTATTTTTCTGGTAGATTTTTTAAAATTACCATAATTATGTTCGCAGGTAACGTTTATAGGGACGTTCCGGTTTACCGTAGAAAATATATTGCAAATTGATATTCGATTCTGCGCCAGCTGTCTGCCCAAGTTCAAACAATTGGTCAACACACGCTCCCGTCTACCTGCACAGGTATACCTGTACAGGTTGGCCTCTCCGGTAACCGTAACGTGGATACCAGGCATTAGTCACCAATGAAATAGAAACATGAACAAATATCGCTTACGATTTACATGACAGGACATTATGTAGCCATTTTGATTTGTCTGACGTTTCTATAAATTTCAAATTCCGAACGCTTTGGCGCCAACATTCACTAACCCACGCCTTAGCCTTGGAACTCCCGGACTTGTAGATGAAAAAACATTTTCAGCATTTAACTATATTTGAATAGAGTTTAAAATTGAATAATTTATAACGTTTATAATGAAACCCATCATACCATGAGTCAATATCTCAGTTTGTAGTAATAATATGGGTGTCAACGATTGATTAATTAGATGGTTTCTTGAATAGTAATGTAATGTGGTTTAGACAAATAATGTATTATTTCATGATATCTTTGATTTATATGCTTTGTTATGTATTATCTATCTGTATATAAAACTATGACGTATTAATTACCTACACCTAGAGCTCAAGAGCGGCTGCACTGATTTATATGATTTATGAATATATTTTTTATAATCGTATTTCCTCCTTAGTTCACTTAGTCACCAGAATGTGAGGAAGAAAGTAAAGGTTTTTCTTTAAGCCATATTAATACATTCAAATATTTTTCAATTAGTTCACAATTACTTATATTAGATCTCATAGACAATTTTATTTAAATCTTAGTACTAGGGAAAGAGCCCAATTACAAAAAAAACCGTCACGCAAGTGCATTATGCCGGAGCCAGACATAGCTTCAGTTGAATGATCATTTCAATGGTCATGTAGTGTAGCTGGGGATTTTGTGTAGCTGCGTAATGTTTTGTAGAACTCTGTAGTCTGTAAGGACAAAATGTACAAACACTCTGAGCTATGTCTGTCTCCGGCATTACTAAAATCAAACGTTTTTCAGTATGTGGCCGGATATCTCCACCTTATTTGTTGTATGACTTCGCCTTGAATGACAGAATAACTAACAAACATTAAAAGAGATAATTCATCGCATTGGGAATTAAGTTAATGTCTAAAAATTTTAATCCGTATACGATGCCATAGCTGATAATGATGGGAAATACAGATTAACAAAGTTTGATTGGACAATACTATATAAATTTAGATATCTGGATTTACATAGCTGTGATTACTAGTACTAAGAGCGCTCTTTGTAGTGGCTACTAATACTCACCTTCACTGCCAGTGTATCCTCCCCTGCCTAGCTAAATCTGGTATGATCTTACTAGCGTGGCTTCAGATGTCATTTCTAATAATAAACTTATGATCGTTCTTGACAAGCCAAGGTCCTTTAGTGAGTTGTACAGAGATTTTGCTGGTATACCCCTTGCTCCTAGCTCTACCGCGTATAAGCTAGTTTTGTAAGCGTTTTTGGTGAGCTCATTGGTTAGGTCAAAGTACTTACTCGTTTGTTTTTATCAGATGGTCTTTAGGGATGTTTGTCCCCCTTGGAACTGGAAGCTCTACAAGTACTATTCCCTTAGTGTCTTTAAGTAAAATATTATGTCCGGCATGGATGACGAGACAATAACATCCTCTAGGACTTTGTAATGTTTTGAAAAAATTAAAAATCGTTGTCGATTAAACAGCACAATTTCTCCGCGACAATTTAAAACTTCACAGTGTCTTCGCAACGATTTATCGATATATGTGTAGCGGCTATTATACTGTCACATCAAGAAAGAGTGTCAGAGTACCAAGGTTGACATTTCTAGAACTTCAATTTCTCTTTTAGTACTTGTATCACGAGTACCACTATCATATGTTAAATGTCCAGGAAATGGCATATGGTCTATAATTTCACTTCTAATGTTGATCCAGCTACTTTTTACTAAATTGAGTTAGAACTTCCAAACGTGGCAAGGCAGCACGCACCAGTGAAAGTTGTCATTCACACAGCGTCCACGTCCATGATCTAAATAGCTCGGATTTGTGATGTTATCAATTCACGCCGCCGGCCGGTCGGTGACATGTACTCCGTATATAGTCATTTATCATACGGGCGGCTCTATCTTGTTTCCATTTGGCTTACTCTGGGTATGTATTATCAGACGCATTAGTTACTTCAAGTGTGTCTTTCTATTGGTCTTTTGAGTCTTGAAGTGCGAGGTATACGGCGCATAGAGTTTTGGAGGGGAGGAGGGGAGAGTCAAATCCATTTATGTGTAAAACCACTGTTCTTTCTGGACATTGGTTACTTTGGAAGGTCTGTTTATGTTGAAGTTTAAAAATAGATAGTTAACTCAGGTTGATCAGAAGACGGAAAATATTTTTAGATGGAGATTTATAGATACCTTTGTAGAACCAATATCTATAAATCAATCTATAAATCTCCCCCTCCACCAATTCATAGATACAGTACCTATTTGAATTGCATATATGAAGAAGTTCAAACACTTTTTGTCGTACCTTACACTGCTAAGAAGGACTCGAGGGCTGCCTTAGAAAATTCATGAACCAACATATTTCTGGTTCGTAAAAAAGGATTGTAAAATTACAATTGTATTTAACTGAACCGATAGACAAGAAGAATAATTAGCATATGCATTTTAAATTAGAGTTATGGTACAATATAATACTGTATAAGAAAATATTGTAAGATAGGTCAAGTCAGAATATGTTACGATACTTATATTAATACGAACTAAAATTTTCGCCACCGTTTTACGAAAATTGTGCAGACGGGGGAGTACGCTATTTGAAACAATTATAGTTTATATAGAGGTTTTTTATAAAGTATGCATGATAAATATATTAAATTATTAAAATAAAACCTCACGCACACCAATGCCAAACCGTACACCAAACCATACACACATGTATTCATTTTATTACTGGATGTTGTCAAAGCGTAGTCATGAACGTATGCATATTAATTTTTAAAAATAAAGATGTCGTTGTTCAAAGAATTGAAAATTTATATATATATATATTTAAATAAGCATATATTATGGTGCGCAAATCTAAAGATGTGAAGCCGAATCTCGACATTGCAATCTCCGTATACAATTTTAGTGTTACAATTTTCACATTTACGATGCCTATTATGATGGGTTTCATTCTTTTCCACAACTGTGCAGTCACGATTTAGTCACACAAACGATTAATATGAAAGGGATTTTTGTTGATATTAACTGACTCCATAATATTAACTTCTATTTACAAAATCAGAGTCAATATTTGCCGAGAACTCAGACGTAGCGCTGCGCTAATCACAACCGTTTTGTAATAACCAGCCCATTATTCTGATGGATTTGACAGTAAGTACAAGTTAATTTAAGCAAATAGTAGAGGTACTCAAGGGCAATGCGTGGGCCAACGTTGGCGCCACATCTCAAGTACATTAACGCTAGCCAACCGTTTGCCTAATTGTTGGACAATCTTGAATGTAAAAAATAATTTACCTAGAAATAAGAACGTAATTTTATTTAATGTTGGTTTTATGAAAATGAAAAAGCTTCGCTAAGAAAAATAGATAATGATACACGATGTTTTTGTCTATTATGATAGAGAAGCTAGTTGAAATTTGACTGCTCTTATAATAATGTAATATATCTCAAACTTATTTTTACAATTATTTACTTTGATCCGGCATGAGGTTATCGTCAAATTCAGTCGGGTTATTATTTGCCGTCATTTTGTGAACTTCTATAGAATTATCTTTTAGTTGTGTACCTATTTTTTAAATATGGTAACCAGTGTAAGAATTGGGCGAGTAAGTTTGAACATCATGATTGTGTGAAGTACTCCATTATCCGCGTATTATATTTTTGGTTTACTAGTGCCATAATCGTCTCTTTTAATATCATCTTCGATTTACTCTTCAATTTTATCCGATTCTGGATTTAAGAAGGTATCTTGACTGTAAATTTTGGAACACAAGTGTCGATTGTGAGGTTTTTAATTCGTATTCTTCCATCTTTGACTGACTTTTGCGTGTCATCAATGGTTTACCTTCGTTTGTGACATAAGTAGTTCCCGTAGCAGAGGACGGTGAATCTTAGTTTTGTGATCCTGTTTGTACTAACTCTGCGGTTTTAGTACATAAATAATTTGCCTGATTGATGATGGTAATTAACGATATTGCTCTGTTTAGGATAGCATCGCGTTGAGCTTCTGTATAATCTGATCGTGGGGTCTTAGCTTCGGAAGCTGCTTGACGTGATCAATGTTGACCTGCGAGGCCTTGTGGTGGTCGACGATTCAGCAACTTCCGAATTTAAAGATCTAATTTGTCAATAAATTTTTAATAAAATTGTTTTGTTGTGAGAAACTTTACTTCTGCCTGTAAACTTTACTTCTGACAGTACACTTTGTCCCGAAATTTAAAGGGTGATAATTGGTCACATATCGCATATTAAGCTTAACATATTAAGCCGGTACTTGGACATGCATCAATTGGACACTTTAATCGGTAGCCATCGATCAGAGAATAATTTCGAGGCAAACTCTTAACCTCCTTCTTTATTAAATGGCTTCAGTTAGATAGTTGTTTCGTGTTTTGTCGTAAGTCAATTGTAATTATTTCATAATACATAGTGCTTTACAATACATAAATTGTTATTTTTAATAATTCTTCTTCTTCCTAGCGTTATGCCAGTCTAGTACCAGGGTCCGCTTAGATTGCAGAGGATGTGGCTATGGGGCGAGTTAAGATGACCGATTGCCATCTGACGAGATAAAAAGACAAACAAATAATAAAGCAACATTAAAATACTATTTTCATATCATTAATCACTTCATAAACTGTTATCTGTACAGATTGCGGGGTAGAACCAACAGTATCATGAAGATGATTACTAGCTAGCTGGACTACAGATATGTGGGTTGCTGCGCTATTTCCAACGGATTAGCAAAAAACTATAGCGGTGACTTAGTCAAAGTAAAGAAAATATCGTGTAAAGTGTAAATCTTGAAATTCCTGGTAAAATATTAGGTGATGGTACGGAATTCTCAACGCGGCTCCCACTCTATGGAGTGCGATAGTCTGACTCGCACTTGCCCGGTTAATTTTTTGGTACGTAATCTTGTTAGTTTCTCCTTATTTATACTTGCTGTAAAGTGGTATTATTTTGAATTCAGGTGGTGGATCTTCTTTTATCTGATCGATAACTGGTCAGATCCACCACCGTTACGCGACCCCGGACTACCCTAGCTGCTATTGTCAATCCCGTAGTATCCTCATCCTTTCTGTACTCTTCATCTACCTTTATATCCTTTTACTCCATCCCTTTCCTTTACTCCTGCCTATCTTAAAGAGGTAGCATCACGCTGCTGGCGTCTTTTTTGGTCTGCATTTTCTTCAATCATTTTTATCTATCATTTCATCTATCATCTTTGTTGGCGTTTCTTGGTACCAGTACCTGTTCCACATAAGATCGGTCTAAAGTGGCAGCAATGCTGTTACGTCAATTGATGGTATTGATGTCGTGTTTTGTACGGTTTGTGAAACTTCCTGATGGCCTAATCTCATCATTAAAGCATCGGCTCTCCTTCCGGTGGTGTTCTTGTCCATGCCTGCTCGTTTTTGTCTAAACTGTTTTTCATAGCAACTTTTTTAAAAGCTTATATTAGGTGTGTCTACGTTTTTGTATCCTAGAACCGAACAACAATTTTGAACGTAAGTCTGCAGTTTGTGTCCATGTTGTTTAGAGACTAGTTTATATTTGAATGCTGTATGTACCTATAATAGCGTTGGAAACTGAACGTAATTCATAATTAATTAAGTTTTTAAATGTATTTTCCACATGCTGCTGGTATATCTTTGTATAAAAATAAAAAAAAATAAATAAATAAGATAAAGACAAAGTTATATAATCTACATTTGCAGGCATTCTTACCCTAACGGGGCGAGTTATGTCCGCCGCCGTGATGCTGAGAGCTGATGACGTGGAGCTCACTCTGGAACCGCAGATCACCGGCGGATTTCTGCTCGTTTTGACTCAAGGTATAAACCACCTATCTTATAGATGCTTGCTAAGCAGGGCAGGCCAGTCCAATCTTACTTCTACTTACAGGGAGTATAGTCGGGACTCGTGGTCTTATCGTAGAATCGACCACCTCATGAATTGCTCGAGAATTCGAGAGACAGACACCCTACTCTACTTTATTTTTTTGTCAACGGCCAGCATGTTGAGAAATAAAAAAAGCGCTTCCAGCGCCTTTAACTCTCAATGCGACCATTTCATGAAATTCCTGAGCATTTCATGTTGCAGCAATATATTATCCAGAAATAGTTTTCTACTAAGAAAAATACCCCGTTAACAAGGTTGCAGTTATAATATACTGTAGATATAGGTGCAAAAGAAGACACTCATTAAAAGAAAGTTCCACTCCACGTTGGAAATTCCAATTTGATAAGATTATCAGCATGCTTGACTCGTTTTTATTGTTCGTCGTCATGTCTATATCGATAATAATAATAAGCTATCAATTAGTTTAATTACAAAAGGAATTGTACATAAAAATTAGTTATGTTAAAGTTTGAAATTTGTAAACTTTGCGGGCAAGTTGGGGATGGGATAGGTGAGGAAGGAGGTGGGGTAGGGAATAGGATAAGGTGAGATGGGATCAGGGTACAGGGTAGCACCCGGTCGCAACCAGAGCAACTTAACTTAGCGATCGACTCAAATGCCGACCACTGATTAGGCCACGACCTCCTCTCATCATTCATCATCATTCATTCAGATAATTCATAATTAATCCATCAATCTTTTGCTTCTGCCTAGTGTTATCCCGGTTAAGTATGGGTATGCTTAGATTGTAAATGGATGTGGATGTGTCATTCATTCGACAATATACAATGTTATAATGATGGTCCTGTATTACGGGATCATTTAAACCCTACTGGATCTTTTTCGCTCTACCAATTTCTACAAGCTCTAACAGGTTTAAAGAACCTTGAAAATGCCCTCAAATAGATGCTATCATCTAAGCTATCACTCTATAGTGATAGACCGCAACGAACAAACTCATTGTCATTCTGGCCATGCCATGAAACTCCTTAATTGGTCCATCATCCTGCGTTATAAAGGCAAGCAATACACGTTGTCTTGCCCAATGTATGATCAGATAAAAGGTCCAGCAGGACCGCCATCATTTGAAGTATTCCAAAGGTGCGACCAACTCTGCATTTTTTTAGTATTTTTTAAATATTTCATTCACTTTTTCTTTCATTATTTTTTCTTAAACCTTCCTAGAAATAATACAAATAAAGCCAAACAGACAGAAGTCAAACATGCCTTGTCGTATCTGACTTACAGCGAGACACATACCTAATTTTAGGTTACATACCGACAGCAGCGCCACGTACAGGATCTAAATTCTCTGAAAACCACCTACGAGTCTCTTGGAATATACACACGAAATTTGATACAATTCGGTCCAGCAATTAAGGAAGGGAAAGGTTACAAAGGCTCAAACAGTCCATTTTTATATATAAACTTTTAAAAAAATTTGCATTTAAACGAGAATAGTTCATAATCTAGTGCGAAGTTAATATTATATTATCGTGTTTATTATTTGCTTTTCACTTGATAACCGAGCAACTGCAACACCAGGAGGGTCGCAGATGCGTTGCCGGCCTTTAAGTGGTTTAGGCCATTGGGAACTCTTACAACTCGAACAAAACACTATAACAATGTTATCACTTGATGTGAAAGAGGTTCTGGTACCTGGACGCGCCGGCCTAATTCGCTTGCAGACCAAAAGGACTGCAAGCGTGGCACCACCTCTAATTTAAATATTATATTTTTTTTTACATATTTATTGGAATACTATTTGCTTATTTTTAAGAGCGCTGAGCACGTACTACTAAAGTGTTGTTATGATTATAGACTATTCTATCAACCTATGGACTGAATATTGGAAATGAGGCAATTTTTGTATGATATTATAATCACATCTCAATAAGTAAGTTATTTATATGTTATATCGTCCATAACATTAAATACATTTCTTCCACTACCCAGCGTTATCCCAGTCTAGTACCAGGGTCCGCTTAAATTGCAGAGGTTGTGGCTATGGGGCGAATTAAGATGACTGCCGTCTGAGGTCATCCCCCAGCTCCAATATAATCTCTACAGTCTTACGACTGATATCACTCAGTGCTATTAATCGGGACTCACTGTTTTAAGTGCCTTCCGAAATACTTTTTTTCGTAGAAACTGAGGCTCTCATTGATTTGGACGTTACGTGTAATAGTAGTAGTATAGATTCCACCCACTTCAGTATTTTCCTCTTACTGATAAGTAAATCATCGTCGTATATCCTTTTAATTACGTAAAGCAAAAACATTCGGTACCATTTTTCGAAAATTGCGCGGACGGAGGAGTCTGGAATTTCCAATTATAGGAGTCCAATTATAGTTTATATAGTGGAGGGTGTGCGAATGCTAATATTTTTATAAAATATGCATCATAAATATCCTAATTTAATAAAAATAAAACTTCACTCACACCAATGCCAAAAGACTTGCACATATGTACATGTACGTATCTGTTACCTATAACACAGGCATTAAGTTGTCTACCTAAGGAACAGACGTCCGTGTGTCATATAGTCCTGTATATATTGTATATTGTATGTTTTTGTAAATTGTTTGGCATTGGTGTGCGTGTCTTGTTATTTGAATTTAATATATTTATAATGAATATTTTATAAAAATATTAGCAATCTTACTCCATTCTTTATATAAACTATAATTGGGGCAAAATAGTTTTACGTCCGTTTTCGTGAAATGGTACCGAAAGTTTTTGCTTTACTTATTAATGATATATACATAGATATAGGGGAATTCATACTTATTCTCAATTACGTCCATTATACAATAATAGTTAACTTCTACTAACAATATTAGTTGACTGGCCCGATGGCGCAGTGAGCAGTGATCCTGCCTCACGCTCCGGGGTCGTGGGTTCGATTTCCGCCTCGAGTATGGGTGTATTAATTATATGAATATATTTAAATCTTTCTACAAAAAAGATTGTATAACAGGCGTCTGTAACCTTTAACACAGGCATTAAGTTGTCTACCCTAGGAATAGACGTCCGTGTGTCATATACAGTCCTGTATATATTTATATTCACATTCTATTAAACAAGTAAGAAAAGTTGTAAGTTATACGGGAACCTTCAATCAGCGTAAACTCTTCGTGACCTTTTGTCAGAAATTTAGGTGAGTTTCAAGGTAAAGCTGGATCAATATTTCAGTAGCGCGGGTTAATGACCTGTGAAATCGATCCAAGCGTCGCTTATATTTTATTGTAGAAATTCGATACATATTGTTAAGTGAGACGTTTCTTTAGAGGTAGTGTCACGCCTGTAGCCGAATTGGACCGGCACGTCCGGTAGTACGTCTTACTAACACGAGATCGGCGTGAAGTGGCGGCAATGCTGTCCAGTCAAGTGATGGTATTGTTGTCGCGTTTCGTTCGGTTTGTGAGACTTCCCGGTCTAATATTCCCTTTTCCCCTCCTGTACGGCCATATCACTGGCAAGTCTCAAGATTATGTAGGCAGTAGATGCCTCAACATGTTTGTCCCTGGAGTGGGGAACTGCGGTCGTCCCAGAAGGCTCTGGTTAGATGTCCAGGACAAGGACATCAGAGTCAATAATTATCACAAATCGTATGCCTGCGACTGAGCATAGTGGAGGAGTATATTCCGGATTTAACGTTATTTAGAAGAAGCAGACAAATCTATAGACGTTATAGTTTCTCAGTAAAGTGTACGATAAAACTGCTCAGTTTGTGGGATATAAACTATCCAACTACGTATAATCGAAACTGTTGAAGCCTTAACATAATTATAATCTGTACATATAGATAATATTGTATATAAATTAAAGGTTGTTAGTTAGTGTCGCGAAAAACGTGAAAACCGCTGGACCGTTTTGAATTCAGTTTGTTTTGTTTCATGCCCTTATTTTAGCTTTAAAAGAAAAGAAAGGAAATGTTGAAAGATTATTTAAAAATGCTAAAAAATGCCAATGTCATGTGTTATAGATAAAACATAAACAGGTTTAGTTGATTTGCTAACAGCTGATGAGCAAAAATTCGGACACGTTTACCGTGTCCGCTAGTGTTTGTAGTATTAATATATATTTCAAATTTAAATGAAAAAAAAAACATTTATCAAAAATCAATTGAAATCTTAAATCATTCAATAATTTCGCTACTGTTTCTGGCAAGTAATGAGTGACGAATTTGTCATTTGTACAATAATCATGAATGAATTAGTGAATGACAATTCGGCCATGTTTGTTTACGCGGGCGCATCGCTCGGGTGGAATCGGGTTCGGTCGGATGCGCTCGCGGCCTCGAAATAGCACGCACAACACCGAAGAGTGCGGCCATGGTAATTATGCAGTTTGGGTACTTTTCCCAAAATTGAATTTTTCTTCTCGAAGGGGTTCCGCCCCCTACCCCGCCTCCGGTGACCCCGACCCCGCCGGCGCTGGCTGCTGACCCCTGTCTGGAGCGGTACAGCTCCATCGCCAGCGAGCCGCGCTCATCGGCGGATCCCGCTAGTGATTCTTCCAGTGTCTTTTGTGCCTCTTCTATTAAAAGATGAAATAGTCAAAGTTAAGATGAGGTCTATATATTCATATTATAGTATCTCTAATGATGGTTGGTCCCTATCGATTAAGAACCAGATAGGAACCATCAAGGGACAGTGATCTAAGAGACCAACTACAATTGAACATAATAAACATCCATACTAAAATTATAAATGTGAAAGTAACTCTGTTGTTACGTTTTCACGCCTAAACCCCTGGGGACAAATTCATGAATTTTGGTATATAGATAGATTGGACTTTGGGGATGAAAATAGGCTAATTGTTGACGCGAAAATAAAATTCGAAAGGGATAAAATAGGGGTTGAAAGTTTTTATAAAAGCACGTCATTTCTGAAACTTGAAACATTATTTGGCTGCTGTTTAAAAATGAGAAAATATCTGCACTAGTGTTTGTGCAAATTCTACCCCTATTGGTATGAAATAAGGGGTTGAAACAAAAAAAAAAACTATTAAAATGTTAAACAAAATCTCCTTATTCTACGCGAATGTAATCGCGGGTAACGGCTGTTTTTGTTATGAATTTAAGAAAACATACTAACTTTTATACTTGTAGCTCTTGCTCTTCACGCACAATATCGCTATCACCATGATGATGATGATGATGGAGGCGGCGGCGAGGGCGACCATGAACCAGGTGCGGCGGTAGAAGGGCCGGTACTGCAGGTACCCGTACTCCAGGTACAGCTTGGAGGGGGTCACGATGGTCTTGTCGCAGTACGCCGGGTTGCTAATGCCGTACATATTGTAGGCTATCACCCGAAATGAGTACGCGGTAGACGGTAGCTAAGGGAATATTTTTGGTGTTCGTTTTTAGATTAAAGAGATCATCAAATGACATCATGGTGTCCAAATTTCTTATAGGACCAATAGTTTCCGAGATTAGGGCGTTCAAGCAAACAAACAAATAAACTATTTAGCTTTATATATCAGTATAGATATAGACTTTAGCCCTCTGAACCCCCTAAGTGCTGTGACACTTTCACTGTAGATGTCAACCGCTTGTGATTTTAACTAACACACTCATCAGATTGAGAGAGTCTGATTTAAGATTTATTAGGGCGATAAAAACGACCGCTGTTTTAAATTAAATAGCAGGATCCAGGAAATTCATCATCGCGTAGACGTTTCCGGCACATCAAAAGGTCTTCCGGAAATCAAAATACACATATTAATCATATTTTTCCTAATGACTGCTCATTTGCAAGGACCTGATCAAATATCAATCAGAATTTACTTTAAAGATTTACTTAAATTAAAGGTCGCCGAGTGGTCGAAATTCGGCTACAAAGCTTTATATTTGAGTATCGTATACAAAATTTTAATTCTTTTTTACAACGACATCTTTATATGTGACAATCAATATACACATGTTCGTCATGACTACGCTTTGACACCGTCTTATAGTAACATGTATATTTTATAAAAATATTAGCGTTCGCACATCCCCCACTATATAATTGTGGCAAACTTCATACTCCTACGTCCACGCAATTTTCATAATACGGTACCGAAAGCTTTCGCTTCACGCATTAATATGTATAAAGCTGAAGAGTTTGTTTTTTATTTGAACGCGCTTATCTTAGTAATTACTGGTCCGATTTCAAAAAATCTTTCAATGTTAGGTAGCCCTTTTATCGAGGAAGACTATAGACTATATTATGTTCGATCTTTGCGCAGTGGAAGGTAGGTGACAGCTTTAAGATTGCATTAATTCTGTGTCTACCTTCATTTCTTTTCGCGCACCAAAGAGTATTTGTTATTTTCTTAATTTAATGCTGTGGATGTTTTCTGTAATCTGTGTTTAATCTTGAACAGCCGCCGTTAACCTCTGGATAGAGGAGAGTGGTCTAAGAGTGGGGAAGCCTTTGCCTAGCAGTGGGACACTATAGGCTAATTTAAAAAAACGTAGGTTTTTTTTTGCAAACGCTTGTGAACGACATTTTTAGCATCATTTGTTGTTATCACCATTTCACAACTAATTAGATTTTCTCTTTATTCCCAAGCATTAGCATCATTCAAATAATCCTTTAAAGTATAGATAATAGATGATTTGAATGAGTCTTTGTTTTGAAAAAAGATTAAATTTATTTGAAGACCTCTCCCTAACATTATAGGGGAGCCTGTTATAAAAACGTGTACAGTTACAATTAAATGTGGAGTTAATTTTACGGAGGGAGATTTTTATTAATTTTATAGAGGTGAAAAACATCCATAAATCTGTGGGGAACACTATCGACAAATCCAGGTCCAGGACCTATAGAGACCATTTTGTGATAGATCCCTATAGAAATATTTAAGTTACCACGATAAAGTTTATGGAAGTACTCACGTTGTTGCGACAATGTCCTGCAAATCATATATATGAGGTAGTATTCCTTGCAATTGCAAAAGCTCAAATATAACAATAAATGTAATTTAAACAATTTATTTATTTATTTTTTCTTTTTTATAATGCCGGAGCCAGACATAGTTTCATTTGAATAATCATTTCAATTATCAAGTAGTGTAGCCGGGACCTTTGTGTAACAGAGCAAAGTTTTGTAGTACTTTGTGTTTGTCTTCAAGAACTAAAGTGTACAAACACTGAGCTATGTCTGGCTCCGGCATCATACTATTCAATTTTAATTTAAAAAAATAAATTTAATGTTACGCATGTTCCGAGGGGGGGGGGGACGATAAATTTAACACAGTTTT